>OY979641.1:2547500-2963000 GCA_963855885.1 Coenonympha glycerion
TTGTAGGGCGTTTTGCAAAGGTTGACTTCGGCTCCATTAACCTTGAGTTTGGCTCGGCTCAAGGAAGTTTAAATATTAATTATATCTAAGGATCGATACGGATTCATTAAGTATTAAGTCGTCAGGACCGGAATTGAACACTTATTTCTTTGCAAAGTCTGCTATCTGATACATCCACTTTAATTTTTAATTTATACAAAAAATGAAAATCACCTTAAAATAAGTTAAGTGAAAATCGGTCCAAGATGGCCGCTACCACAAATAGGCGGATTATAGATTTTTTCACAACTCCATGAATATGGGTATTAAATAAAAGGGCTTGACTAGTACGTTTGTAGTACGAGTATGTGTATGTTTTTGTCGACTTCCCTGGAGAGCAGGCGACGCGTGCTTGGATTCGAGAGGTCGCGGGTTCGATTCCACTTTGGAATTTTATAATTTCTAAATTGGCTCAAGTCTGGTCTGGTGGGAGACTTCGGCCGTGGTTAGTTACCCCCCCTACCAGCCAAAAAGTACCGCCAAGCGATTTATCGTTCCGGTGCCGTGCTGTGTAGAAACATTGGGGTGACTTTACTAACCCCTTTCAAGTTAGTACGTTAATATCTTCGGCTGCATCATTACTTACCATCAGGTGATGTCATAGTCAAGTACTAACTTGTATAGTGTAAACAAAAAAAAATAGAATAGCTACTATAAATAATGAGAAATTTAAAAATCCAAGATGGCTACCATCACAAAAAATGACTTGGTGGTCGAGGATTTTAAAAATCCAAGATGGCCGCCATCACAAAAGGCAGTTTAGTGGTTGGGGGTTTTATGAATTTTTAAATTATGTAATTTGTAGATTAAGGAAATTTCTTAACCGGAACGAGCTTAAGAGCCGCGGTTAACAGCTAGTAGTTATGTAAGTCTTCAACTTCTCGGACCGGAGCAGATCTCGAGTTTAATCTAGAGTCTGGAAATGAAACGGCGGGTTGCCTTAAATATTTAACTACCCGCAGCTAAATCTCAGTCGGAGAATTAAAATTTCATCGTTGTTACCGGAAGGCGTTTCTTTTAAAAAAATAAATGCGGCTAAAAGGTTTTGGATAATTATAAAAGAACCTACTATGTGCCTATAGCACACCCCAAATTTAATTTCATAATATACACTATAGTCTTAAATGGACTATCTAACACAAAAGGAATTCCTCAATTCGGACCAGTAGTTCCTGAGATTAGCGTGTTCAAACATACAAGCAAACAAAAAAATAAACAAACTCTTCAGCTTTATAATATTAGTATAGATAATAATAATAGCTAACTGTAAATTATTTTTTAAAAAAATTGAACCGACTTCAAAACCACAAATAGGCACTCAAAAGCGAAAAATAAATTAATATAATTATTATAACAGCTACTACCCACTCATCTATTTTGAAGTCGGTGCCAGCCAATTCAAATAGATAAGTAAATCTTTATAATAGTGCAAAACTACATCCATAGTATGTAGTAGTAGTAAGCTTCGCTGGCACCGACTTCAAAATAGATGAGTGGGTAGTAGCGGTTATAATAATTATATTAATTTATTTTTCGCTTTTGAGTGCCTATTTGTGGTTTTGAAGTCGGTTCAATTTTTTTAAAAAATAATTTATTTTACCCTTTTTAGTGCAAAAAAGTTTTTAAAGACAAGCTTTTATGATCTAGTTGCCACGTTTTAACCAAATTTAAAACGGACTATCACAATAAAATGCATGTACAATAATCACGGAAAATCCTAAATACCGTTATAGGGATTAAACAGAGAACCTCTTTTTTTGACGTCGGACAATTAAAACATATATTTCAGTCAACTTGAGAATCTCCTTCTCTTTTGAAGTCCGATAAAATCTACACTGTACACTATTATACCGATCGCAAGCGATTTACTATTTTCCGTTGAGGAGTTCCGCTCTCCATCTCCGAAATATTCATTAAATCTCGACGAAATTAAAACGAGTCTACTTGTGATGTATGGCCTATCTAACAAAAAAAGAATCATCCAAATCCGTTTTGCCGAACTCGAGATAATCGCGAACAAACTTAAATACAAATATGTCGATCAAACCAAGAACCTCTTATTTTTTTAAGTCGGTTAATATACTAAAACCTTCTCCAGAATGTAACAAATACTTTCCTGAAAACCGCATGAAATCGGTTCAGCCAAACGTGAAATAATCGCGGACAAACATACATACATACATACACACACACATACATACATACATACGGGTCGAATACAGAACCTCTTTCTTTTTTTGAAGTCGGTTAAAAAAGTGTTTTTCAGCCCGAATGTTTGCTATGCTTAAAGAGATTAGACAGTCAGCCATATTTTAATTGCATAGTCATTAACTCAAAGAGATCCCTCTTTATCTTTAAAATACCTCTACTAAGATATATGGTAATACAGTAGGGTTAATAGTTTAATACTCTCAATTCTCAAAGTTTCTACAATGCCAATTGGCGGTTGGTTGGATGTATCTTAAAGTAACTTGTACTTAAAGTGTACTTCGTTTAGTTTTCCTTCGTATCATTTTGAAACAAAGTCAAGACTTCAACAATCAACATGTCTGAATACTTCTAATAAGTTTGTAGCACCCGCTACAACTAGCGATAAAATAAGATTAGCTCCATAAACCTAAGAAAAAAGCGGACCGACTATTGATAAATATTACTCAAAGCTATCTAACAAACACATAATTATTTTTATCTACGCTTATTGCTTAAAGTTCGAATTATGAAATCAAAATGCGTCACATATTGACCTACTTTATTCACAGACTTCTATAATTATTAAAAAGTTATTCATTATAACATCGCTGTACTATGGAAATATCTCTAGATAGTCGAATAATTTCCATTACGATACTGGACTCTGGGTTCCTCTAATTTTATGTGTCGTCATAGCCAAAAGAGAGTGTGTAGAGCCTCCTTAATTTTGTCTTTTTATATATATGCAGTCCACAGACAACATTTAGTTGGTAGTCATTACCGAGTGTATGGATGGGTCATGATTGACCATAGACAACAACAACAATGTCTATTGTCTATAGTTCTGCGCGCACATACGCAGTTTACAACTGAATTTTGGCGCCATACCCAACTTTTAACATTTTAATGTGTTATTTTTAATCTAATATTAAACCGGTACAAGTCGTCTCGAGGTACAGTCGTGTTTGCAGTTATTGTATGACATAACAAGTCGTCTCGAGGTACAGTCGTGTTTGCAGTTATTGTATGACATACCACAAAATATCAAATAGTACCTAACAGGTACAAAATCTTTGACTCTAATAAATTAGGTGCTAAATAATAAAGTTGACTGAGATCGCAACAGCGCGTAGTACTAAAACATTATTATACTACATCTTGCCTCTATCTATCTTATGACTCTATTATTATCTCTTTGGAAATACTATCGGCTTCAGTATATATTTGGGTTACTGGTCGACGTATGCGCTGCGTACGTATTTGCTTTATACCTATTTAAAAAAGCGAGTTCCATCAATCATTTTATGAAATGTTGGTATCCTAGTGGTAGAATATAAAAAAAATAAACTAATAACATACCCAACGCAGTGTTCGTGATTAAAATTCGCTTATAATAATATAATGATGTGACATTGTTGTCCGTATTTCACAACTTTTGATTAAAACAGGAGTTTGAAAACATGTTGCTTTTGCTGCCATAACAACTTTTTGATGGTTCGCCTTTTTTCTTGATCTAGGACTAGCCAGACGTTGTCTAGCGAAAATGATGCTCATTGTTAGTGGTTAAATCATATACTATTCTTTCTTTATTTTATTTTTTGTCTTTAATTTCTCCTATACATATTTTATTAGTACATTTTCCGTTGTTTGTAAGGCTTTAGATTTTAAGTTTTATGATTTTCTCTAGCATGTGTGTTAATCAAATTAAAAGCTGTCTTATTTTTTTTGACGACCTCCGTGGTTGAGTGGTTAGCGTGCCGGTTTTTCAAGGCGCCGCCATCTCAGAGGTTCCGGGTTCGATCCCCGGTCGGGGCAATGTAGAAAAATAAGTTTTCTACATCGTCTCGGGTCTGGGTGTTGTAGTACCTTCGTTGTTTCTGATTTCCTTAACACAAGTGCATAAGCTACTTACTAAGGGATCAGAGCAATGTATGGGATGTTGTCCACTTTTTATCTATCTATTAACTATCTATTATATTCTTTTTAAATGATCATAAACAAATAGGTTGAGTATTGAATACCGATGTGTCGTTTTTGGCTAGTATAGTAGGTACATTTTCTAAAGAATTAAGTACGATTCCTAGTTTTCACATAATTATTTCCTGTATGTGACATTACTATTAATTGGATGGAAAAATATAATGTTAAAAATTATTTATCGGTCATTCTGAATCTCAAACATCTGTAACAACACAAAATCTGTACCTAGTCTTATCTAACTGTGCTAAGGCTGGTGAAGCAGTGTCAATAGAGTTTGTTACTAGTCTTTGTTAACCGACTTCAAAAAAAGGAGGAGGTTCTCAATTCGTCGGAATCTTTTTTTTTTTTTTTTTTTTTTTTTTTTTTTTTTTATCTATGTATGTTCACCGATTACTCGAAGACACGTGGACCGATTTGAAAAATTATTTTTTTGTTTAAGAGGGTTTTGTTTCCAGATGGTCCCATTTTAATCAGGTCAGGATCTCATGATGGGATCCTGGTGAAATCGAGGGAACTCTTCAAATTTTGCTAGTATACTTAAAGCGAGTTGGGTATTTTTTATAGTTACTGGTGCATATGCTGGCAGATACTGATTTGATGACTGAAGTCATCAAGTCAGGGTCTGATGATGGGATCTTGGTGAAATCGAGGGAACTCTTCAAATTTTGCTAGTATAGTTGAAGCGAGTTGGGTATTTTTTATAGTTACTGGTGCATTTTCTAGCAGATACTGATTTGATGACTAAAGTCATCAAGTCAGGGTCTGTTGATGGGATCTTGGTGAATTTGAGGTATCTCTTTAGATTTTATGAACACACCTCAAGCAATTTGGGTATTTTTACTACGCCTTGTGCATTTTATTGTTTTCCACTAAAAAGTAAAAAATAAAAATGGGAAATGCTTTCCAAAAAACCAACTTCAAATGCCACTACAAAGAGTGAAATAATTTTTAATGTAGGTTACCTACACCTTTAACCTACACCAATTCGAAGTCGGGCGATTGTCTATAACTTCGTCATTTCTTCGCACATCAAGTAAGTAAGAAGATTGTATGAAACATTGCCCGACTTCGAATTGGTGTAGGTTAAAGGTGTAGGTAACCTACATTAAAAATTATTTCACTCTTTGTAGTGGCATTTGAAGTTGGTTTTTTGGAAAGCATTTCCCATTTTTATTTTAAGGAGTGATACTTCGCTTAGAATAAATTTATCTACACTGTAATAGATAAGGTAATAGTATATTAGTATATTTTTATTTCCACATATATTTATTAGTCTTCTTATGAATTATTCAAAATTATCTTATTAGGATATGGTTTATTCCCCCCCCTCCCCCCCGGACCCACGGTGAAGCCAAAAGGAATCCAGGAGGGGACGCTCGGAGTGGGCCTGGAGATGGGCCCGCTCTGGATGCGTCCAAGAAGGGTGCGGGGGACAGAGTTTTCTGTCTCCTGCAGCCAGGAGGGGTCGCGGGAGGAGAGGCGTGTCGGTGTGTCGTTGCCGCTCGCCCTATCTCCCGCGACCAAACGGTGGCGCACCGTTAGATGCGTCGGCGGCGGGGCCGCAGGGGAAGAGGAGTGTCGGTGTGTCGTTGCCGTTCTCCCTGTCCTCTGCGGCCGTTTGGTGGTTTGCGGCGGAGCCAAAGATCAGATCCGCCGCGGGGTATGGGAGGTCGATGCCTGCGAAGTGCAGGAGCAAGCTTCGCTGGTATCGGCTTACCCGTGCCCACGGCCCCTGGGTGGCGGTCCCGGGGGGGTCCGTCGCCTTACGGATGGGCGCCGAGGAGGTAAGGCCGGCTTAGGTGTTTCTGGCCGGCCTTGCTGTTGGAGGGGAGCTCCATGCTCCACCTCGTGGAGGGGCTGCGCAAGCGGCCGGGCACCGGCGGGTTCGCGGAGGTTTGCGGAAGCGTTCCCGTGTTCCCGTCATACGGTGCGAGGAGGAAACACCGTGGGGTTTAGCCGGTAAGAGTCCGGCATAACCCAGCCGCTCCCCCGGGCGACTGGGTATCCATGAGGATTCCCCACGATAAAAAAAAAAAAAAAAAAAAGGATATGGTTTATTACTTATTTTTTTAGGTTAATAATAATCATTGAAAGTAACTTGAGAATTCAAAACTCATGACGTCCACTTTTATAATAGAACTTATAGCGGTAGTCCGCTGCTTCACCCGCGTGAATTTCGTTTTTTACAAATTCCGCGGGAGTCATGGATTTTTTTCGGAAAAAGTTCAGCTTAATTGGTTCATAAAAACTTGGGGGTTCCCACGTTGGGAACTCCTTTTTTTAGTGCACCACTAAACAACATATAGAAAGTCGCGGGGAGTCGCTGGCGCCAGGCGGCGCAAGATCGTGGTTTTTGGCGGTCATTTCAGGAGGTCCATCGCTGTAACGATGATGACGAAGTTTATGTTGGAAATGTAAAAACATATTTAAATTAATCAGGGAATTGTTGATATACTAAAAATAGATTTTTAATATGATAATATCTGTCAATCAACGTTTGCCACAATTCAGCGACAGGCAGATTTTTGTGGCAAACATTGTAATCATTATTTGCTAACGAATCTAATATTATTTCGAAGCTACGTCATTGAATTTAATTACTATCTTATCGTGTGTTTACAGTACAGTAGTATAATTGTCTTTAATACATTCACTCGTAAAAGTATTCAGTTGAATTCTCTATTATGAATGTGTTATACAATGGATGTTTCATTGTTTTCTTATTTGAAACATTCAACAGTTAAATGATTTTTTCATTTAAAAGTACAGTCATTGGATTTACTCTTAAAAGGTATTTTAATTTTTTTCTCATTATTTTCTTCAAAATCATATTCACTTCTTGTAATTTCTCTTGATCATTTTCTATTTTAAGATTTTCAACGTTTTCATTCATTACGTTTGTTACTTTGTTTGTGAATGTATCATGTATGCACTATATTCTTGTATTGCATATGCACTATAGTCTTGATAATACATTGTTTTCTTGTACATGATTTTTCTAGAAAGTGATGAATAATGAAGCTGGACAGTGCCTTTACACAGAATCCTATCATGACTCGGAGGAGGGCTTAGATTCTAAAATTGCTTTGGTTCAACCTGGTGTCTACCATCCAAAAAATAACAGTAAGATCTTATTGTATCTGTGACATGTACTATTGTATCACTCTTGCAATACGAGTAAAGTGTAGATAGAGATAAATAAATCAGATTTGAACCCTTTTCTTCAAGATAGTTGACTAAATTTGCTCAAAATTACTGAAGAAAATGAAAAATATTTAATGTAAGTAGCAGAATGTTCTAATTCATTCTGCTCATAAATGCGCTTGTTATCTTCTTTATTTGTTTCGACACTGCAAACTGATTTAAATAAAATGTTGCATCTTGGATACGTATCTAATAAATAATTTTGAAAAGTTAATTTTGAAATTTTGAAATTTCAGAAAAATAAATCATGGTGGAAATTAATTATTTAACGTTGAAATTTCTTTCTCATATTTTTTATAATTAGCTTATTCAATTTGTTTTACGTTTATATCTTTCAGAGATGTCACGCTCAAAGTACCTCAGAAGAAAAAACATGCGCGCTGTTTTCAAGAGTGGCGAATTTAATATCTACAGGACAACGACAAAAAACATGAAAATCTTCTCAAACTACTTCTTTCTGCTTGTGGAAACCAGATGGCGTTGGGCGTTAATGAACTTCTTCGCAGCCTTTACCGGCCTTTGGTTGTTCTTCGCGTTTATTTACTGGATCATTTCTTACAACCACAATGACTTCAGTGATACTCATCTCCCACCATATCAAAACGCGTCAGGCTTTACGCCTTGCATCAATAATATTTATGGTTTCACATCAGCATTCTTGTTTAGCGTCGAGGTTCATACAACTGTGGCTTACGGTCGAAGATCCATTACTTTGGAATGCCCGTCAACGATTATAGCCATGTGCCTCCAGTGCATCGTAAGCACTATTTTCCAAGCTATTATGGTCGGAATTCTCTTCGCAAAACTAACAAGACCTAGAGGAAGAACGCAGACGATACTCTTTAGCAAATACGCCGTTATCAACATGAGAAATGATAAATTCTGTCTAATATTCAGAGTCGGTGATATGAGGAAATCTAGAATACTGAACATTATACCGAAAGCTTACGTAATAAGATATATGAACGAAAATGAAGTTATGGATTTAGAGCAAACGGAATTAAATGTAGAGATAGATGAATGTGAATCTACTTTCTTCTTATGGCCGGTAACAGCTGTGCATGTGATTGATGAAACGAGTCCTTTGTATAAGATCTCAGCAGCAGATTTGCTCTGTTGTAAATTAGAAATTCTAGTTGTTTTCGAAGGTATAATAGAATCAACAGGACAACCCGTGCAAGCTAGGTCGAGTTTTACTGAATACGATATCCTTTGGGGCCATAGGTTTGTGTCAATGGTGAGTTTCAATTTTGATAAAAGCACGTATAACGTAGACTTTTCTAAGTTATCTGAGATACAACAAGTCGATACTCCGCTGTGTTCCCCGTGTGAATATGAAGGAATAATGGCTTCTTTTGGTGACACTTTAACTGTTTCTGAATATGATACAGATTATGAAAAAAATGGGATGACCCAGAATTTTGATGAATGAGGCTTGATGATAATAATTTACTTTATTATAATATATAAAGATTGTTTTTTGTGAGACTATCACTTTCACTATAACAAGTTCATTCACTATTTAATTGCTACGTAATTTTGCATTTATTATTACTTAGTTCAAAATAATATAATAAATGGAGACTGAGTAAAATACATAAATACCTTACAAGTAAATAATCTTTAAGTTATACTCGTAATTACAAATTTTGTAACTCAAATAGATAAAAACTGACATTTTAAAATAATATTGTTTGTATATAAGTACTGATAATAATATTATATGTATTTTAATAGCTATGATAAATAAATTATTTTTATAGGTACTGTATAAAACTCTATAATTTTTTAAACCTGAATATTAAGGAAGGTATAACTGAACACGCATACTTACTTATTAAAACTAAATTAAAACTTAGTTTTTAAACCTTAATTTGTTGTAATTTATATTCTGTTTTGACAACTACGCTATTTCCGTTATCAGCCTTTAATACCCCGCCATTGAAGCTTAAATAAAGTTCAGGATATCAAATGACAAACTGTTAATTTCAACAACAAAATAAGTAAATAACTGTCGTATCTTCTAAATATTTAAAAAATGCAAAGGAAATCTTTGGAATACAGATGACTCTGATTATGATCAGATTAGATTATGGATACCTATTAAGTATCATGACTTAGACATCCGCTAAGAAAGAATTTTTGAATACCTATTTAATCTCTAAGGCAGGAAAACCTGGGACCTCTTACTTGAATAAAAAAGGAAAAATAAAGATTTAGAATATAAGGTACTAGTGATACCAACTCGATAGGTTTTCAACAGTTTGCAGATTGTCAAAAATTTCATAATATCCATCGAAATATCGCATCAAAATCGTGTCGTGCATTTTAAATGTCACTCGTTAAGTTCATCGTAACGATCTGAAGAACTTATAACGAGGTCCAAGATAAGGTTCTTACAATTAATTAGCCAAAGTTTTGACTAGGTTCAGAATTGATTGTCGGATGGAAATCGAAACTTTGTACCGAGGGCTCGAGACGCTATAGGCATAATCTGCCAATATTGTGGGTAAGTTTCGACATATCAGTGTATTCCCGTTGTACGGGCAAGTGGTACTTGACCCGTAGTTTGTTAATTTAATCTGATTCAAAGGAAAAAAAAAACATTTTTCAAACCGTATTTAAAAAATAAAAAATCACGTGTGTTGTAAATCGTAACTACGAAAAATGCAAAAAAAGAAACAATGTTATGTAGTTAATGTTTTATTGTCATAGAAATTAAAACTAAAAAAAAATACAGGTAAAATTTTTGAAAAGAAATAAAAGGAACTTTATCTTTTCCTGCTTTCAAAACTATATTAAATAAAAAATTTCCTTGGAATATTTAATATTTGAGTTATTTTTTTGATGTGCCGTTCTTTTTCATAAAAGGATAAATCCTCTCTCACTGACCTTTCATCGCTTAGCTGGGCTATAAACTGAATTTTTCAGAGAGCTTCCTTGTTCAGCGTAAACAAGAGATAAGCAAGAAATATTTTAAGTAAATTAAAAAAGAAAGATTTCAGAAGACCACTCTTGCCGCCGTTCACTCTAATCTCATGTACACACAACGCTTCTTTCAGTTTTAATTCCTAATGCCTTGCAGACGTGTAGCGTTGCCGAGGTACAGTCACGTACAATATTACTAGCGTGATTCATCCCTGGCCTAATTTCTGCTATGTACACTCTCGATAATAAATCTCACCTACCTTTAAACTCTGTTCGTACAAATACATCCCTTATCACATGAGGAATGAAAACCACATTCGGGTGTATAGAAAACGTAATTTTAAAATATTTGTCGTTTACGGTAATAAAGTCGTAACTCCTCCTGAATTGTTATGTTTGATATGTTCGTTATGTTCTTATTGTTTGATATTTGTATCGCAATGTGAAGATGTTATGATCGAAATTTAAATTAACTTTTGTTTTGGATGAATATACTAATTAACTTGGTATAAAGGCGACGCTATGGTAAATTAGATTGACGTCGTAAAACCTGACAAGCTTTTAGCAAGATAATAATAATTATTAGGACCAATTAATTTATTTTGCTACGTGCGTTGAATAAATTATTGAAAACTTGTGTGGGGTGTTTCATGTGAGTAATGTTCCTGCAAATCGTACCATACAGAATCTTTTCAAGTAGCCTATTATAGCAAAACACATTGATCGGTCCTCTAATTATGGATTTCCGCAAAATATCGCCTGCTTAAATTCAACAATTCAAGATAACAATTGACATTTCCGAGTACTACATATTTAATATTTTTAATAAATGGTTAACCTGGCAAACGTATTGTGGTATAAATTTATGTATCACTTAGGGGTATGAAAAATAGTTTACGCTTTATTCTCAGACGTAACGAAAAAGCATAGTTATTATTATTATAAAAAAACGTTAACGGTTTTAACACTGTGACGCGAAAATTTTATGTTATGTTAGATATTGGTGATTCTATATATACGATTTCATCTGAGGATTCCATGTAGTCAATAAAGTAATATGAGTGAGTTATTACAGCAAAGTCATAAAATCCTTATTGTTTTAATCTCGAATCATGTGTTACCCAAAATATATAAAAATACAAAGATTAAAAATAACAATTTTTCATTGGTACACCGCATTTAATACAAAACATCTTGTGAGTTTGTAATTCGCCTCTGGCTTTCTCTGTGTAACAAATAAAAATGGAAAGCAGAACTCTTGAATCTATTCTTACTCTTGCATACTATACAACACGATCAAAAGGACTGAAGCAAAACATTTCTTAATATTCTAAACGAGAAAGAATAAGAATAATATTTTCTTTAAATGGAATATTTTCCCAGCGTCGTCGCACTGAAAATGTATGCTTTATCGGGATCGTTCCCGTTCTCATCCCGGTTTAATCAGGGATCGAAGACAACGCATTCGGTGCGGTCACGTACTATATTGCAGCCGTGCCACCGATCCACCTGCCGGCGGCGGGAATTAAAAACTGCTTACGCGATATTATAATAATAGTAAATATTTAGCTGCACTTTTCTCGCCGAATGTACTGTATTAAACTCCTACCAATATTATGAACGCGAAATTTTGTAAGTATGGATGTATGGATCTTTGTTACTTCTTCACGCCGCAACTACTGAACCGATTTGGCTGAAATTTTTAACATTAATAGCTTATAACTCGAATTAATACATAAGCTACTTCTTATTCCGGAAAAATGCATGTTACTACGGGATTAGCGAAAAACTGAAATTCACGCCGACGGAGCCGCAGGTAACAGCTAGTCAATAAAAATTCAAAAAAAAAAAAAATAGTTTCAATAAAAATTGATAAAATAACTGCATTTGAGCGATACACATCGTCCAACCTTTTTTAAGTTCCACTGCTGGGCACGGGGAATGAAAGGAATTTTGGATATACCCACTATGATAGCCAAGTGCGTGTCGGCTGGCTTCGCTCACCTTTGACCTACAGGAATGAAGGTTTCCTTACAATGATTTTCTTTACCGCTAAGCAAGTAATATTTTACAATCGGCCAAGTGCGAGTCGGACTCGTGTAAAAAGCGTTCCGTACCATTATTTGTATAACGTAGCAGAGAAAGGATGATGCAGAATCTAAATACACATGGAAATGTCAACGTTTTGAAAAATGTACTAAAAATACTTTTCTTGTGACCGATTTTAGCATGTTGGTATTTGTAACAGCACTGTTGACATGTAGGTGTTATTGAAAATACCGACTCATAAAATTTAATATCGACATACCGGTCATACAAATTGTTTAGCGAACAATCGGCGTGCCTTATTAAATTATGAAGCCTTTTATTCATGGACCTCGCACAATTCACATATATACTCGTATGTCAACGGGCATAATTTGTATATTGCATTAAGTACTCGGCCAGTAATAAACAGGAGTGGATGCAAGTGGATGCGGCGCTGAATGCAAGTGGCCGTGTGGGCTGAAAATTATTGCACTATGCCCATAAATGATCAGTTGGACGGTGTACAAATTTAAGTGTATAAAATATTTTGTAAATATTATAATTTCATTTTATTAAATCATGTTTCTTAAGTTTCTAATTTTTGAGTTTTAATGAATAAAATTGTTATTGATTTATAAAAAAATAGTATCTGCCGCTTAAACTCTGTGTACCTACTCTACGGTCAACGAATGAGACTTTACAGTCTGTGACACTGTTATTTTAGACTTCAAAGTCGGAGCCTATTTTGCTCGGACCATATCTTTGTCTAACACATATAAAAATAAACGTTCGCTCTTAGTCACAGAAATGAAAATAAACAATAATCACTTTACTCGAGCATTCAAACTGGTAGACTGTTTCGGAGTTAGATCGATGTACAATGTGGGTAGTCAAAATGTTATAGCGTTGTAAGTTTTAAGTAGAAGTAAGCGGTTTGGGCTCGCAACGTCTCGGAGGTCGCGATAACACGAGAAAACAGGAGTTCTGTACTGTGGGACAAGTTAGAAGAGACTAGAACTTTGTTATATAAGTCGCTAAAGCTCGTAAGACGTGCTGGAATTTAAATAATTAGTTAAGCTAAAGGGGAAAATAGGACAGCTGATTGTCTACAAGAGAGTCATTGCATTGGCTTCAGAATTCAGATGCCATTCGAAGATGCCTTTAAAAGCTTTTCTAGGGTATTTTACTGAGTGCTTATAAACTTTTTGCTGAATGTACCACCACAGTACCGGATAGTTATCACTTAGGAACTGTTGTCAAGCGCAGGAAGTACTGTACGGCGTATGACATTGCAAAGTAATGCAGAAATAAAAACGACACAAAAATGTACAAATCACACGACAGTTTGAGTAATAAATACCTTCTAATAACAAAATTACAAATGGAATAACCTTGACTATGGTTGAACTTAGCGACGAAATGGCATTCAAATGGTCGAATTTGTACTTTTCTGAAAATTATTGCAGTTAGTGCCTCACTAACTGCTAGTTTGCAAGTAAGAGCCAAATTGCTGGCTTTCTTCTATTGCCAGAAATGAAACATTGTTATTGAATAAATTTAAAATGGAATATGTATAAATACGCGGTGTCTTGTCGATTGTACCAACCAAAACATTACCGACTAAAACTTTGAAAGTGATTTTGTGTAATATAAAGTTTTCTTGGGAAAATAACAATGTGCGGTATAAGAGACAAAATTGTATTATAATGCATATTAGTTGTATGATATACATAACATTGAGCATGAGCTCGTTAAATAAGTCTTTTATTTTTACAAGTTTCATAAAAGATGATTTGAAAAGAGCAAGTGCGGAGTTTCTTGCCAGTTCTTCTCGATGCAAACCTGCTTTCCGAACTTGGCGGTAGAGTTTTGACTTTCCATAAGTCTGTGAATTATGTGAAAATTAAACCATAAAAAATTAATAAGAATAATTAAATAAGTGTAAAATTTTTACTGAAGAAATAAGTAAGAAGTCTATTTTGACGACCTCCGTGGTTAAGTGGTTAGCGTGCCGGTTTTCAAGGCGCCGCCATCTCTCTCGGCAATGTAGAAAAATAAGTTTTCTACATTGTCTCGGGTCTGGGTATTGTGGTACCTTCGTTGTTACTGATTTCCATAACACAAGTGCATAAGCTACTTACTATGGGATCGGAGCAATGTATGTGATGTTGTCCTCTATTTATTTATATTTATTTATTTTATTTTAATAAGTCTGATCAAGTAATTTTTTTTCACGTAACATTATAGGTCTACCCACTGCATTTATGGCACTAAGAAAATTTAATTTCCTCTGAATGAACTTTCTAGGTATCATAATCTTCAAAGCGTTCCTAGAAATCATGAAGCCTCCCAAATGATGGTTTTGATTTGGATGCAACATCAATCACTCCACCAATCTATTTACCGTTAGGTACTATTATGTATTCCGTGCTAATACCTAAGTTCGTCAATATTCATTTCTTTAAAGAAAAGTCGGCTATACTCGTACTTTACCTATAAGAAACCAGCAGGGCTAGACAATGTAACGTAAGCGTTAAGCATTGACGACTAGAAAAACCAAGTGACCGCTAGTGCAAAACATATGAAAGCAGAATGTACTCTTTGTGTAGCGTTGTTTACTGACTGCTGCTGCTGTCGCTTGTCACGAGAAATACGCTAAACTTAGCTACAAGTCTGCGAGAACGCCAGGGAGCGTTCAAATCTCAACCTCAAAATATCTTTATTCCACAGAGGCCTAACATACAAGCTCTTGCGAAGCGTCGGTAAGATATTTGTTGCATAATAAGGGTGATAACTACAAGTCGTCTTAAAACTAAGTTTACGAGGGTTCCAAACGCGCCCTGTCGCTGAGAAGAAGCCCACAACAAACTCAGCCGGGTATTTTTTTTATGCTATCACCATTTAACAAACAAAGTATAAATACTAAAATATAGGCTAGCAACGACAACAGAGCAATCTACCACTTATCAGTCAATTTCAAGGGTTTGTGTCGCTTATATAGTCCTAAATATTGTAATATGCCTTTTGAATGAGTTTAGGCTCGACAAACCCTTTGAATTTATTAAGTGACATTTCAGATACATGATGTGGTAACTTATTATAAAATCAAATTGTCGTACTCGATTTTCAAATACAGCTTGTTTCCCTCTATTCGGTCACGTGGTTTTTCTAGTGCCGTGGTTTATCCATACATTTTTGTCTACTGTCGTCAACGCTAAGCGATTGTTACTTTGTCTAGCCCTGCTGAGCTATGGGTATCCGAACGATTAACATAAATTAAGAAGCACACGACGGGTGTGCCCGCGAAATTCAAATTTTTGTGGTTTTTCGCGATTTTTAAGCTATTCAGACATAATAGGCTTATAGCAGTAAAATTGCGGGAATCTCAATATCATCTTCACGTGTTTATATAAAAATCTCTGCTTGAAAGTGTCGACTTAAAGAAATTAGTCCGAGATTTGCGAGTTACTCACATAAAACTCGATACTCGGATTAATTTCCTAGGATAGACATTTTTGTGCAAGATTTTGATATGATCATGTAAAGATGACACTGCCATTCTCGCAAATTTACTGCCATAAACCTCTGATGTGTAATTAAGGTACAAATTGCAAAAAACAATGAAAATTTTGAATTTCGCGGGCAGAGTCGTTGATTTTGCCTTAAGCTTTGTCGTACAAACAAACAGTAGCGCCATCTGTCAAAATTATATTGGTGGCTGCTCAGCGAACCACATCCTCACTAGACAAAACAAGCATTTTTGGCACCGATAAACAGATATTCTTTCGCGCCATCCGCTCTGTCCAGGATATAAATGTCTAGTATTATAATGTCGATATAATAAATATAATTTGATGACCAAAATGGCGTAGCGGTAGCGATGCCACCAGGTCGTGGGTTCGATTCCCACAACTGGAAAATGTTTGTATGATAAGCATGAATGTTTTATAGTGTCCGGGTGTTTTTCAGTATATTGTATTTATTTATATTAATATGTCTAAGTATTTATCAGGTATGTAGTACCCATAATACAAGCTATCGCTTACTTGGGGCTAGATTATGTGAGTAATTTAAATGTGGAAATAAAGGGAAAACCTTACCTATAACCTATTTTTTAATAGTAAAGAGAGTAGTACCCGAATCCGACACAACGTCAAACTATCGCATAGTTTCTGCATCGGCACGCCCGTTAGAGAATAGTTTCCTTCCATTGTCAGAATAGTTATGATATATTGTCTATATCAGAATAATTTGCGATACGGTATCATAACTTTAATTTTATACCGCAGCAGTCACTGTATACTGTACAAGTTTATATCAAATAAAAAAAATAGAATTAATAGTGAAACATTTTTATGAAAAACTTTTGGCAACTTCCTTTTTTATTATTCTTCACAATAAAATATGTCTGGTCCTCCATCTTGAGCCGTCTGCCATATTGGATTTACAACTGAGATTTACAATGACGTCACTTTGCCAATCATGGAATGTCATCAGAACTCAACATTGTGGATGCAAATTTTCATCTGACCAGGTTTTAAATCCATGTTTTGATCCGATCTTACATGTATGATCAGATTGTAAATCTAGCGCAGGTATGTCCCGACACTAAGATAATAGAGTTTGAATTACTATTTTAAGTCTGGATCGTCCATAATACTGCATTTAGTTTACGAGTCTGCAAGAGTAGGTGAACCCCGATTCACGGGCGGATAATGTCACGTGTTGGTATAAATTACTGCAGATACGTTTTATTGCCTCTTAGGATATAAACTCTGAGTGCAGAAGTCCAGAAGTCCAGAAAGGAATAATAGTAAAATCAATTGAAGGGAAAAGACGAAACCTTCGGCTACGGTTGGTTACTACGCTATAGTCAGTGTCGTACCGCCAAGCGATTTATCTTTCCGGTGCGATGTCGTTTACAGGCCTTCCATGCCTTTTATCTAATTTAACTGCATCATTACTTACAATCGATGGGCTTATTCTTTTATATCGTTCAGTTTGTTAGTTAGTAATCCACACTAAGAGAACTGACTGTAAAAACCCTATTTTCGTATTCTTTGTGCACAAGTTAGCACCTAGCATGGTATGTTAACATGAAACCATACCAACTTAGGTTGGTAACTTCTGCAAAAAGAAAAGAATACAAAAAAAAAGGATTCTTGCTCCGTTTTGTTAGAACTGAATTACCCGAAGCAGAATCAGCCCACAGGTAAGATTACATTCAAGTACCTACTAGCTCGAAAAACGCAAAAAACCCGTTTACCAGGCAAGAGGAACTGAGGTGCTATTAACAAAATGATGTAAGGGGGGTCACGGTCCAGGTCGAAAAGATCGCTTCCGCCCTTACAAAACGGAATGAGGTTGGTGGTGAATGTCAGCAGATGTTGGATGAACGTTGTCAGAGACTTATACTTACAGAGATAAAGAAAACAAGAACACAACACTTAATAAATTTAATTAGTTATAAATATTTCACATTTACAACACGAAAAGTTCTTATATCGAAATGAATTATAAAACTACCCGGCGGTTCCAATCTGTGATATAATGTCGAGGCGATAATTTATATCACGAGGTTCGAATGCTCCTGTGTTTTCCCGAAATCAACACGTAAGGAAACCAATCAAGATAATTCTAGTTTAATAAACGAACACCGATATCACAGATTGTCACGGATTACTTATGTTACTTGGTACCGCACCCACAGGAGTGGAAATGCGTGTTGAACGAAGTTACAGATTGGCGATGCTAGCTCACGGTAGATTACTCTAGGGGTAGGTAAGTGCAAATAGATTATCTAAACAAAAAGGCACATACGGCCTGTAAGTACGTACAGTATACCACCAAGGAGACGCGTGATTTTCGAAATAAATGTTCTTAAATTTACACGGGAATCGACTATTTCCGCACGCTCGACACTCCGAACTAGTTATTAATACGGATGTTTCTACTCACGGCACGATGGGAAATTTATGCGAAATTTGTGAGATATCACCGTCACTCTTCACGGACTTCCGTCGGCAGTTCCCAGGATCCAGGAATGGCAGGGTGTTCGGCCTTCCGAACAGAAGGTTAAGCGCAGTCACCGCGAGGACGTGAATCTCCGGAACCCTTCGTGCCCCTTTACATCAGGACGTTCAAATGGTTCAAGTACGGACGAGGCGATCGAGTCGTAAACCCAGGTAGAATCAAAAGGTGATTGTATGGCTACGGTTCATCGATATAAGACCGTGATCACCAAGATAAATCACAAAAATAAAAAAAAAACCCGCTGAAAAGAACAAAAAATTGTTTTCATTTGAACAAAACCCTACAAGTTACCACACTAAACGGAACCTAGCACAAAATTACTCGACTAAAGTGAACTCACCGAATCAGTGTGTGTACTGGATTCGCCCCGTTTTCCCTCCCAGGATATTTACATGGAAAACTGTAAAGAATAGAACCCTGGTTAGAACATTTATACACGAGCATTCAAGAACACAAATTTTCTTCTGCACTGCAAATCAACACTCACTCACCATATCAAAAGAAAGTTCACAACATATTATTTTTAAGTTTTGTTGAACACATGCCCTTGAAATTTCGGGCGAAGCTGTACTCCGGTGTAACAAAAAAATATCTCTTCACATTTCCGTGGTCTGCACCGAAGTGTCGGTCCCGGTCAACCGCACGTTCGGCTCGCACCCCTTTGACCAATCAGCGAGCGCGCCAAGAATTTGCACCTTTTATGGTAAGGAATTTGCACGCTGTGCTTCGCTCCTTTTATGGTAAGAACGGCGTCGTGTTGGTTACCTATCAGTTATGCTCTGTCTCCTTCATACGATGAGAAAGAGATATGAATGCTCTGTCTCCTTCATACGATGAGAAAGAGATATGAATGTGAAGGAAATATAGCCCCGCCATCTAGCGGCATCACTCTAAACAACGAACACCGAGACTGAATCGACGCACAATCCATATCACACTCGTTGCCGGTCGTGACTCGAGATTAAACTATGTCGTCGACTGAACCAATGTTTATCCTCATCACGAGAGGGCGTAATTTCATAACATCGACCACTGTGCGAAAATTAAAGACCACAACGTGACAATGACCATCTCTGAAACAGCTGCCAGACAGCTGCCAGGCCGAATATGGCAAGCAAAATTGTACTCTATTACAACTGACAAATTCATAGATGCAGAGGTGCACGCTCGTCGCTGTTTTAAGTATTTTTGCAGAATAGCACGGCTGCTTGAGAACCCACAAAGATCCGTATTAGAACGCAGCATGTACGAGTACCAAGAGTCCAATCTATCAATCAAAGACCGTCCCGAGCCGCGGCGTATAAAATCGACTCGCTGAAATATAGCCGCAATAAACATCGTACCTAGGACCTATCGACGTGTGATATATTCACACGTGTTGTAGTTACACTAAAATGTTTGTGCCGTTGAAGTATTTTCCAGAAATGTTAACATATTTGAGATTCTAGCTATCCAGTGGCAGCTAATTAGCAAAATTGGCTGGGCATACACTTATACGATTTGTGTAACGTAACGCGCTACAAAATTGGTTCCGGAAATAGGTAAAAATCTGTAATCGGAACACCAGGCTTAGTTTCAAGTGGTTTTTGTCTTTATCCAACTGCAGGAAGGGTTTTGTTCAAACAAAACCCTTGTACCCTATTGTACATATGGTAGAATATATGTCGGTGGTTTTGTTTTTTGCGCCTATTGTTTTTTTTTTTGAATTTTCTTTATTGCCTTGTTTTTTTCATACGGCTGAATGGATTTTGACAATTAGGGTATCGTTAAATTAGTCTTAAAACCCCAGTGTTCTTAAATAGGTTTTTTGTTCAAAATGGGACTTCAAAATGGGACTTGGGACTTTATTAAAAGAAAATAACCAAACCTATCGAGATTACAAATAAATGTCTAATGTTAAAATGTTATATTAATAATTGAATACTAATTTTTTTTTTGACAATAATTTTCTGTCTTTATGTCTGCAATATTTACGATCCAATTGATACCTGCAGTAGAGTATGTATATCCTAAAGATTTGAGGCCCCAAATCAAAATCATATTTCTATCGAAGTACGCCGAGACCACTCATATTTTCCATATCACCGTAGACAGGGCTTTAAATAAAAATATCGGAAAGTACATCTAGCAGCAACGGCGATGCCTCCAATAGATGGGATTGTTGTGTAAGGAAGACGCGATTGTGAGTTATTGGGGCGATATCGGGGGAAGATACGAGTACGTAAGAGCTTTCGCCCATCCGAGGGTTGCGCCGATAATAAAACATACGTTGCTTACATGCTTCCTGATAAAATATGTTATATAAAAAATATAAAGGGGAACCCGCTGATATAAACCGTCCAGGTAGGTACCAACGCATCCTCAGATTTTCTGACTTAAAGCATTAAGTACTGTGTTTTGGTTTGAAGGGCACACTGTAGCCGGAAGTAATATTCCTTGCCAATGGGCATATTTTGGAGAACTTCAATTGGAGAGCGTGAAAAATTGTGTAGCAACGGCTCGGGTTTGCCATTTTAGGCCAAGTATTTTTGCCGCACTTTTGAAGTCGAGGCGGTCAAGTTAGTAACATAGTGTAATGGAACCTAAGAATTGTTATATCTTACGAGTATAAAAAAATCAGAAAGAAACAGCATACCTAAGAGATCTCTATAATATTTTTCTCAAAGCAGTGTAAAGCTTTTTACATTCTGTGAAAAAATGTCTGTGCTCAAAAGTTGGGATAGAATCAAAAGTGATACACCTATTAATTGTAATAAAAAATCTCAAAAGCTTCTGGTTCTAAGAAGAGAGACAACAACAAACTCAGAGAATCGCTTTATTAGAGTAACTGGTAGGTCACAAACAAAAACACAGAGTAACAGACTCGACACAGAACTCCATTCCACGTAAATTACACTCGGCATACATAATCGACCGAAAGGGCAAAGTTGTCCAATCCGCAACCTGTTCAGCAAATTTAAAACTTTCATGAAAGCGACTGCGCAAAGTGTAACTAACATTTGACCCCCGGGCATTGAGTCCGGAGCGGCGTCGCCGAGTAGCTGATATTAACATAGCTTTGTGAAGCTAACTTTGTCTTCACTTCACCTGAATTTACACAAGCGAATACGGAATTAAAATGAAAAAGAACCAGTGATTTAAACAGTGTTTTATTCAGGTACAATGTTAGACTATGCAGTTTTGTTTGTTCATTAATTAATGTTAACTCTTAGCTTATAAAGTTGGGCCAATCATTTATTTTGTGATTTAAACCATAACCAAACATGATGCACCAAATAATATGGCTATGTGCAATTGACATCTACTCTAGACAGGGCGAACCGCGCGAAAAAATTTCACCAGTTTATCGGTGTCATTAGTACCAACAGTATAAGGCCACGCGGTATTTCGCTCAGCGGCCACCTATAGTATTTTGACAGTTGGCGCTACTGTTTGCTTGTATGAAAAAGGTTTACGTACTAAATCGTTCGGATGCCCATATCTTGAGGTTAGTAATCAGTGCCATGAGCATAGATTATTACTTACACCATAACATGATCGAAATAATAAATATGTACGAATTACAAATGATTTTGGTATTATGGACACATCGTAGGTAACTGCACTCTTAAGAGCCTATTTAAAAAAAATACCTACTTGTATTTCATTAAGCAGGCAGTCAATATTGTATTAAATATTATGATGAAAAGCTATCCATGAAAATCTCAAAGTCTGAAACGTTAAATAAATGAAAGATTTTGACACTCACACATTAAACACAAGAAATATTCATTTAATGTCATCATGCAATCAGCTACATTTAGTAAGCGATGTTCGTTAGCGCAAGGTAATTTTACACAGTGCTATCTATCGAGCGGTGGATGAACTTCGTTTTAACCGAATTTTCCACGACATGCACGCATTCTTTTTTATCAGGTATATCCTCATAAATGCAATATAAAATAAAATCAATTTTCAGATAAAATACATAAACAAGACGGCCATAAAACTATCTTCGTATCAGACCACCCCTACCGGAAAACATGTCGTAAAAAATCATCTGATCTAAACCAAAAAACTCTTCCACCCTTACAAGTAAAGCCATAACTCTAAGGGCATGGACAGACGTTAATAATGCCCTATAAACCATCAAAGGGCTTGCATAAACCATCTTCAAAGTTATTAACTTTAGATTGTCATAAACTAAAGTGCCCCATACTTTTATAGCGGAATTAGGGAGAGTTACACAAGCGGAAATTACCAAGTTACTTTGAACGTTCAGCCATTACATTTTCACCTTTATTTGAATAGTGTTACAGCTTGTGTGGCTGGCAAGAGATAATGTTGATGTATTGTGTTTATGGCAAGGTTTAGTAGGGAAATATTCCTTTTTTACGATGTAAGAATGGCCGAGGCTTTGGGTATGGTGAAGTTATTAATGTTGTTTGCGCGCTGAGTGATCAAGGGTTGGAATTGGTTTTTAATTTTTGATCGATTGCCCGAGTTTTCTATCATGTCTTTTAGAGTTTTTTTCAATTAGAAGTACCTAGCTTTATAATATGATTTAAATATCTAGTCTCCGTTGGTAGTAAGACTTCACATTTTTGCATTTTCCACTACTACATTTATTTTATTACTAGCAGAAACCCGCAGCTTCGCCCGCGTAAATTTTAGTTTTCCCTACACACGGGAACCATCTATTTTCCGGAATAAAAAGTAGCCTTTGTACTAATTTTGGACGAAATCTGTCTTCATTCCAATTTTCAGCCAAAAAAATTCAGCAGTTGTTGTTTCCTGCAAAAACCATGGATTCTTCTGGGATAAAAAGTACCCTATTTATTAACCCAGCATAAAATCTATCTCCATTCCAAATTCCAGCCAAATCGGTTGTGCACTTGCGGCATGAATATTTTTTCTACATTCAGCTATGCTCTGCTGGTATTTTTATGTGAGTTCTAGGTCTAGATCTAGATTCTAAGTATAGTTCTAACACTGTCATAAGATAATCAGAAGAATTTATTCCTTTCGTAGTTAAGGTTTTGTTTTTATTAATTTTATTGAGACATGATCTGCTAACTTCCCGTAGCAGACCATTATTTTCAGTCTAGCTTTTTTTAGGCTAAATCACTAGAACTATTCTTAAAATGTATCAGGAACTATAGAACTAAGCTGTATGCGTTGAGAACACTCTTTAAATACTGTTTTTCTGGAAAATGATCTGCTACGGGAAGTTAGCAGATCATTTTTTCAATAGCATTTTTTTGGGCAAAATGGCTAGAACTATCTTTAAAAACTCTAGAACTCAGCTGCATGCGAAGAGAACTCCGTTTTAATTTTGATCTGCTGGAACATGATCTGCTAACTTCACGAACATCATATCAGTTCAGTAATTACGGCGGGAAGTAGTATTTTTCCCGCGTGAATATCGGTTTTTCCCTTCTCCTGCAAAACCCATGGATTTTTCCGGGATGAAAAGTACCCTATTTATTAACCCAGGATATAATCTATCTCCATTCCAAATTTCATCCAAATCGGTTGTGTACTTGCGGCGTGAGATTTTTTTTCCGCGTGAATTTCGGTTTTTAACTTATCCCACGGGAACCATGAATTTTTTCGGGATGAAAAATAGCCTATATGGTAATGCAAGATATAATATACCTCCATTCCAAATTTTAGCCAAATCGGTTCAGTAGTTGCGGCGTGAAGACGTATTTTAACTTGATAAAATCCAAACTTCGGACCCCCGTTTCACCCCCTTAGAGGGTGAATTTTGAAAAATCCTTTCTTAGTGCACCCCTAGACCTCACAAGGAACATGTGTGCCAAATTTGGAGTCTCTAGACCCAGCGGTTTGGGCTGTGCGTTGATATGTCAGTGAGTCAGTCAGTCAGTCAGTCAGTTTCTTCTTTTATATATATAGATAGTTTTTAATAATAGCGGCAAAAGCATCATCTGTGAAAAAGGAGAATGCCAGAAAATGGGCTAGATTTGCGTCACTCTGCGTCTCAAGCACATATGCATGAAGAATCTTCTTTCAAATTTTAATATTGCATATATTTATGTTAGTGAAATACATAATATGTAAAGGGGTTTAAAAGTATTTTATAATAATTTTAATTCCTTTTTTTATAAAAGGAATTAAACGTTTCGAAACATGTGGAACCACCATGCCACTTATAAAACTTAGAAAATTAACCACTTTGAAAATCAGATTATTACAAATTTCCTGTAATATCTTATTAATCTTTTTTTTTATATAATATTGGGAATATTTCTTATGTTTTACCGATGATTTGGTTAAGACGCAAGTATAGTATAGCTCAATTTTCATACAAGAATCGGCATTCGCCTTTCAAGTCTGTTGCTAGAAAAAAAGAGAGAGTTTTCTGTAATTCAAGAGATACAGCCTGATGACAGACAGACGGACAGCGAAGGCTCCGTAATAGGGTTTCTTTTTTACCCTTTGGGAACGGAACCCTAAAAATACAAGGAGGTTATAAAATAGCAGAAATATTCAAATTAAAATACGAGAACACCAAAATGTAAACACTTCATCAAACTCGACCAGTGTGAACAAATAATGATCCCGAAGCACCCAGGAATAAACATCGCCTGGGTGCATTTGACAGGTATTCTGCATCGTTCATTTCATTTGGCCCTAAACTTACTTTGTCTATATTGAGAGCATAGGTTAATATAGCCCAGAGGCGGACGGAAATTCTAATAAAACGATGCCCCGCTTGCAAGCAGCCAGTCTATTTCAGACAGCTGTTGTTTCTAATTAATTTGCAGTATATTCAGCTTACTTCATGGGATGTTTCGTCTAAATGGGTCTGTGTAGTTAACTAAGTAGGTATGTCTTTGCATAGATATAGGTACGTCAAAATATGAGAATGTTTTATGAGCACACTTTATAATTCAAATACTGCATAGTTGCTTACTTTTGATGAATATAAGTACTCCATTTTGGCGTGTTATGTTCCATTGAGTCATTTTAACGTTTGATAATTTCTGATATAAACAAAACCGTGCTGTTACTGTAATTTGAAATGAATGGTCATGGTTTCAGTCCAATTTAAAATAATAGGTGCGCTCATCTTTTACCCGAATTTCAAGGATGGGTTATGTTGTAGCATATACCTTGCATGTTTCTGTGTTTTTTTGTTAATTTTTATTTGTTTGTAATTTTTTTATTGACTCTACTACGCAACTCATTTGCATGTATAGGAAATTAAGCTTCTATGCACAGCTGCTCTGTGCCTGCTCGCTATATGGAGCGTTGTGGTGCTCTCAAGTCGAAACAAACAGTTAGTGCGCAGTTTTACTGCGGGGCACTCAAGTTTCTGCGCTCATATTGTTTCATCCACTTTGCAGCGCAACTCAGTTGCATGCAACTTATTGTGATGGAGATACAATAGATTACCGCGGCAGATTTGGTAGGCAAACTTAGTACCAACATTTTCATAATATATTGGTCAAATTCCTGTTTGTGATGTAGGCATATCGGTGCGAAAGTAATCCTGCAGATCCATCGTGGCGAAGGCGAGAGGCGAGAAGGCGTGGTGGTTTATCGAGATTTTCCATCAACATATTCACAAGTGCACTCTCTATTACCTCTGTCTCATAATTCGACATAAACTCCAACATGATCGGAGAGAGATCAGACGCAGGAGCGATAGGTTAACGTGCTCTCCAAGCCCCGAAGGTCAAGCACCGCTATTTCCAAAAATCCGGTCTAGTACATACTAAAAATTGCCTGATAGAGAAAGCCAATACTATATTTTATAGATTCGGTCGGGAATTGAACCCAAGATCTCGTGAGCCGCACATAAAAACTTATTTCGAAAGGATATGTCTAGATTTTAAAACCATGCAAAATCTCAAGCTTTTCCTTGCATCTTTCTACCTCGTTTCCAACAAGCGTAGTACAACCATCCTCCGTGTTACCAGGAAGAGGAGTGAATAGGCATATTCTTGGCAAGTGCGCTCCAACCTAGACCTCATCATACATGATCACTTTCCATCAGGTATGATTGTCGTCTAAGCCTATCTACAAAAAAATATTAATCATAGAGCCGAAAATCGTGTGACGCGTTATGTGACTGAAAATCAGGGGTCTTTGTCAAAAACGTACCATCGTTAACATAATTGTTAGCAAATTCTGCCTCCCGATTGGCTGACGTAGATCAAGGAACCAATCAGCGCGCAGCATTTATATACGATTACGATAACGATGAATACTTTTTCCTTATACAATCCAGGGACAACTTCCCGACAATTCAGAGGCTGATTTCCTGATTCCGGATTAGAGTTTCGTTCAAGCACTCAGCACCAGGGATTCTGAGCCATTTTGCTTGCTCAATGAGCCAGTCTAAAAACCTATAAAATTTTTAATAGAGAAAGCTTATAACAGTAACAATAATTTTGTTCCCGCCCCAGCGGCTTTTGTAGATGGGCGAAATGCTCGCGTAAGTTACAGAACAAATGTTACAAACCTTAGCCGGAAAAGCGCGGGTTTAAAACTTGATTTACACACTTGTAATGTGTGGGGAAAACAATTTCTGTGAACTTCGAGACTTCTGGAGTGATTTAGGTGCTAATAAAAGCTAAGCGAACGTTTCCTGCACCCTAATTACGGATATTGTTTGCGTGATTACAGAATACACGTAGTTTTTGCACGTAGTTTGACTATAGGCAGAACTGGGAAAAGCAATTTCTTTAAACCGACTCCCAAAAACAAATGATCCTCACTCTAATGAAAAAGTAGTGTGAGTGCAACAGATACGCATTATTATGTGCCCAATATCACAAAACAAAACGGTGTTCCTAATCATAAAAGCTAAGTAAAGAAATCGATAAAAAAATACATTAAAAGTTTTTTTTATTCTTTAAAAAAATACTACTAGTTTTGGGTGCTTGTTGAAGTAAATATCAAAGTAAAATGTGTATTTGGAAAACATATTATATTTTTCAAAACGATTAAGCAACATCAAAAAAATATGAATGTTGTAACTACATATTCCAAAATTTCAAACAAATAACGAAGAAAAGTATAACTCTTCAATTATATCCATTTTTTAACAAATTTCAATAAAGTCCCGCGTTCCCGTTCAAATATCTTTAATCTGTGATATTATTCATAATAATATTATACTTGGAGATCCAATACCATCAAGAATATTGGGGGACGAGTAACTTTTCAATCCGTTTTGTGTCAGCCCGAGTTCTGCCAAGTAAGCTGATGCGAACCAATTTGATTATTACTTTTAAAACTTACATATTCTATCCTATTATGAGAGTTGTTTATGCCGAAAAGATTTTATTTAATAGGCAGAGGTCACAACTGCACGGCTACCCTGCAGCTGTGACCTCTGCCTCTCATTAGGAGGTCGTGGGTTCGAATCCTGGACCTCTGACTTTTCCGAGTTATAGGCGTTTTAAGGAAACTAAATATCACTTGTTTAACGGTGAAAGAAAGCATCGCGAGGAAACCTGCATGCCTGAGAGTGTTCACAAAATGTTCTCGGTGGTGTGTAAAGGTGTGTGAAGCCCGCCAACTCGCAATTGGCCAGCGTGGTGGGCTATGGCCAAACCCCTTTCAGTCCGTGCCCAGCCGTGGGACATATAAAGGGGTTGAGATGATGATGATGATAGCTGCGAGGGGGTGGGGAGGCGAAAAAAAACGAATTTTTCCGTTGTGAAGAAAATTCATGAAAATCTAAGTATTACCTAGTTGTGATTCCACTAGTTGAAACTGTCTAGTTGTTGAATGCAAGCATGCAATCAGCTATATTATGATTTGGTGTGATAAATTCGTTAGCGCGAGCTAAATAGACATAGCGTCATCTATCGAGCGGTGTTCAACTTCGTTCCAACCGAGTGTTCCACGGCACTCATACTTAAAATAGGTATTGCTGTAGTTTTCTATTTATTTCAGATTTGTAGTTATTTGCAATCTCAATCGTAGTATGATAATGATCAAGATTTTTTTTTTTCAAATAAAACCACACTGTATTTTGATAAAAATATAATGTTTAATTTCATTCATTAAAGTATAATATTCTCATAATTTTAACAATGTAATACTAAAACGTATACATGTTGACAAAAAACCATGATAATCAAATTGAATTAGAAATTGAATTGTATTTTACAAGCATGTATTTGGATGTTATATCATTATTGTTTTTACGTGAAGTCTCGTAAGAAAAATTATTAGAGTAATTTTTAAAGTAGTTAAACATCCTAAGAGCTTATTCTAAGAGCTTACACTAGTAAGTGGGATCAGTTTAATCTATAATTCACTAACATGTAACAGACATAACCTTTTACAAACTATTCATCTGATATCTTCTGATTCTTTAACTTAACCATGTTCTGAAAAAAATCGTTGGAATAATTAAATAAAAAGGAACGAGATTCATAAAAAGCTATCGTTAATTAAAGTAATAAATTATATTCATTAAATTGAATTAATAAAATTAAACAATTTTGCGATAATTCTCATACACTTGCTTGCATGTAGCTAAAGTTAGTGGTGCCTTAAAAAAGTCAAATTAAAATATTACCTAGTATTTTGTAAGTCAATTAAATAATTTAATTATTCAAGTCTGTATAATGATTATGTACATGTAAATAGTTAATACCGACTTCGTAAAATTTTTTAAAACGTTTTAAAAATATTTTTTATCACTCGAAGATGATAAGAGAAGTTTTTCTAGATTTGAAACTAACGATACAAGCATAGAATATAAAACTCATTCACTAATCTGTCGTTATAAGGATATTTTTAATATAGTTTATATTAAAAATACCTCATTCGAGTATTCTTGATTATGACCACATGCTTCATTATTTTCATGATTATGCGGTCAAAATCTTTAATCGAATTGAATAGTTTGCCAAACGTTTTTTGTCAATGATTAGCATACCCAGAAATACATACACCGTATAAGTCTTTCACTATACAATATTAATAAAATCTATTAACATTAATACCCGTATTACATAAAGACTATATTCGATATGTAAGATATGGCAACATAATTTATTACGGTCTAGATTATTGAAAATTTCTACTCATTCATTTTCGACGATCTAAAAATGTGAATCCAGAATCTGATTTTTTTTTAAATTTTACTAGATATTTTAAAGGTCGTTCTCTGTCATAAATAGCACTCAATACATTACAATCTTAAACATTAAATATTATTATCACTAACATAATAGTGGCATGCATACATATCATCATTATCATCACATCGGCAAATTTATCTATATCAACTTATAAAGTACAGCATAAAATGCATTCCGCTTTTTTGTGACATATTTCTAAAAATGACCGCATAGTTAATAAAGAACTGCATAAGAATATTGCTTACTTGTGCATCACATACTTACGTAACTTCATACTGAAATAAATAGACTCATAATCTATGTAGTCTGATTTCTTAACTTTATTTTACTTTACACACTGAGAATGGACAACGTATGAGGAAAATCTTCATCTTTATTATTCCAACAAAGCATACAAATTGTATCTATTATTATTGTTTTGCATATTATATAAGGTACTATATAATCGCAATTATTGCAATCGACAACAAATCCTGCCTACTGATCGGTTGAATTCGTTATTTACAATTATTTGCTAAATCATTCGTCATACGATTGTAAGGGAGAATCAGTAGATTGTATGGTTTCAGCTGAGAAAATGCAGGATGGATTCCCGTCTGATACAAATTGTTAAGTTCATCTTTGGCTATCTTTGGTTACATGCAATAAATTGTTATTGATTTAGTATCCGTTTTACATCATAGGTTTTCATTATATCACTAAAATACTGATTTCATTCCGTTTGGGTCTCCATATCGTCGTGGGTTGTGAGATCTGTTTCATGAATTAGTTCACCGTCGCTGTGAGCGGAATCTGTGTCAGCTGTAACAATTATTTGAACAACATTATAAACATGCCCAGCAGATGATGATGGTTTATTAATGCATCCATTATTATAGCGTCCTTCTTGACTAATCTTCTGGTGGTCTTGGTTCTTGGTAACCTATACCAAGACCCAAGGAATACATAAAAGTACCTAACGGTATAGAAGGCTCACTCGACAAGATGCTTTAAAAAAATAGCGACTCTAGCGCTGACACAAAAAGTGCAATTCAGTTCGCAATAGCGCCTGGCCATGTCTCCGAAAAGAGCACGCAACAAACGCAAAATGGACTCTTTCTATTGCGTAACTTTATCGCATTCGATGTACCAGGGCTACCTCGTCATCGGGCGCACGCAGCGCGTTAAATAGACCGTACAAGACCTAATGCGAGCAAAGTATCCGGCGTGTCACGCGTGGCGGCCGTTTGATACGTCCTGTACGATTAGTACGTCCTGTACCTGTAGTTTCTCGATAACGTGATAAGTGAATCGGGACGCCTATCTGTAGTTTCTCGATTACGTGATAAGTGGACCTGGCCGGCCTAACCTTAACACTAATGTGTAAGGATCTACTTTTAGTATGCGAAGATTTGCCTATGTTGGCCCATTGCAGGTTTGATAGGCTTCACACAATATTATGATATGATGCAAGTAATATTTATCTGCTACAAACGCACAATGCACATGAAACTGAGGTTAGATTCATGCCATGGATTCGAGCCCCCGACACCTTTTTCTAAAACTTAGAGATCTTTTAACGAGATTTAACCCTGAGAAATCTTACAAACTCAGAAGTATTTCGTAGCGCACTTAAATTAACTCAAGAAATGCCCATAATTAGCAGTTCCATTTAAGAACCATTTAGAAGAGAGACCTCCTTGCGGCCCGCATTTTGGGTTCCACTACGACTGTCAGTTTATGGTTCTGTAGACTATACCAGGCCAGGTCCACTTATCACGTGATCGAGAAACTACAGGTAGCCGTCTCGACGTACTAATTTCAAGCGGCTACCACGCTCCGGATAATTTGCTCGTGTTAGTTCTTGTACGATCTATTTCACGCGCTGCGTGCGATGCAACCTTAGCACGTCGAATGCGATAAAGTAACGCGATAGAAAGGGACCACAACTTTGCGTTTGTTGCGTGTTCTTTCCGGAGGCGTGGCCGGGCGCTATTGCGAACTGAATTGCACTTTTTGTGCCAGCGTCTAGAGTCAGTGTCTAGAGTCGCTATGTTTTTAAATCATCTTGATGAGTGAATCTTCTGTACCGTTAGGTACTATTATGTATTCTGTGACTATACATAATGAATACATACCATGAGGTCTAGTGTCTAATGCTAGCACAGCAAGCGGTGTATCGTCGAGCACTCCTGACCACCTCGCAGCCAGCACCCTCGATCCCCTGTGACCCCTCACCACGACTGTGGGGACTATACTCGGCGATATGGAAGAACCGCTGTACATTGATACACCGACACTTCGACGCAGTATTGTGCTATGGGATTAAAAAAAATTGATTAGTTTCGCCCATTGTGATCTTGTATTTTAATGTCATCGTGCAACTTTGGGGCAAAAAATACTTAGCCTAAATAGCCAAACCCTAGCCGTCGCAATACAATTTTTAACGCACACTAGCATCCGCGACCATACAAATTTCATATTAACACACTCACATTACAGGAAAAAGTTGCCGGAATCACGGAGCTGTCGTTGTTACGAATGGCTCTATCTATCTAGTCGAAGCGTGAGCGACGACCTATTATAAGTCTATGGCTTAGACCTTACTTGTGAGATTACTGTGACATTGATCTTAGATTAACGGAACATCAAATGTGGACTCAACTGTTTTTCTCCGAATGACGGTCAATGGTATTACGAAAAGTTTCAACCGAAATCTGAAGAAGCTTTCATCTTACTGCTAAATTAGGGAACCCAAAGATAACATTGAGCGACGACATTATTTATCAAATAACAAGATCGCACATGAAACTCACTTCTGCTCAGGATCTCTTTGAGGGCGCTGTCTCTTCTTACAGATGACGACGAGCGTAACACACAGTGTGGTCAATATGGTGAGCAGCACAAGTGATAAGGAGGCCCCTACGAGCATTGCCACGCTGTTGTCAGCTGATGGCGGTTGAGGCGGCATCGGTGTCATGGTTTGGAGTGATCCTAAGAAAAAAATAAGTACTTAAATCACTAGTTACACACTCAAACTTTACAGAATAATTATGCTATGCTTTTACATAGCCTGATTTTATGATCTATCGCGTGAAATCTCAAAAAGAGCAATAAAGTGACCAGGAGAGTATGAATATGGAGACAGCACGTCTAAAAAAACTAAGGCGTTACACCGTTGCTGTCACCATTAATTACTTCAATACCTTACCTATACCAATTCTTTGTACCTTTGTTCCTTACCTGGTACGTCCAGATCATCGCTAGTCCGAATAGGTATGCTGTGCAAAGCGGCAGGGTGCTGGGATCTTCCGCGAGGGGTCTCCGAGTAGACCAGGAAAGTATAACGCCCAGGAGACAACGCGTCGAGAGGAAATTGAGGAGTCACGTCGTTGCTGGCGCGGTATACGGCTTCGGAGAGGCCTCTTCCTGATACGCCCTGGATAAATTAAAGTTTAAGTTTAAGAAGATAGTAACAATAAAGGGTCTTGCAAAAATAAAGTGGTCTCAGCCCCACTTGCGCCAACCCGGGAGTGTTGACTCAAGAGTTAACACGCTAAACCAGAGTGAAGCTGCCAAAATAGTCCAATGAGATAAGTTGACAGTAGTGAAGTTGAAATGTAAATATTTAACCCACGTTTCGCGCAAGTGGGTTAACTATTACATCTTTTAATGACTTAGGTAAAGTTAAGATGCAATGTTATAATTAACAGAGTTATCATGAGAATTAATGGTTAAGAATAGGATAGAATATCTTTAAACTGTGTTAATACTGTGATTGGGTGAAATCCCATTATCGACATTTTATCCAAGGTTACCTCTATTTAAGGTGAGAAAAAAAGATACTGTGACCAAAAGTGAGATATTTGGGGAAGTCTATAACAATTTTGGACTAGTTCTTAAACGCAAAGAGTCTGGATACACTCATGCAAGTCCAGAGTTCACAAAATTACTTTGGCCTCTAAGAATATGGTCTCTGGAAACAGTTTTAAGAATTCAAAAACGAAGCCTAAAACTTAGTCTTAAGGTTCGTTTTCGTAGTATCACTCAGTTTAGCCACACCGGCACCTCACCTGATCGTTCATGGTGGACTCATCGCCCATCACAGGGTCTTGATGGCGTACCTCCAACGCCTCTAGGATGAACCGCTGTGGCAGACCTCCATCATGGCCGGGGTCGCAGCGGAGGAATTCGTCTTCTATTTCGCAGTTACTTGGCGGCTCGGGAAGTGCTATGGGAAAATTATTATCATGTCTTTTTGTGGAAAATAATTAAATTATAATTACCATAACAATATCGATCGACTCCAATGGCAATAGTGGTGAAATTATTTACCATAGAAAAAGTCCATGAAAAAAAAATAGGATTGTGTGGTTTTATGTAACCACGGTAAGAGTGAAACTTTTGTGGCCTTTGCTGCTCTGACAAGCGCCTTTCACTTTATCCCTACTCCGCGGCCGACCGTCACGCGACATGCAACGCAACACACAAACAAAAAAGTTTGAGACGATGTAATAAAAGTTTCACTTAAAAAAAAACAATTAAGTGTCACTTTAAAAAATGCGGAATGTACCTATATGAGAAGTTGAGCTTACAAGAAACGTCGAAAATTAAACTTGCAAAGGTCTCGGTAGCTTCTCAAACAAAACCAAGAACATTTTTCAAAGAGCCAATAAATTATGAAGCCTTTCCAAACAATAAAGGTAGAAAGTTTTGCAAGTCAAGGACGTTTGCAACGGCGAAGGCAAATAAGCCTGAATCCATACTTCTTAAATCTTTTGTTCTTTGAAACAATTATTGCCTGGTAGAGTACATATTTGATTAAATGTAACAATCTTTGCTCAATGTGACGTAAGTTAAAACTGGAAAATCTGGGGCAAACTAAGGCTTTCTTGGAAAGATTTACAATTCAGCAAAGAATGACTCTCAACTGATAGCTGTGTAACCAATACGTTTCATAGAAAAGCTAGATTTCTTCGTGATACACATTTCTGCCGATAAAAAACTCCATCAGCCTAAAGTTAAGTAAAAAATTATCCTATTCTAAATTGCTCAATCACAATCGCAATCGTCAGCAAATTTTGCCCTATCTGTACCTGGAAAAATGTGAACAGATTGGTGCACAGCCAATTTGGTGGCAGAATTTTTTTCCAATTACAAAGATAGTGACTACATTTTTTAAACACATAACAAGCGTCTGGTTGGTGCCGAGAACTGTTCGCTCATGCCATAGGTATACCAAATCTTTGAGAGAGGTAAAAATTAGGGAGCATCAACTTACCTGCAGGCAATATCCTGAACAAGCAAGGCTCCCGCTGGTTGCCGATGTCGTTGCTGGCCCAGCAGGCTAGCCAGCCCAGGTCCTCATCACCATCCGGTGTCGGCAGACCGTGGACCACGGAACTTGTTTGTCCCATTATTGTAACATTCGACGGTGGTATCTAAAAAGTTATTTTTTTTACGCTATACGAGTTAGTACTTGACTGCGATCTCACCTGTTGGTAAGTGATGATGCAGCCGAAGATGTTAGCGTACTAACTTGGAGGGGGTAAGTTATGTCACCCCAACGGTTTCTACACAGCATCGTACCGGAACGTTAAATCGCTTGGCGGTACGTCTTTGCTGGTAGGGTGGTAATTAGCCACGGCCAAAGCCTCCCACCAGACAAGACCTGAGCCAATTTAGAAATTATAAAATTCCAAAGTGGCCGGTGGCGGGAACCCAACCCGCGACCTCCCACTCGAATCCGAGCGTGCATCCTCTGCGCCACGGAGGTCGTCAAAAAAAGTTGCTGATTAGTTTCTTTTCTTGAAATCGAGATGATGAGAACTCATTTTTGGCTGCAATTCTGCCACTTATTTGACTCAAGTTGGGTCAATTTCTTTAAATTAAATTTTTTTAAGTCAAATTCTCCAAGAAATGCGTTTATATGTATTTCTAGGAGAATTTGACCATAATTTTTTTTCTGTAGTCCTCAATTTCGAGTTAATCTGTGTGACACCTGACTATTTTGGTACCACACAATTACTTATTTCGAAGCGATTCTCTATTACGATGGATTTCTGTAAAGTATCTCCTACTCTATCAAGCACCCATAGCCATTGCAACCTTATCGATTATATTTGTAGTCTAATCCGATAAATTAAAACAAAAACTATGGGAGTTGCATCATAGGAGTTACATAATTATACATCTATGACAAATGTAAATACCAAACAACTTTGAAATTATGTCTAAAATAATGAGGTAATTACAAAATTACCCGACAGACGCAGTAGTTTAAAGTTTTCTTGGGATACACTTACAGGTAGAACATCCTTCGTGCCGTTGTAAGTCCAGTAGAACCTCAATGGTCCAGCGTCTCTGCTGGAGGGCGCTGACACGGAGCACCTGGCCCGGACCTCTCCACCTGGAGCTCCTGCTATCTGCTGCACCACGCTCCCCGCAGAACATTCTGGACGAGCTGAAATGATATTTTTTATATATAGTAATCGCGATCAAACGAACGGCGCATGTACGTTTGCAGCACCAGAGAAATTGCAGAAGCGTCTTAAGGAGTTTGTTTGTCTGCCTCATGAATAACCACATGTTATAGCTTTGAGGGAACACTGCTGTTGGTAGCTGTTTCCATGGTTTGCACGTGTGTGAAAAGAAGGACATGGCATCCATCCTTGCCACCCAGAATCTGGCCGGGGTGGTCATGGACTGCAAGCCATCCCGGTGTAAGGATGGAAAAAATTGTTCAATTATACGCCAAAGTGTAACAGCTCTTCAGAGCATTTATCATTGAACAGTGAACAACCGCTAGAACACAGATAGAGAGCTAACGTGTTCCAAGGGTTCCAGTTGTTTTTGGGACTGGAGTCGCCAACAAGTCGAAATGCTCGCTTTTGGATCCTGCCAAATGAAGGTTGTTGGTGTCTAGGTACTTCAGCCCGGAGGTGGCGCCATAAAAGTGTGAAGCACAGTGTATCTTAGAGCTTCTAGAACATGGTAATGGTGAGGATTATAATGGTAGTAATTTGTCTAAATTCCCAGCGATGAATATAATGTTACTTACACAACACATTTAAAGTAAGAGGTTCACTGAGGCCACTGCCTTCAGAGTTCCATGCTCGACACCGGTACCGCGAGGAATGGTGTCTGCGTAGACCCCTGAGTACCAGCTTATTGCCTTCCACCGCTATGCCTCCTATGGGATCATCTCGGATGAGGTGGTTCTGGTGACAAAAGTAGAAAGTTATTAGACCTAATCACCTTCTTCCATCATCAGATGTATGACATAAGTTTGTCAAAGTACCAAACAATTTGCGTAAGATACAGAAGTCCTTTGTGGGATTTAGTGTACGATGTACACTTCTCCAATATGATCCCGGAGTTTGTTTTGGACTTACCTTTGCACAGGTTTAAAGCCACTGTCAGAAACGACCTAAAAATCATGGTTACTAATACCATGAAGAATTTTTTTAAACCAACGATTCTTGGAATGTTACAGATATGCTCGGGCGCACGAGATATCAAAAATATTATATAATAATAATTTTTCAAAAATGTAAGAAAAGTTGCATATACAACATTTTTGAAAAGAGCGAGTGCCAAGTAACTACTTGACAATAATTCTTCTCTGTGCAAACCGGCTTTCTTAACTTGGCGGTAGAGTTTGACTTTTCAGACCTTGTAAGCTGTTCATGGGTTTTTAATCTCCTGTTTTTTTTTTAGGTTTGGCCCCAGTCATCGTTTTATAAAATCTCGTACTGTTAGTCGTTGTCGGACCACTTCAAGGCAACAACGATTTCTGACCAGAGCACAGTTTATACGCAAGTAAGTCCCGTATTCCCACCAGCGTATCTTGGAGACCAACCACCGCGTGAAGGGAGATATTACACTAACTATAGTCTGTGCAAGCTCCATAATATATTTTTCAGAGGCATTTTATGTGTAAAAAAGGTAAGAACAAAATACGAGTATGTGTGTGATAAAAACATCAAACCGCCGTAACGCCTTAACGTCAACTTAAGTGACATTAGCTCTTTATGACCGCACGGAGTAATTATGTCCGTGTGTGTAATTAAAGCGCGCCTTTCACGCAAATTGAAACTTAGCTCGCTTTGAGGTTGTGTAATTCTGTTGTGGCGTGTCGCAGGACGTGACAGGTAATAAAGAGTAGGTAATTAATGCTGTATGAAATTTCAATGTGCTATTGTGTGAAAATTACTTTCTTATCATCCCTAGCTAGTTGGACTAACTTTTTGTTTAAACTGGATTATCTCTACTACTTTAACTTCTCTAAACGCCGATATGTTTCAAAACATTGTAATCAACGTTTCTCATATTCGTCAACATCATTTTCAAAAAATATCTGCATCGTTAATCTAGTTGTGAGCAAGTTCAATTGCAGATTTTTCTTCCACGTTTCGGATATGTACCGCTAAGGTGTGGAACGACCTTCCAGCTCCTGTCTCAGTGAAGAATGAATAGGCATTTTCTAGGCAAGCACGCTCCATACTAGAGCTCATGAATTTTATAAAAATATCATGAGAATTTAGGTTCAATTCCCGAGTCGAGCTTATACAAACAGTTATTGGGTTTTTCTATCATCAAATTCTTTGTACTAGCCCATTATCTGGAAATTACCATTGTTTTACCCTTTACTCTTGCCTCGGCGAGCACGTTATGGCGTCTGGTCTCTATCCGAACATGTCGGAGCTGTCGTCTCTTGAACGAAAGGGAATAGTAAGTGAACGTGTATTGCGCGTAAGCTTGAGCACTATAATATGTCCCGTGCTTATGGAAAATTTCGGAGATTGGCTGCTTTCTTTATCTGAAATTGCACTTTTAAAAGACAAAACAAGCCTGTACAAAGTTTATGGGCAAAGAGCTAACTGTTCGCTAAGCTGTTGACGCAAACGGGCCAAAATTAGAGTTAAATATTTCTATCTTTCAACACCTGATGACGTCAAGGATATATAAATATCCATCAAATTCCCGTTAAAGCGTTTTCATCACAAAGTTAATAAGAGCGACGGTTATTACAAGAAATTTATAGGTGTAATTAATTAGTAACGTAAAGAAAGACCCTCTACCCTTTTTGGTGCGAAAAGAGCAACTCATCTTTGCGCGCCATGTACGTATCATCGCAACGTTAAATAAGTTAATTTACAAATTAAATAATACTCATGCAATCGTAATTTTCAGGCATAAGAATAAGTATAAGTCCATTAAAACACGAAACCTAAGATGTACGACAGCTTTCACCAACACTTTAAGAAACGCCTTAGCCGATAGGTGACAGTTTTCAGTTACAACAACTGTCACCTAAGGACTTAGGCGTTTCTTAAAGTGTTAGTGAAAATGGTCGGTAATCGATTAAAAACTCGATAATCTTTATAATTATAAAACCACAAAAATCATAGTTATTCATAGGCACAGATTTTATAAGTGTGGCAGAAACTTTTGTATGACAGATGCATTGTATTGTACTATGCGATGTGATTACGCACCGCGCCTGTGCACGATGAATCAGCGGGCAACTGCCGGGCCCATCAGAGCAGTCCAGCGGATTCTCACAGGCAGCGGCGGTGGCGGGTCGAAAAAGGCCCGCCAAAAAATTTTATTAGGCGTTTTGCACTGGGTTTAATCCCGCGGCACAGAGTGACTTACTACTAGGTACTTACCGGCGCATGGAGACAGCCAGCACGTGGAATCCGGGGAGTGTGTTCGTGTAGGATGAAATGTGGTGTGTGGTGCCTGCTGTGTTAAATGCAAATAGGAACACACTCGCCCTCCTTGAGGGATCTTTCGCGGCGGCGGTACGAATTCGCGGGTAGCGAAGCGGCTCCGCGGCGGCGTGATTTCCAGGTGGCGCGGGAGCACAAAAAACAGTATTCCGGATAGCCAAAGGGGCCCGCGGCGTTAGAATGACGCGGCGGACAACACAGCAAACGAAGTAGCACAAGAAATCGGGCTCGTAAGAAGGCGAGATGCGGCGTGGCGGGCGACTTCACGCGGGCGAACGCGGCACGCACAGTCAATCGACTCCGTCGGGATTTTGCACCGGACTGCGCGAGCGAACGCCGCCGGGGCGCGCGCGGGCGCTGGACGCAAACCGCTCGCGGGAGAGGGGCGTGCAGTGATAGCCGATCGACGCGATACGGTCTAGCATAAACCGGAGAGTGCTAGCGTAAAGCGCAAACACCCCCGCCAGTGGACCCAAGGATTTGGGGTCCACTAACCAATGGGCAAGCGGGATAAGGAAGAGACGGCTCGCTGCAAAACCGAATCTCCGACCATTACCTCGGCAACTCTGGGAACCCCATCGGATCCATATATCAATTTAAGAATGCGTCCACGACGCCAGCACAAAGGCAACAAATTAGACTCCTTAACTAGGACAAGATCACCAACCTTAGGTGGGTCGGTCTTGTCTGACCACTTAACGCGCTGCTGCAAAAGATGCAAATATTCTAAATACCAACGATGCCAGAAATTTTGGGTCATCTGCTGTAGCAATTCGAAACGAGACAACCGTGAGACCTTCACGTCCCTGAAGGGGTACTCGGGCAGGGCGTTAAGGGGTTCACCAATTAGGAAATGACCGGGGGTTAAAACTTCCAGGTCATTGGGATCGGACGATAAGGGGCAGAGTGGCCGAGAATTGAGGACAGCCTCAATCTTACAAAACACGGTAGCGAGCTCTTCAAAAGTCAAAATGGTTTCACCTATCACGCGTCGGAGATGCGTCTTTGAGACCTTGACGACGGCTTCAAAGATCCCGCCCCAGTGGGGACAAGCTGGCGGGTCAAAGGTCCAAGTTATCCCCATCTTGGACATTGCCGTGCCGAGGCCTATCTTATTTTCATTCAAAAATTGGACGACTTCCTTCAAATGTCTATCGGCACCTTTATAGTTGGTCCCACAATCCGATCGGATCAGGTGCGGATAACCTCGGCGTGAAACGAAGCGGCCTAGCGTGGCTACAAAGGCTTCGGTGCTGAGGGCACTCACCAGTTCTAAGTGTACGGCCTTGGTAGCCAGGCAAACAAAAACGCAAAGGTAGGCCTTGAGGGAACGAGCATTGCGGAGGCTGGAGCTCTTGACGAAGAACGGCCCCGCAAAATCCGTCCCGACCGCCGAAAAAGGGCGCGAGGCCACGACACGGTCGGTGGGGAGGTCCCCCATAATGGGCTGCATGGTGCTGGCCTTCAGGCGGTAGCACGGAATGCACTTAAAAATGACGCTTCGGATGGAGCGTCGTCCCGATAAAATCCAAAATTCGCGCTGCAATATGGCCGAAAGGGCGTTGCAGCCAGCGTGGGCATTTTTGACGTGGTAATGCGTCACCAACAATTTTACAAAAGCGCTATTGTTCGGAAGCAACAAGGGATGACGTGCCCCATAGGGTAAGTCAGAATTCCGGAGGCGTCCACCAACGCGTATCAATCCGGTGTCATCCAGGAAGAGGTTTAAGCGGGCGAGCGAGCCCTTCAAAGGTAAACCTCGCTTCAGTGTCTCAATAGCGGACTCAAAATGCTCCAGTTGAACCAAACGTATCCAAAAGATCCGGGCCTCCTGTCTCTCCAGGGGCGACAAAACCGGGTTCGACATTTTGTCGCGTGGGTTCCGAGCGTTGTGGGTGAAGCGCTGAATCCAAGCCGTCACCCCAATCAATTTATCAAGGGAACTGTAGCGTTCCTGAAGATAGCTCAGCGAATTGGCTGGCTTATCTTCCACAACTCCGACTCGCAAGCCAGGTAACACATCGGGCTCGGAGAACCTACTCTGAGGCCAGGCGGACTCATTCCGAGTCAGCCAGTCAGGGCCCCACCAAAGAGAGTGGTTGACAAGGTCGGAAGCTTCACATCCGCGGGAAGCACAATCTGCAGGGTTCAGGTCCCCTGGCACATGTCTCCAGGTCAACGGGGTTTCCGAATTCTGGATTTGGGAAACCCGGTTGGCAACAAAGACTTCCAAGTTGTGGGGAGCGGCTCGCAACCAACAAAGGACAATTTCGCTGTCCGACCAGGCGTACACGTCCGTCAGGTCAACGATCGATAGGAGGGACGTACGCACATGGTTGAGAAGGCGCACCAAAAGAGCGGCTCCAGACAACTCCAATTTGGGTATCGTCAAGCGTGACCGAATTGGGGCCACTTTACTTTTCGCCAAGACAAGGTGGGTTGCGACCTCGCCGGTGTCACTGACAGTCCGCAAATAGACCACGGCTGCGTACCCCTTTTCGGACGCATCACAAAAGCCGTGGAGACTGGCGTGGCACCTTCCGGGCGGTAGGAAGCAACGAGGCATCGAAATCCGATTAACATTCGGAAGTGAGGCCACAAGGGAGAGCCACTCCTGTAATAACCTCCCTTGAAGGGGCTCGTCCCAGCTGACTTCAGCCAACCAGAGCTTCTGCAGGAAGCATTTGGCCAAAAATATTACGGGGGTGATCCACCCATTTGGATCAAAGGTACGTGCCACCGTGGACAAGACCGTACGTTTGGTCCAAGTCTTAGGGGGGATCCAGTTTGACCCGGTAAGTAAAAATGTCCTGCACGGGCTGGTATTGTATACCCAATACTGTCAGCAAATTAGGATTTTCGGGATTTTCGAAAATGTGTGGATCCTGCTGATCTTCTCCCGGCAAGTCCCTTAAGACAAGCGGGGAGCTCGAGAGCCATTTACTCAGCTCGTATCCACCCGACTTCAGGATGGCAATCAACTCATCCCGCAAAATCAAGGCTTCCTCAACACTGGAAGCTCCAGTACAAATGTCGTCCATGTAGACTGACGACTCCAAAATGGCTGAGGCGCGAGGATACTTCAGCCGTTCCCGGTCGGCCAACTCCAGTAATGACCGGATGGCAATGTAGGGGCTGGACCGAAGGCCATAGGTGGTCGTATTCAGCTCGAACACTCGTATGGGGTCACTCGGACTCTCGCGCCATAATATCAGCTGGTACCTCCGATCATCACGATGCACCACGGTTTGGCGGAACATCATGCGGATGTCGGCCACAAAGACCACCTGGTGCTGCCGAAACGTCGTGAGGATGTCGGAGATATCCTTGATCAACTTGGGACCGGAGTGTAGGCACTGGTTGAGAGACACTCCGTTGGACGTTGGAACAGAGCCATCAAAAACCACACGGATTTTCCCATTCGGGTTTTTCAAAACGGCGTGGTGGCAAAGGAAGTAATGCTCGTTCGAACGCCAATCAAAGTTGGACGGCGACATGTGACCAAGGTCTTCATATTCCCGCATGAAGGCCACATACTTGCTACGGAAGACCGGGTCCCGTTTCATGCGCCGTTCCATTGATAGGAGCCTCTTCTCAGCGAGGGCCCGCGATTGACCTAGGGCCAGGAGTGGCAAACGGGTTACAAAGCGTCCGTCCGTACGGCGCCCCGTGTTATTCCTGTAAAAGGACTCACACTCCTGTTCAAGGGGGCTAACCCGAGCGGCCTGAGGCGGCTCTTCAACCTCCCAAAATCGCTGGACAACATCGGTCAGCGACAAGCCTGCGACCTGGATGGGGTCAGGCTCCGGGGAGGGGCTAGACCATAAAACCGGACCGAAGAAGCTATTGCCAAATATAGTGGGCAAAGCGCAAAGGCCATTGGTCTGCAGGGCCCTAGCTCCCCCAGTTATGATAAGACCCAGCACGTCGGAACCCAAAAGAAGGTCCATAGGACCGGGTTCGGACCAGTGGGGGTCAGCGGGGGCTAAACCTGACGTACAGCGCACTGCGGCGTCGGTTACCCGAACTTGCGGAAGGGGACCTAAAATGTTATCCATGACGGTCACCATAATCAAAACCCGCAGGTTTCCACTAATAGGACTAAACATTAACTCAGCCTCTCCCTTGTGCGATGCGGGCGTGGCGCCACCGACACCGATGACACGACACTCGCGCGGTCTCCAAGGGAGCCCTAGCCTTCCCACCAAGTAAGACGAAGCTATGGAGCGTTGGCTACCCAGGTCCAAAAGGCAACGAACGGTCATAGATTCACCATTAGGGTTATACACCTTCACTGAGGCCGTCGGCAAAAGTATGGTCTGACATACTGTCTGCTGTAGGTTCAGAGTCTCAGGGGAGGTGGCTACGGTGGGAGCTAGGGTGGCGGATACCTAGCGCGGCGAGGGTTCACCAGCGGGATCCCACTGACGGGGGTGCTCCGGCTGGGGCGGCGCTAGAGAGGTGGAGGGCATTCCGTACGGAGAGGTGACGAACATGCCGTACGGAGACCATGCCCCCATCCGGGGCCGCACCATGCGGCTAGCGTCCGGCACCCGGTAGGGATTGCCTCGACCTATGGTGGGTGGATGGCGCTCCAGTCGCGGCCACTCGTGTAGTGGCGGCGAAAACCGACGCGGGACGACGCTCAATGGGGCAGCCGCGATATCCCCGTCGTAATGACGCGAGGGGGATGTGACCGTGACGCGGGGTGGTGAAGCCCTCCTCCGGGGGGCGGAACCCCTACCTCCACTAGGAGGTTGGTGGTCCACCGGAGAACGCCTAACGGGACTGGCCGGGTGGCCAGGACTAGCGCCCCCGCCCATGGGGGGGTGCGCGATCGAGCGCCCCCGCCCATGGGGGGGTGCGCGACCCAACGTCCCGGCGACCGGAACCACTCCGGTTAGCGCACAAGATGGCCGAATGGGCACCGCCGCAATGTGGGCAGGGCCGCTGGCGCGGGCAGTCTCTTACGAGATGCTGGCCCAGGCACGAGAAGCACCACTGGCGTGTCGACACGTATTCTCTCCGGGCCGCAACCGGTTTGGCCAGGAAGTGCGGACACGAGGAGACCTGGTGGCCGGGGTGCCGACAATAGGCACAGGGGGGAGCTTCGTTGCCACGGCCCCGCTGTACTGCGACACCCGGCGACCTTCTCTGGCGTCGGCTCCACGGCCTCGCCGGTTGGGGCCGGTCCCCGTCGAAGGGCCAGTCCTTGCCCCACCCCCTCGGACATGCTCGGACCTCCCAGGGGCCACTCGAGGGCCGGTAACTCCAGAGTTATCGGCCTGGAGGCACTCCTGCTCCAGAAACTTCAGGAGGTCGGAGAAAGGGGGCAGGTAGGTTGCACCGTCCCCTCCGAAGCGCTGCTCGAAGCGGAGCTTAAGCTCCGACGGCAGGCGGGAGAGCACTATGTGCAACAACAAGAAGGACCACTGGTCGACGGGGAGATCCAATCGACGGAGAGCGTTGGTGGCCACAATGCAGGGGTTTAGCAAGGCCTCTCTGAGGCCGGCCACCCCGGTGACGGCGGGCAAGGCGAGTAGCTGGGCTACATGTGCGTCGGCCAACCGGCGCACATTTTCGTAGCGCCTGGCCAGCAATTCCCGGGCCGTGGTGTAGCTCTCCTCCGAGAGGTCGAGGTGCCGCACCAAATCCAGGGCCTCGCCCTGTAGCGAAGACAGTAAGTATGTCAGCTTCTGGGTGGGGGACAGGTCCTTCCTGGCGTGGACCAGACTGTCAAATAACGCCAGGAAGCCCATCCACTCTTGAAGCTGCCCACCGAATTTGGGCAGCTCGATCGTGGGCAGTTTCCCGAGTAATGCCGGCTGTGTGGGCGGTCGGCTGGGGGAGTCCCTAAAAGCGCCACTTCGACGCCCTTCATCAGCGGCGGTCCGGATCCCATGGGCGGCCTCCACCACCGAGTCCAACAGTTCGAAGAACTGGTCGTAATCGGCCTGAGCCGTCCTCAGTACCTCCTGTTCGGGACCGAGGGTGAGCAGGTCTTGGAAGGCCTGCTCCACAGAGGCCTGCCGAGTCCGCACCTGGTCCGCTCGGTGTAATAGGGCGGCGGATCTATCTTCGCGGCCTATCAAACCCGCGGCGGACGTCGCCCAGCGAAGCTCAGACTGTATCTGTACAGCTAGCTTTTTTATGTTCGCGGACATTCTAACAAATTAAATGTAAACAAAATGTAAAAATAAAGCAACAATAATAAATTGAAAAGGCGGCCGGCAAGTCGGCGGGCGGCGCGAGTGCAAGCACTAATAAAATTAAAGTAATAGTAAACAAGTCGTATCGCGGTCGTACCGTAGTCGCAATGAACAAAGCGGCGCGACCGTAGTAGATACGCGTGTTAAATTACGGCGAGCGGGCGGTACCGGCACGCAAGCAAAACTTAAAATAAAGATTAAACTTATAATTATAATAATCGGAACGCGGCCGAAACGCGGCGTTGACGCAGCGGAACTGGCGGCGATTGCGGAATTTCCGCTAACAGCGCGGCGAACGACGCGGCGCGTGGCGGAAAGCGGGATTTATGCCAGCGGCGCAGAAAATGAACGGCGCGGCGGGCAAAACCAGCGCAAAACGCAAAGCGAGGTGTGGACAAACCGCGCTCGTTGCTACCAAAAATGATTACGCACCGCGCCTGTGCACGATGAATCAGCGGGCAACTGCCGGGCCCATCAGAGCAGTCCAGCGGATTCTCACAGGCAGCGGCGGTGGCGGGTCGAAAAAGGCCCGCCAAAAAATTTTATTAGGCGTTTTGCACTGGGTTTAATCCCGCGGCACAGAGTGACTTACTACTAGGTACTTACCGGCGCATGGAGACAGCCAGCACGTGGAATCCGGGGAGTGTGTTCGTGTAGGATGAAATGTGGTGTGTGGTGCCTGCTGTGTTAAATGCAAATAGGAACACACTCGCCCTCCTTGAGGGATCTTTCGCGGCGGCGGTACGAATTCGCGGGTAGCGAAGCGGCTCCGCGGCGGCGTGATTTCCAGGTGGCGCGGGAGCACAAAAAACAGTATTCCGGATAGCCAAAGGGGCCCGCGGCGTTAGAATGACGCGGCGGACAACACAGCAAACGAAGTAGCACAAGAAATCGGGCTCGTAAGAAGGCGAGATGCGGCGTGGCGGGCGACTTCACGCGGGCGAACGCGGCACGCACAGTCAATCGACTCCGTCGGGATTTTGCACCGGACTGCGCGAGCGAACGCCGCCGGGGCGCGCGCGGGCGCTGGACGCAAACCGCTCGCGGGAGAGGGGCGTGCAGTGATAGCCGATCGACGCGATACGGTCTAGCATAAACCGGAGAGTGCTAGCGTAAAGCGCAAACACGATGTAAAGTAAATTGTTTCTAAGCCTACTGAGTAAAGCCTCACACTATGGCATAGATTGAAAACCAAAACTTTTTTTAATCGCTTAGAATTAGAAAAAGTTCAAGCACACAATAACGCCACGCGCAAAGATGACTTAAAATATCTACAGCTAATTAAGTTTGTTTAGGTGAAAGCGTACTAAACTGCTTCTTGTGAATCGGTTTTACGATGAGCATTTACTTTTAAGAGTCTGACATAATTATAAACAGTTTTAGGATTGCGTGCTAAAGGACGCGTTGGAGCCTTAATGCTCTTGTCAGTAAGTCCTGTCTAATGATAATGAATTCTACTCGTACAGCTTGAATACAGAATAGACTACAGACATAACTTGATTTTTTTTTTACTACTCTACATTGACTACAATTTTAAAACAATGCGAGTTTCATAATTAGATAGTTCAGTAGTTTTGAAGTCATAGACTGTTACATTTTAATTACATTACATTAGTTAGTACTTGACTACGATCTCGCCTAATGATCTCACCTGCATACCAATAATATTAGTGATTTGCATCCATTAGAAACTGGTGCCAGGTAAATGAAAATTTTTCTTACCTTAATGAAATCGTCAATATTTATCGAGTTTAGTCTATTTTTGTTACCGGTTCGAGTAAACATCTAAATAGGTATAAGTAGATTGTGTTTATTTATAAAATCTAATTATTTTACCAAATCAGTCAAGTGGGCGACTTATAAAATACTTATGTATCAGCACTGAATTAGCTTTTCGCGTAAATTGAAACTTTAGTCTTATCCATAGACCTAATAACATACTTGCAAACGGAGTTGCCATTTATAAATGCACGGTCAAAATGGCAACAAAATGGAACGGTGTTAGTAATTGAAATAGTTTAGCGCGAGCTTTTTTTAATGCCAAATTGACATTCAAACATCCAGTATTTTGCAGTGAGTTCTTTTAACTTAGCTCTCTGATAAACTGAAACGTAGAAAACATGCCAACCTACCACAGAATGCAGATATTTTCATTAATACGTCTGTAGACATTCAATCATTTTTAATTCGGCCCAGGTTTGGTCCGGTTTGAGGTTTTGGTTACGGCTGTTTACCATTATAACAGCAAACTCGTACATCTATATTATACGTAAATTATATATGTCTGAAAGCCCTTATTCGTGGGTCAACGTATAAATTCGTGGGTCTGGCGGCACTGTCTCGCGCGCAAAATCGACTCGTTTTTGACAAGTATTTTTCTTGCTTAATTGGTCAGTTCTAACGCAATAAGTCTATGGTCAGAGTGTTCGCTTAATTTCCCAGTAGCGTGACGAGCCTCCGCGAGGAACGAGGGTTTAATTAGCGCTTTATGAACATTCAATTTGTTGTCGCCGCGAAAAGAATAACTTTATAATGGGGGCCATTAAAACGCCCCGTCGTCGTCGGTGTTACATTAGTTTTTCAGTGATGCAAATCAGTTAAGTTTTTAAATTAGGCACGCTACACGATACATAGCATACATGAATAGTTCCATTTTGGTGTTATAGGGCTTTTTTGTTTACACCATACAAGTTAGTACTGATGGTAAGTGATGATGCCGCGTACTAACTTGGAAGGGTTAAGTCGTAGTCACCCTAACGGTTTCTACACAGCGTCGCACCAGAACGCTAAATCGCTTGGCGGTACAAAGATAGCCAAACAAACTACATAGATATCATTGATTCCAAAGCGAGCCGTGGTGGGAATGTCAGAAATTGCAGTAGAAAACTCTATCCTTGATATCTCATGTAAAAATCTATTTTCTGAACATAATAATTATAAGACACTTTAGTGATGGTAGGACTCTTGCGTTCATTCGGTTAAGTACCACTGCAGTGTCCTAAGCGGACTCTTGCGTCCACTCGGGCTGCAGTGTCCTAAGCGGTATAATTTACTTATTACTGCGTTTCGGTTTGAAGGGCATTGTACGGATGTACGCGGCCGACTTTTTCAACCAACTTCAAAAAAGGAGGAGGTTCTCAATTCGATTGTATGATTTTTTTATGTTTGTTACCTCATAACTTTTGACTGGGTGAATCGTTTTGATGATTCTTTTTTAAATGAAAACTGGGGCCATTTAAAGCAGTAATATTGCAGTTGCTTCTTAACGTTTTCATACAATGTTTGTATAAAAATATGCAGCCTAAATATGATGAGCGCAGTGCAGTATCTCATATCACTTGACATCAGGTGAACGCCTTGGTCGTCTCATCATTTTTTGTTATAAAAAAATACTAGGTATATAAACTCACGTCGGTTCCTCTGTAAAAAGTGAAGTTATACGACGGTGGGGAAGCGTCGGCCGAGCACAACAGCTCGGCGTCTTCGTCTTCTCGCAACAAGCGAGGCTCTTTGGGCTCGATGAGAGAAATCTGTGCGACCGGAGGGTCTGGAACAAAAAGCTCTTTTGAATTGGACGAGAAGAGAAGCAATTACAACTTTGACACGTAGAGCTATGTCGGTGACTCTGGTTTTCCCTCCACTATTCTGCCCCCCGATTCCTTCTATATCTAAAATTCTCAATTTCAAGAGCGATATCCAGGTGATATCCTGAATGCTAGTGACTGGAGTCTTCATATTTTTTTCATTTATTCATATTAATTCAATTGCTTATTGCTTAAATTGGTGCATATTTTAAAGGTCTTGTAATAAAAACGATCATGTGTTCTAGACATTGATAATAATAGTCAAGATAGGCCCATCCGAACATTTTACGTAAACCTTCTTCATACAAGAAAATGTAGAGCCATGTGTCGAAACTCCTGCGAAATACTGCGTAGGCTTACAGCTTACTACTGACGCCGGAGGGGGTTTTGCTCCCATAAACTGGCGACATTTTTTCGCGCGGTCCGCCCCGTCTAGAGTATAAGTCAATGGTTCTAGACTAAGAGTCGAGCCTAACTATGACTTCCATTATAGTATATGAGTTGACCAATTGTGTTGACCATTTATAAATGAAGTAGAATACAAAATTATCGATAATTATTTATTAAGGGACAACAAGGATTTCGTATTGAGAGCAAAGCAAACTTGCCCAACTTTCAAAGACATCAGTTTAGAGTTCGTTCGAAACGCTAAGTACTTAATCAACAGAAGAAGAAATTAGCTGACCACTTTCAGCTGTGGATGCGTCATATTTTAGCGTAGGTTTTGGTAAGCATTTTCAATGAGTGATAAGGGCCAGTTTAGGATTTTATGATTCTATGATTTCCCAACTGAGTAATTTTCCGATGCACGAGACTGTTGAATTCAGTCTTTTCTGGTAAAAGACCTCTCTATCAACATGGAAAAGCCGGCCGACTAAACCGGTCGCAACATGACTGGATATGGTTGAGTATTATAACATGTAAGCAATATTCCACTCCAGCGGGCTGTTCTTGATGTTGATTGAAAATAAATCTATATGTAGAGGGAAAACTTCTACAGGTACCGACTACTAGTTCTTCAGGTAGAAGATACTATTAGTTCTAAATGCGTTCCAGCTTTGAACTGCCTGAAGTAATCGGTAAGTAACTTTAATTAAGCAAAAAATTATGAATTATATTTTTGTGTTAATGAACGAATATTATAAGTTCTGCCAAGTTTCAATGAAGAGTATGAGTATGCAGTTTTGCATTGCGGAGGAGTATGATTGCGAGTTTTCCGTATTAATAGAGAAGTCGGCGAGTTTTTTTCCACTCCTGAGGACCGTGGTATTTAATCGTCAAAAAGTTTTGCTTGTTAATGCCACTAATTAATATAATAATTAAATGTCACGGCTTAGGACGCATTGCGAGTGGGTTTGTGGAAACTTTTAATAAGGATAACGTAATTAAAAATTGGAAGGATTCCTTTTACTTTGAAACTGGGAGGATAATCTGAAAATGGGCCCTAATAATTTAGTCCTCTCTGTGTGTTACAGCAATTTTAAGATAAATTTATAATTTTTCTACGAGTAAGTACCTTTTTATGGTTCCGTAAAAAAATGGTAAAAATGGAACCCAGAGCGATATTTTTCACTTTGGCTTTAATGCAAGAAAGTTTTAGTAGAACCTTAAAAATAAAAAAGCAAACATATAGTTGAGTTCTTTCGTAAGTTTCCAACTAAGTAGGTATGAACGTAATGTCAGGGTGATAAATTTGTAAAAAGAAAGCTTTGCTCAGAATTCAAGAAATCAAAAAGAAATTTGTCTTTCCAAAATTAATCATACCTACAACATTTCTCCTCGACCTTTCAAAGTGTCGGTAAACTTTTTTTCTAAATAGTAGGTACAAGCTGTCGCAATGAAATTTGTGGGGTTCATAGGTCAGAATTAGTCCAAAAAATATATAAATAAAAAATGTCTACGATTTCGCATTGTGAAGTCAACATCTACTGAGGATATCCCGGTGTCGGGACGAAACGTGTGTCGAAGAAAGTGTTAGAAAATTGTGTGTGGTGTTTCATGTGGGTAGTGTTCCTGCATATTGTACCATACAGAATCTTTTCAAGTGGCGGATTATAGCAAAACAAATTAATCTGTCCTGCTCATTATGGATTTCCGCAAAATAACGCCTGCTTTCATTCAATAAATAAAAAATATTTATAAAAGTCACTTCGTTTTCTAAATATAACCAAAAAGCTAACCCAACCCACCCATATTAAATGCATGACAAAATTAATTCCGATGATTTAACAGCTATTCTGTTGTTCAGGGAAAGGCAAATCTGGTATATTACGAGTATATGAAAGATCATCAAAATCGATACAGCCGTTTTTCCGTTATCCTATACCTTTAAACGAGCAATTCTTGTATATATATATTTCTATATAATCTGGATTTCGGAAACGGCTCGAACGATTTTCATGAAATTTAGTATACAGGGGGTTTTGGGGGCGATAACTCGATCTAGGTAGGATTCATTTTTAGAAATTATCGAATTTACCAAAAATAAATAAAAATATGACTCCTGCTGCCATCTATTGGCCAGTAGTTAAACTACCGAGCGAAGCTCGGTCACCCAGATATTTATAGTAATAGACGCTCTACTGTTTTCTTGCATGAATACGGTTTGCTTCAAACATTTTAATGACTATATCCTCAGGTTCTGTATCGGTGCGTGGGACTCACTGCATTTAACATCATCATTTCATCATTATTTTGTAGAAAAAAGTAATTAATGTATCGATCGCTTCCAACGCTAGTTGATTTTATTATCAGAGTTTAATATTGCAATGTCCAGATGCCGGTGGTTAACAAATGGTTTTCTGGAACGCTTTTTATTAGCGTATTATTTCGCAGCTGAAAACCATAAAAAGCTTAAAAGCCAGACAGACGGTCGAGTCAATTAGAGCGGAGTTTTATTTCGAATTTATCGTTTACATTTACAAAATGTACTGAGCATTTGCGCGCCCATTGGAATAACCACTTAAAAATTCATTACAATTAAAAGCACCCTGCTGTGTTCACAGTATTATAATAGTGCCTAGTGCCTTTGACATTGTTCTGCTATGAATAATTGTAGTAAAAATCCAAATAAAATCATTCGTTTTTCTTTTACACATACTAGGCTAGGTACTATTTTATTTTACAGACATCTTATGAAAAGTTTAATTTCTATTGTTAAATTTGGCAAGCCGGTTTACAATGAGTGAAATCAGCGAAAAGCTCGGTACTTTTTAGTATCGAAATGTCAAGATTTACAATCTTTCAAAGATATCTTGTGATCTATTCCTTTCAGATTATCCTCTATTGCTGAAATGGTAGGCCGACGTTAGGATGACTGCATTCTGTTCAGGCATTTAGAATCCCACCGTGATTTTCTGATTAATGATTTACTCGTATGTTTTTTTACTTGAAGGTAAACATCGTGAATATCAACAACAACTACTGAAACGATTTGTTTAAGCAACAAAGATTATTATACGAGTATACCCTGAATGAATTACGTAGTCCCCGATTCTCGCGGGATTTGTGAAAAAAGAAAATTCGGCAGAGTCAGGGCCAAAAGCTTTAGTTTAGCGTAATGTTCTCAAACCTGTGTGAAGGCTGCCAATCTGCACTTGGCTATAACGCAGCTATGGCAGCGTGGGCAGCGAGATATTGTGCTGGCTATAGCTATAAGTACACTATAAAGCAGCCAGACATCGCATAAATTCCCGCGTTTAGACTCGCCTCTGTGCCGACCGCAGCCATTTGTAATTCTCGCAAATTCCTCACATAATTAAACGCTAAGTTAACACACTTGGAGCGAGATCGAGTGGGGAGTATTCCTGATAGTACAAGTTTTCAACACAATGAGGAATTGTTACGTATATCTTCCACCTCTGTATCTGATGATCAATCGCCCTGGTACAGATTTAAGTGGGTCCCGGATTCAATTCCCAGCACGGACCAGTTTGGAGTATGATAATTTCTAAATTAGCTTAGATTTGGTAAGCTTCGGCACTGGGCTGGTTACCACCCTATCGGCAAAATATTTTTTGTTCAGGGCAGGAAAAAACCCCTCATGGGCTTCTGCCTTTCCAAAACAACCTCAGCATTACTTCCTCCCTCCCCCTAGTTCTCTTTCTTCTTCTATTCCTCTGTCACCTTTTTTTCCCTTCTCCTCATTATACCTCTCAATATTTTGCTATACCGCTGCCAAGCTTCTTCTCTTGATAGCATCCGAGCTATCAAATCGTGCGGTTCTTTCTACCTTGGTGTCTATTCCTTGTGCCACTGTTTTTAAATACGCACAAGCGGGACATTCAAAAATACCATGTCTTTGGGTGTCCTCTCCGCAAAAGTAGCTTTCGGCAAATACTTACAGTAAATGAACGTCCCGGCTTAATGCTGGGATGCTACCATTTGGGGTGTTTACCCCTTTACCGTTCTCAGTTAGTACGGTAAGATCCACTTATCTTCAGGTGCGATTTTTAAGTACTTAGTATTTACTTACATGTAATAGAAAAAAGTCATCGTTTAATTAATAACGTTGATTTCCGCACAAACATCTGCCATTCTTATAAAGTTTTTGAATTTGTTTCCACTTAAGCCATCGACTATAGCTACAGCTGTGGCTATAGTATCTACGTGGCAGTCAAGTTGACCCAAAATGGCAGCTGTCTACGCAGGGTCGTCTTCTCATACCTCGCCTTATTTGTTTTCCCTCGTTGCGCCCGCTTACCGCCGCGCACGTCAGTTAACGCGAAAAAGAGTTCTGCGCAGGGTTCAACTTATATGCCGTCTAACCCAATAAATAGAATAATTCAGCATTCTCTTATTTCTCTTTCCCCCTTGAAATGCGAAATCATAATTTCATAGGCACTCGGCGCGTCTTAATGAAGTCATTAAGACTCTTTCTAAATCGTATAAAAATGAATGAATCTTTTAAGCCGTTGACTTTTCAGCGTGGCGCCTTTATTCGTAAGCTTTTGAAAAAATTGAAATTCTTTAGAAGTTTTTTTTGCATTAAAAACCCTGAGTAGGGTTGCCAACGTTTTCCCAAACATTTAAAATAGGGTGTTATGGAAGTATTAGGTATACTGTACGTATTTATTATTTTTAAACGACTTAAAAAACCAAAAAAAGGATCTTAATTCGGCGCATGTGTTTATTCATAATTCATAATTTATTTACTGCTTCAAACTCGTATACATAAAAAAGTCTTATGAACAAAACAGTCTCAGAATTACACCTTTAAAGGCATGCAATCGATTAAAAGAATTAATAATTACATCTATCCTTAAAAAATACAAAATACAATCCGTCAGTAATCCGTACATTAAAACTTCACAATAAATCATTATTTCAAAGTATAGGATAATAATTACAATGTCCCCAAATACTCATTCAAAGAGTGATAACATTTATTTAGAAGATGCTCTTTTACTTTGGTCTTAAATATATTGAAATCATTTATTTTCATTAGTTCAACCGGTTTGTTATATAACCTAGGTAACATTGCATATGCGCATTTATTAATATTAAATCTAAAAATACCGAAGATTAGATTGCATAATATTAATTTGATTCAAGATATTTAACAGAGTTTTGTCTTGCAGAATTGTTTTGTTTCAGAAAGTGGTAGGAAATAAAGTCTTCTTTTTATCTGCAGTTATGTTTCATTTTTTTTAAGACTCACTATAAAAAGTAGAGAGTCAAATAAAAAGGTAAGTATAGCACTTTTTTAACAATATAGTCGAAAACCCTACTCCCCACTATGAACTAGAGTCATTAATATCTGAAACTTTGTGCAGCATAAAAGGAAAATATGAGAGAGCGAAGAGGCAAGCGGACCTTTTTATTGCTTTTATGTCCTTCCAGTAATTCCAGTCCTTCCAAATGACGGAATTCTGCCAACTGTTTAAAAATTTTATAACACAACTAGCTGACCCAGCAAACATTCTTTTGTCATGTTAATTATTTCTGACTTGGGCTGGATTCTCAGACCTACGAAATATACTTAAAAAATCATAAAACCATCTCGGAGGAGTTTTATTACAAAATGTTACACGATAATTATATATACGACTATGTACTAGCCGAAACGTATGTACTAGTCATAATATGTAAGTACTAATGTATACCCAAATATAGTTTTACCATATAGGGGAATGTAGACAAAAAAAATCAGTCAAGCCGTTTGGAAGGAGTTGGGTGGCACGAGAATTTAGAAAAAATTAGAAAACATAACAGCATTACAAAAATACTTTGGTAGTGAACCTGTGCTATACTGTGACAGATGTCTTTGAATAGTGGAGTGATAGGCTCACCTCACAAAATGGCATTTTATGAAGATTTACAGCCAAATAATTCGGTAAGCTCGACTTGCTCCCAGGGCAAGAGAATATCTGTCTGTGACCGTACAAACGCCTATTGTTCCAGAACTATTAACATAAAAAACTTAGGACCTCATCCCCAATTTGCCAAAATTGATTCATCAAAACTTTGCCGACAACCCCGCAACACGTGACGTGGTCCGCCTGGGTGATTCTGTAACCTGAATAATATACCTACATCGGTTGCAGCGGTAACTCAATACGAGCGTAGCCAAACTTACATCATCTTAGCTATAATACAATACAAACTTCTATCATTTAAGGATTAGAGCAAAGCTCATCACACTGCTCTTCAAATCATATATATTACACTGCTGTTTATGGCATAAATACAATAGAGCTTAACACCTGGTGATGGGAGTAGTGGTACGCCTACCAGCAAAGATATATCATCGATAGATTATAATACATTACAGTACGCTATTGCTGCTTGCGCGCATATTAATGCTTGGTAACCACTAATTGTCTTAGATAAAAGAAGACGAGAACAGTGATTTTTTTTGCTTGCCAGCCAATAAACTCACACTAACTATTTCTACTTCTTTTTCCAAGAGTGAATAGGAATTTCCTAGGCAAGCACATTACAACCTTCTTTCTGTCTTGTAATATTATCATCTAGCGCAGGTTTTTTGTTCTTAAAAAAAAAGGAAATGCGAAAATCTCATCATAATATACTTTCCTAGCAGTTTTTAAAGCCATTTGGGTGAACAATATACCTAGTGCAACTCAACGCAGAGCAAAAATCCGTCTACGTTTTGTACAAAAATGCATCTGCTTAGCGCGAGAAGCATTCATGGCACTAGTGGACGCACTTTTTATTCAAGATAGGCGTTCACGTTGTGACAATGTTGCCAGATAGAAAGTAATAATGAAGTCTCGCTTTAAAAGCACCTTTTCAGTTTTTCAAGTGCCTGAATTATCGTCTCCTAACGAAGGTTGGCAACCATCATAGCGATTTGAAACAAGGATATCGCTACTCTGAATAGACTACGGGTGCTCTTTCCAAACCATTGGCGTAAGTTTCGAAGCCAAGATATTCTTCTGCGGCCAGGCCTCCTCCTCTCTGCCACCTTCCCTTGTATTATTAATTGAAGGAGCTCCCTGGATTACCCGTTTTTATATACGAAAGAATGATATGACGAACAAGATCTAGTGTTAAGTGCTGCTCATGTTGAATGCCGTTGATCTTGTTACTTTGCATTCATCGTGCTAAAAACTTTGCAATCATAGTGATATATCAGTTTTATATCTCATTTTGTTCAGTAATCTTATCGGCTACAATGCACTTCTAATCGCAACACCATTACACGACTGGTAGCTACCCGGATGGACTCCACAAAATGAGTTCTACATACGCTGAACATCGTATTTAATATGAATCTCTTTACAGAATCCCCCAGTTGTTATGTCGGGACTTGGCGTAAACTTTGCGAGAGTTTATCTCATCAAGTTTAAATATTATCGTTCGGCTGGCGGTACTTCGGCGTCCCTTGTAGAGAACGTGTCAAGATAAGGTCAATTGACTCGCGCTTGCGTACCTTAGCTGTCTGCTACAATTAATAATTATGATCGGTTAAAGATACGGTTTTCAGGAAGAGAATTTCATTATGACCGTAGCAAATCGGGTGTAATGATACCGGCTAAGTAGCTTCACACACTTTTAAGAATATTATACCAACTATACAGGTTTTACTTTAAAAAAATATTTTATCCATAAAATAAGGGCATTTGACTCAAATAAATTACCTACTAATTTATAAATTGGGATAAAAACATAAAAAAAATATCAACAAAAAAATACAAAGTACAGGCACTTTAATTTTGAAGTTGAGAAAAGAGGTCTTCGTCTGGAGTGGATCTAGGTGTGAGACAGGTCAGTATTCTGTATAATGTCAAATACCCTATTCCAAAAGATCTGGGATTTGAACCTCCGTCCCCTTGAGTCCCTTTGAATTAAAGGCTGACGCAACCACTATGCTTAAGATTAAAATTTTCGTGATGGGAAAAGTGAAGGAAAAAGGGGAGGGGAAAAAAGAAGTTACAGAAGCTGACATGCTCATCGGTAGAGTGGTTTGCAGCTGTATCCGAAGACTCCACCAGACTAGACAAAGTTGGAGCCAAAAAGTTCTGGAGGGGAAACCGCGAGCGAGTAAGCGTAACGTGGGGCAAACTCCAGCTCGTTGGACCGACGATACAAAGCTGGTGGCGGAAGGCTGAGGACAGGGTGTGGTGGCGAGTGCTCGGGAAGGTCTATGTCCAACAGTGGATATTTTTTTTACGCTATACAAGTTAGTACTTGACTGCGATCTCACCTGATGGTAAGTGATGATGCAGCCGAAGATGTTAGCGTACTAACTTGGAAAGGGTAAGTTATGTCACCCCAACGGTTTCTACACAGCATCGTACCGGAACGCTAAATCGCTTACGCGGTACGTCTTTGCTGGTAGGATGGTAACTAGCTACGGCCAAAGCCTCCCACCAGACCAGACCTGAGCCAATTTAGAAATTATAAAATTCCAAAGTGGCCCGTGGCGGGAATCGAACCCGCGACCTCCCACTCAAATCTGAGCATGCGTCCCCTGCGCCACGGAGGTCGTCAAAGGGACGTTAGCTGAGATAAAGATGAAGATGATATAAAAAATCAATCGTACCAGGAATCAAAAGAAGAACCTTCAACAATTGCACCAAGGAAGTCATAAAAAATCAAAATTTTGTCAAAACATGTGTGTTCCATTTTGAAGCGGTGACTCTAGGCTACGCGCTGTTCTAGGAAGAGCCGAGAACAAACCCAGCAGCTTATTTCCTCCTCCCTTAAGCTGCGCGGCACATAAATCCACGTCACATGCATGTGCGTCCGTGCTTCTTATTTAAGTTTTAATACACACAGGCTCGGTCTTAGCTTTGCATCTCCGTAACGAGATTTTATGCGTCGTGACTCAAATCCTCCGGGAGTATAATGGTGGAGACATACCCTACACCGTATACGACAGTTCTTAACATTTGGGCACGCTACTTGTAATTACTCAACTCATAAATTATTACGTAATGAGTAACTAGTATAAGCAAATAATGGAGTTCCTGAGTGCACGCTTAAATTATTGGAAAATCTTTTTTTTTAATTGCTAGAAAACTGGGCGTAATATCCAGTCATTTTATTGGTTAGCCCAAAACGTATCTCACAGAATCTCTACAAATCATATTATGGATTTAAAATGATAAAAAATTGTGTCGTGCTCTGCTTTAAACGATATTTGTAATAATAGCCCAATGCATACAAGCTTTTTTAAGCTAAATTTTTGCTGAATTTTAACGTAATTCTATTCCGTTCAGACAAATGGACGAACGAACAGAAAGGCAAACGGAAATAGGCAAAACGAGCTACGTAAGTAACGTCAGAAAACTTGTTATTGTAGAACCACTAAATATAACTTGGGTGTTTATGAGGGCCTTCAAAATATTATCGAGCGATGCGTCACGAGTGCTGGCGTTGCGTGTGGTAATTATGTCTCCGGCATTACGCGTTTAAGTGGAACCCAGCGGGACATTATCCGCTTTGCCCTGGAAAGCTTCACTGTAATTTTCTCGCTAGTATTTTTGGGAAGATTGTGTCAACAGCAATTTTGTTATACAAGTTTATGGTTTTAAAGCGCTGATAAAGAATTTACTAGATATACAACTTTCAGCAAACGTTTTGAATTATGTCGGTTTTGCAACCCATACCATTTTCTCTAGGAGTTGACACGTATGGAAACTCATTTTACATGTATTTAGTAATTTCTGACTCTCTGTTACTATGTTTTATCAATATACCAGAATAAACATCAGTGACAACGCCAATGCAGGGTGAATCTCGAAAACAAAGAACAGTGGCAGAAATGTACACAAATAAAGTTTAGCGTCTACATGTAACATTTATTACAAGACGATTCTAGTAAATAACTGAATTTTTTCAAGGTATCACCAGTTATTGTAAAGGACGGTTCAAAAAATAAAATATTTAAAGAAATTCAATTGATTACTGATAGGTTCCGTTTCCACACTCCTGACAGCTAGTGTTGTCGGATGACAAACTTTTCCGCTTTTATACTCCATCTTTTTGACGATCGGTCCACTTTTGTACGAGAAAAATATCTAACAGATACTAAAGAAAAACTTACTTTCAGGTACTACGTTAATTTTTAGATCAGAATGTAGAATACAAGACAATAACTCTATCGATTTCAATTGTTCCTTTTTTGCATTTTATTTTACTCGAATATATTATTTACATAAAAAGATTACATTAGTTTCGGGTTTTCCACTGCATTGGAGTAAATCTGAATATTATTATTCCGTGTGAGCCAGTCTCACTTAAATAAACTGCTTGAAGATTTGAGATTATTTGACAGAAGACTACACTTTTTAATAATACTGAAATCTATTACAACCGATTATTTTGAGCATAGATTATTTTGTCTTGGTTGTTTAGCGCTTCCGAAACACCCTTGTAATTCAATATTGATTAATTAACTCAATTAGAATTTTCTTCCAGTCGAGTTTTTTAATTTCGGCATCTCGCAACACTGTCCGTCAGCTACATGGCTACCAACTGTCCACTTTTTTGTAAGAAAAATCTTTTAGCATTGAGTTCAGGCTTGCAGGCCCAATCAAAAAAAATATTTTTCATTTATAGTTGCAATAGCGTAACGTGAGCGAAAGCGATGTATGGACCCACACCATTGTTCATTGTACATCGCTCAAACATCGCCGGTAACCATGGCAACGCAACCATTACCAACCAATCGGTGTTATGACCACAGACCAGCGAAAGAGTTTTTATATTGGTTATGACTGCACAACCAATTTAATCATTAACCCGTCAGTGCCTACGAGGCTTGACCAGTGACAATGCCTGAAATGTAATTTCGTCGATGCTAATATAAGTTTTTTTGCAGAATCGTGCAGTTATTTTTATTTTTGTAGCTAAAAATTAACGTTATTGTTTATCTATCTATTTGTTGCGAACTCCCGTTTATTTCATCGGTGAGTTCAATAGACTGCTGTGATTCCTGTACAGAAATACTAAGCCTATCATCAAAAATTTACAAGTACCGACTGTAAAATGTAATATTAATTATGTACCAAGTTAGAGTAAGGAAAATTTTCCGTAAATTATCTACTAAGTTGCAAAATTTTCAGGAAACATTTCACGACGGCTGTGTATCTTAGGTTTCTATGTCAGTGGATTTAAAGCCTGAGTTTACGCAATGTTACGATGTAGCCTCGAGTTTTTATGGCAACCACTCATTTTCCATCTCCTTGCAGACTGTTTGTCTTTGAATGAGTACTGCTTGACTTAATTTTTGGGTACAAATTAATAATAAATGAGTAATAAAATATTATATTAATAATAAATTAATGATTTAATATGGGAATCGAAGCCACGACTCTGACACAAAGGACAGAACAGGAATTGCGTATATTAAATACTAGCTTTAGAACTAGATTGGACTAGAACTTACGAATGAATTAAACAAAAATGATAAAATCCCAAAATACCTTGGCGTTTAAATCCCAAAGTAGTTTTCTTCGATTGCTTAAAATCGCTTATATAACCGCTAAGCCCGTTATGTAGAATAACTTCAAAATAACGTTATTTTCAGTTACGATATAAATTGCAGGAAATTTCTCCTATTTTTGGAGTGGCCGAAAAGAAAAATGCTCCCCGGATAGTAACTAACTTCACAAAAATAAACACAATTACCTAACTAGTTAGCAGATTTCGTTGTTATATTTTTTTTTTTGCAAAATAAAAATATCACAGTTAGCAAACAAGCGAAGTTCCTGCACAGTGGAGTTTTTTCATTAACTTCTGGACAAAAAGACATTACATCCAGTTAGCGGTTGTGCACTACACTTTGTGCTATTACGGAGCTGTAGGTATCTCCTATTTTCGGTGTCTTAATAAAGCTGTTTAAACACTAGGTCGTGAATTATTTAAATAGGAGTGAACGCTTGCGGAGTCTTTTGTAAGTGATTTTAAGGGCGATGGGTACCATCCGGGCGCGAAAATTCAAATTTTATTTAGTTTTTCGCTCATAGTGGGCTAATTATACATCGAAGGTTAAAGGCAATGTGTTTTGCGGGCACAACGTTTATGCATCTACATTTTTTAACAAAAACTCTGCTCAACAATGCTCATTTACTTCATATTGGTTCCCGATAGCTCGAAATCTGGGAAACTGCAAAAAATTATCTTTTGGGAACCAATATGAGATGAGTGGGAACTTTCGAGCAAATTTTCTATTAAAAACGTGTAGATGCATAAAAAGTAAGCACGCAAAATGCATTGCCATAAATCTACAATGTGTAGTTAGTCTAATTTTTGCGAAAAACTAAATAAAATTTGAATTTCGCGGGCTGGTAGGGCCGCAACACCTTAAAGTACTTGAGAAGCGACTTTCTATTTTAATATACCTAATAGGGGAATAAATTTTTACAAAAAAATAATTAGTCATCTGCGAGTCGGACTCGTGCACAAAGGTTTCCATGCTATTATTGATACCCCAAAAAAGACGTGGCACTCAAACAGTGGCGTTAGTTTTGATAAATATGTTGCGAGTACAATAATTTACTACATTACAGTATTGGTTGGCTGGTAGAAATCGCTATGTAGCGATAAGGCCGCCAAATTTTACTCCTAAGTTTGTTTGTATTTAATTTCTTTCTTATGTTTTTATTCTGTGGTGTGCAATAAGGAGTTTATCTATCTATCTATCTATCTAATTTTTTTCCCATCTCAAACATAGTTTTCGGTCACACACAATTAAAAGAATGTTTAATGTATCTGAACAAACATTAAGTCCTATTTACACAAAATCCTCTCATATTTTTTAGACCTAAAAAGCTAAAATTGATGTCTCAGGATTTTTTTTTTATTTTTTTTTTTGTATTCACAATAATATGTGTAAAATTATATATGGTTAAAAGACAAAAAAAGATGAGAAATTAATAAAACAGCCACATTATTATTGAAAGTCAATATAAATGGAATTAAATAAGTTGAAACCCTGAACGAAAAAAAAACTCAATGCTAATAAAATAAATGCAGTCCACATTGGAGTTTACAATTAACTTCTGGAAAAAAACTCGCAACATCTTGTTACCGCTCGCAATAGTGATTATTGTCATTACTCTGGGCCTTCACTTCAGAGGGCGAGTGAAAATGAAGCTGTGTTTTTGTTTCGTTTATGAATTATTAAAAAGCACTAAAAAGATTATTTTTATTTTCTTGTATCCATCTGTTTTTTTAAGGGAAACCGTTTTGAGTTCCATTCCAAAACGGTAAAAATGTCTACTCAACACTATAAACGGGTAATGTTAAGCAATTTTAATGACAATACTCTCTTCAATCTTCAATCTCTTTCAGGTTTCACTTGGGTAATGCCGTGAAAATTTTGAAAACCCCTTCAAGAGTTAAAAATAGTGAAGATAGGCCGATCCGAATATTTTACGTAAACCTTCTTCATACAAGCAAACAGTATCGTCATACTCGTATCTGTCAAAATACCCGCCGCCGCCGCTGCTCGAACTACCGCGTGGCCTTATACTGTTGGTACTAATGACACCCATAAACTGGCGACATTTTCTCTTGTCTCTTGTCTAATTCATTAATGAAACCACTGTGCAGAGTTCTAGCTATCTATGACAAAAGTCGAAGTCAAAGTCAAAATATGTTTATTTCACATAGGCCTAACGTACAGGCTTTTGTAAAACGTCAATATGATATTTGTTGCATAAGTATGGTTAAAACCACAGACCATGCAACTTTAATATATTGATAACTACAAGTTGACTTATAGCTAAGTTTACGAGGGTTTACAAACGCGCCCTGCCGCTGAGAGTAGGTATGCAATGGCCAATGAGTAATCCCCTAATGGCGGAATTCTGACCATCCGTATACTCAACGCTATTAACGGGGTGTTGTAAGTTTGTTACAAGCAATGTGAAGCAATTCAAATGACTTTATTCCCTTCAGTCTGTTAGAGCACGGTCAGGCTGTGCTTGTTCACAGTCTGCCGCTCGCCAAAGGAAACGTGAGCCGCATAAATACCACTCCGCTCTGCGTACCAACGAACACAGGCTGATCTAAAGAGCGGGTGCTATTTGCTTTTTTATATGACTTTGATATTTTAGTTGATATTTTAGTATGTAAATTGAATACCTACCTATCACTTGGGTAATACTGTCGAGATTTGGAAAACACCCCTCTTATCCCTTTTCTACATCATAAATAGAACCTCTGTGGAGAATTTTAACTGATCAGGGGTCTGATTGTCCCCCGATTGGCTGACAGAAATTAGAGAACCAATCAGCGAGCGGAGTTTGTAAACGATTACGATAACGATGAATACGTTTTCCTACACAATCTTTGCATTGGACGATGTTAAGTCTCTACGTTATACGTGTACTGGCAAACACTGGTCGATCTAGAAAGCGAGCGCATTTTTTTAGACTATTTGGACGGGGCTGAGTGTAAGAAAAATTAATATTTTTTTTTTAATTAAAATCCACGAAAATCCTTTATACTAAACTCTAAAATGCTAAATCCACATACTAGTAAGACTCTCGTTTAGGTGTCCACACACTAAAAGTGTCAGCCGATGCAAGCATGCAATCAGCTATACAATTTCGTATGAGAAACACGTTAGCGCGAGCTACGCAGCTTGACACAACGCTACATATCGAGCAGAGCAGAACTTCGTTTCAACTGAGTTCCATGAGACCCACGCCTTCTTTTTGACTTTGCCGATATTTTGGAATGTTTTCAGTACTTATAATTCAAAATCATACAAGGGATATATACTATCTTGAGTGGGACCAACCACAATAATAATGATTGTAGTTCGTGATTCCTCACGCGCTGTTGCTTCTTGAGGACGAATTCCGGGTGAGTCCATAACTTATCGGGCATACTTACCTGACAAAGTACAATCCTTCAAAAATGAACAAAATAGTTAAAAGGTACTACCTTGATAGTAGTGCGCCTGCCTGGATTTTGGGTACAACCATTAAATTAAGTCTATTTTATGACATCACAAGAATATTTGTAGAGAATATGAATAGCTGTTTCCACATTTCAGAAATATTAATAATAGAAGGTTAGAATTTTAACGAATCTTGTCATAGTACATACCTCAAGTAAGTAGTTATTGATAAAATTTTCTATATAAAACGCACCAAAACACAAGATTTGTGCTGAATTTGAATTTATTTGCTATAATGAAAGTAAAAATAAAGAACGAAAAAGCTATTCCTGTTTTCCTATGCTCAATGCCCACTGGCTACTTATTTTCGAGTTCAAAAACTTATAACATTGCCAATATTTTTCAATTTACTCGTATATCCAACATTTTTATTCTGGATTAAAAAACTTAACGAATATTCCATATGTAGGTACTGATGAAACTTCAACCGAAGGTCGCTATCGACTGTTGTTACCATATTTTGTGATTTTTATCTGCGGACATTTTCAGGACTTTAACCTGGCCTCGAATTGTGAAAGAAAAACATAATTTAATTTATCGTGTAATGTGTTTAATAGTAAATCGGTTGATCGACGGAACAAATATCGAAGTTGAATTCAGCCAATCATTTCCCAATGCCCATATGCTTGAACTTAGTGGTTTCAGAGCTCATTTGACATTTTTTTTTTGTCCACTGAAAGATTGCTGCTAAATCTTATTTTTATGTAACTCATAAAACAGACAATAACAAGTTAACAATGCTATCAAATAATTTTATTGATCTTTTATAATAATTCAACTGATTTGTTCGAGGCTGGGCTCTGTGATATTTAAGATTTGATTCCTGGCGCAGACTAGTTTTTTGTATAAATAAAATAAAATAAAACATGGCGATGAAGTTATATATTTCATGAAGTGTCTGTTAGTTAAGCCTATGGAAAAGAATATATTATGAGATTTTGATTCGATTGCAGCGCGATGCTGTGTAGCAACCGATAAGTTCAACGTTGCGACGAGTTCCCACAAATCAGAACTAGATCAACCCCCTCATGGTCGCCCTATTATCGATGCACGCGCTTGGCACCGCGCCATATAATATACGCCAACTTAACGAAAACTGTTGTGATACGAACGAGAGTGTGACGTACTCGAAACGATCCGCGACCGGCGATTACTTGCGAACTTATTAATGCCGTCAACCGTTATGAAACTTCGTTGATAAATAAATAAATAAATGTATAGTGGACAACATCACAATATACATTGCTCCGATCCCTTAGTAGCTTATGCACTTGTGTTAAGGAAATCAGAAACAACGAAGGTACCACAACACCCGACCCGAGACAATGTAGAAAACTTATTTTTCTACATTGCCCCGACCGGGGATCGAAACCGGAACTTCAGAGATGGCGGCGCCTTGAAAACCGGCACGTTGACCACTCAACCACGGAGGTCGTCAGGAACTTCCCCTGATTGGGTACAGGGTTATTATCACCCGTCAGTAATTTAACTTACACTTACGGTGCGGTACGGGGTATATTTAGCCCCGTAAGACCCCGTTAGGGTACTTTTGGAACGAGGTGCAAATTTCCCCGGATGCAGATTTTTTCCCATAAGACCCCGTAAGGGTACTTTTGGAACGAGGTGCAAATTTCCCCGGATGCAGATTTTTTCTACTATAATAATATGATTTATGAGTAATACCACGGAGTACGGTCTAAAGGTTCAGAAGGTTCACTCCGCAAGATGATTTAAAACAATAGCTATTCCAGCTCTGACACAAAAAGTGCAATTCAGTTCGCAATTGCGCCCGGACACGCCTCCGGAAAGAACACGCAACAAAAGCAAAGTTGTCTCATTCGACGTACTAGGGTTGCCTCACACCGCAGCGCGTGAAATAGACCGTATAAGAACTAACGCGAGCAAAGTATCCGGCGCGTGGCGGACGACTGAAGCTAGTATTTCGAGATGGCTACCTGTAGTTTCTCGATCGCGCGAAAAGTGGACCTGGCCTGGTAATACTCACATAAGACCTCTAAAGTCAAGGAGTCTTCCAGGGTGTACGCTGGAAACCAGGGGTTGGAGACGCGGCAGAGGAGCTGGCGGCCGCTATCCTCCCTCCTCACGCGCCAGGTCAACACGCTCCTGGTGACTTCGCCGTCTACCTCCACCTGGTACAAAAAATAAAATATACCCGCACTCAGTTTTGTAGTTTTGCTGAAGAGTTTTAATGAAAAACAAATGAACATCTTTATTTTTCACAGGCTTGAAAAGTCAAAACCCCACCGCCAAGTTCCGAAAACAGGTTTAGACTGAGAAGTACTAGCAAGAAACTCAGCCCTTGTACTTTTCGAAAATGTAATTTTTGTGATATCTCGTGAGGAGATGCAAGTACATCCCTATCATTCCAAGAATCCTTGTCATTAAAACCTCTTCAATGGTATAATACCCATGGTGGTTTTTGACAGTTTTGCGGGTATAACGTTTAAATGCATCTACATGTTTTTCATAAAAACTTTTGTCAACATTACTCGTTTGCTTCATATTGGTTCCCAATAGCTCCAAATCTGGGAAACTGCAAATGATATTCTTTTGGGAGGCAATATGAGGTAAATGGGAATTTTGACCAAAGTTTTATGAAAAAAATGTACATAAACTGCCAAACTTACTTCCATAAGCCTACGATGTACCTATAGTTAGCTTACTATCCACGAAAACAAAATAAAATTTGAATTTCTTCGTCTATTTGGGCCAAAACCTTTTTAACCTATACGAAGGTAAGTCGAAAACAGACTTCGGGATCATTATATAGTAGAATGATGATAATAATTATTATTATCGAGAAAAAATAATATGTCTATGATACCTGTGTTAAGGCGGAGTCCATCTTCTGCGAGTTGATGAACCAGTCTATGTTGGGAGCGGGCTTGGAGCCCCGCGTGGTACAAACGAAGGAGCGCTCGTGCCCCGATCGAGTGGGGCCTCCTCCCGTGACCCGGATGAACTGGGGTTTCACTGCGAAACCAAATTCAATTCGAGCGTGGTTTACGTATTCAGGATTTTCTAAGCTATTGCATAGCTTCTATCGCGGGCTTTGACGGTGCAGACCTAATCCAGAAATTCCGTAACGAAAATAACCTGGCACCTCAAAGTAGAGCTTTTGGTTCTAGGCTAGCATGAAAGCAAGGAGCGCAACTCCACAACTTTTTAGTTTTTAATTTGTCATCTATCGAAAAATAGCAGAACTTTTTAATGACTTTTTGAAATATCAAGTGCGTGATATCTCAAAATAGATAGTCATTAAAAAGTTCTGCTATTTTTCGATAGATGGCAAACTAAACACTAAAAAGTTGTGGAGTTGCACTTCCTGCGTTCAAAGTTCTACTTTTCTATTGATGGCAAAACTAAAAATAACTTTAAATTCTATGCAATAGCTTTACCGCGGCAGTCTCCGTGTGCCACACGCCTTTGTTTAATAATATTGCTACCTTTCCATGAGTGCTTGGTAGTTGCAAATCGTTACAAAGTTATCTAAGTCATTGCTATTTTAATTGCACAGGCGCTTAGAACTTTAAACGAGAAATATCACAACATTAACGTTGACCTTATCATGCATACAACTGCAAAATTCAGACTTCAGCATAAAAACAAAGACCAGCAAAGACGTACCGCCAAGCGATTTAGCGTTCCGGTACGATGCTGTGTAGAAACCGTTGGGGTGACATAACTTACCCCTTCCAAGTTAGTACGCTAACATCTTCGGCTGCAACAGGTGAGAACGCAGTCAAGTACTCAAAAAAACTCAAAACTCAAAATATCTTTATTTCACATAGGCCTAATATACAGGCGCTTGTAAATGGTCCTTATGATATTTGTCACATTTGTATGGCGATAACTCCAAGTCGACTTAAAACTAAGTTTACGAGGGTTCCAACGCGCCCTGCACTGAGAAGAAGCCCACAACAAACTCAGCCGGGTTTTGTTTTCTGTTATCACCACTTCACAAAAGCTCTTAAAACTAATTGAGCTAGTATAATTACAGCAGTTCATTAACCTTACCATTTAATTGACTACTTAATTATTGAATTATTTCACTATTAATGCCATTATTTCACTCGGGTCAACTCGTAGAAAATTCGAGAAAACTCCTTTATCCATTGTCTAGATAAAGGTACACAGAGGTGTGTCGAAAGTTGTAGCTATTCAAGAGGGATAGGACATTTGTGTACAGTTCGCCGGTTAGCAGACCTCCTAAAATAGCCCGATCTATTCAGTGCAGAGCTGTGCGATGTAACATACTGATGTTTGTAAGTCAGCCACCTTTTCCTTTACGTGTACAGATTGTGCTCTGTGCTAGTACAGCTTTAGTGAAGGTAAGACTTGCTTACAGTATAACTTCAGAGTGACATCTCTAATCTGCGGCTTCAGCAGCGGTGGTTCGGCCCGGCATTGCAGTTTCACGCCAGCCATCTCTCGCGACAAGCTGGGCAAGTGTATCTGACAGACGGAACCACTCTTGGTAATCGCCAGACGCTCCTTGTCACGGTACCACGACACGTCCGGGGCTGGTTTACCTGCGGGATTAAATGGTTGCACTGAGTTCATTGGCTTTTATATACGTTACACTAAAGTCTGAAACATAACGCCTGCAGAGGACGATTCGTGGACTTCTAAAGTAATTGAGTTCCTTACAAAATCCAATATGCCTTTTTAAATTACCCACCACTTACATGAATAAAAATCTTGTGCGTTAGTTAAAAAAACTTGGTGGTTTAAGATGCTAAGGCAAAATAGATAAACATCAAGTAAAATAAAAGTTATGCACTTTTCGTCGTGAATACTTAATAAAAATCCTTAAAGAACGCATTTAAGTACCTCCAGAAGCTTGGCATGATAAAAGTAGATCTTGCCCTTCGCGGAACGGCCCAGCGATTGATCCCAGGATCTCTCTACCTTCGGAGTCGTATATTCGAGGAGAGTCCGGTGGAACTGTATGAATAAGATAAGCAGTAGGTAGGTATATATACTTAGAGTAAAGTTTTAAAAATATCTCTAAATAGATTCAGAGTGAGAGGGACACGTTCTTGGCCACGTATTTGGCTTTGAACGCTTTTCCAGCCACCGTATTGTCAGCCAGGTACATTGTACAATTTAGTTGCATTCCAAAAAAAATTAATAGGTAGCTTTTTGACAAACTACGATTAAATTAGGCACACAGACAGATGGACGGATAAAATCGCAATATAAAGGTCCATTTTTGCCAATTTTGTACGGAACTTTACAAAAATTACTTTACAAAAATTAATTAATATCAAAACTTCTTTCAAATGTATAGAAATTGATCACATTTTACCCCTTTGTGCCCCTTTCAGCAATTATCCATTCCTTAGACCCTATGTCCTTAGAATTTTGAGCTATGATTTTAAAACAATAACTCACCAATGACAGTGAGGTTAACCCTGTAGTTCCTAGTCGGAGAGTCAATATAGTCGATTCTGCACCTGTAGACGCCTTCATCGTACCGCGCCACCTTGTCCACTGCGAGGTGAGCTGATGAAGGATCTGACTCGTTCAGCACGAAATGTGCTCTCGTACCGAACTCGCCAGCAACCGCCCAGTGTACAGGCGGTCCGTTCCTGAAGTCCACCCTGTAAATCAAAATATACTTTATCTACGCTCATTGCTTAAAGTTCGAATTATGAAATCAAAATGTGTCACATATTGACCTACTTTATTCACAGACTTCTATAATTATTAAAAAGTTATTCATTATAACATAGCTGTACTATGGAAATATCTCTAGATTGTTGAATAATTTCTATTACGATACGCGGCTCTGGGTTCCTGTATTTTTGTGTGTCGTCATCACAGACCAGGGAATAACTTTCTTTTCTCTGTGGTCGTCATAGCCAAAAGAGAGTGTAGAGCCAATCCTCAATTTTGTTTTTTTTTTTTATATAAGGAGTCCACAGACAACATTTAGTTGGTAGTCATGATCGACCATAGACAACAATTAAGTCACGGAAACAATAATTTTTCCCTGCCTTATATGACTGATTAAAAAGTGTGTTCATACAGAATATTGAAAAGAATTATGTATAATTTTTGATTATTTAATTATCCACTAAAAATATAGTTTATCTGACTTGTATAAATATTTTTCTACTCTTTTTTGTTTCATGACTTTTTTAACAGACTATACGCAGTTTGCAACTGAATTTTGGCGCCATACCTAACTTTTAACATTTCAATGTGTTATTTTTGTTACTTAGTCAAAACTTAGCGCGAAAAAATGTCTAGCAGTGAAACGTACCAAAGAAAATTTAACTCCACCTGACATTTTAGTAATTGCAACAAAAATGACCCACAATCTTTTACCAACAAAGTGAAGGATTTACGACAAACGTTAGCAAGATTTTATGGTTTGGATTTATGATAATTTGAGCGTAGATAAAGTAGTGTATGAAACTCTACATAATTAGGTATTAAAACACTCGTGTGATACTATTAAAAAACTCGCCTGCGGCTCGTTTTTTAAACTCACACTCATGTTTTAATACCCCCCATTATGCATCCGTTTCATAAACTACTATTATTATTTCATATAGGTACATGTCAGTTTAATGACGAGTCATATTTCTTAAAACTAATTTTACGAGGACTCGTAAATACGCCCTGCTACCGTTGCTGCTATAGCATACCTAAGTTTGATGTTAAACAACTGAATGTCACAGAAGCTCTATAGTAGAGGTTTTCTTGTGATCTAAAATTAATTATAATTAAGATGATGTTTTATTTTTCACAAAAAAACTCAAGGGGTTTTTCCAAGTTTCAGCGCCTGTTTTCGTCCATCTTTTCCATATTTTCACATTTTCGCTCTATGCGCTATAAACAAATGCCTAAATAGTGTTTAATTTTAATGATCTGTATTATAATGTAATTTGTCGTCATATATAAATTAGATATATACAGAAATATATAGGAGATAGACATAAAAATTCTGCTTTCACATACACGTAAAGAGAGTGATGAAAAACTACTTTTCCCATTTTCTCCATAACATAATATTGCCAAAACTATTTCACTCATAGACACAGTGTACATCATTTTTACCAATTGTATCTCAAGAGGCAACAAAAGGATAAAATAGAAGATGTGATTCATAAGATCACAAACTCCGGTGCCAAATGGAGCTTGCATCAGAAGCGCCGAGTCAAACAACTCCTTGCGAAGGAAACGGAGCAGAGAGAGAGCTTCCGTTTGGAACCGCTCCAGTTGATTCCGTTGCAAAGGATATATTGTTTAGATCTGACTGCTAGGTAACTTTATTTACTGCCGACTGTACTCTACTGTATTGAACTGAAATGTATTTGGTATAGCGGCAAACGCTGCGAGATTATTTAATCATTTTCAATCATTTCTTTTGGGGCTCATTTTAGATCTACTAAAAGGCATTCACTCCTATGCATTGTGCTTTGATGTTTGAGAGTATGAGAGCTGACGGGTTATAGATTTTTACAATATACAGTTTAATATTTTCCTTATATTAATAAATAGATTCGCAGTTGACTTTCACAACTAATAATAGTAGACCGATGGCAGCTGGAGATTTTGTCACACAACCTCTATCAATTGCTACACTCCATCGCTCCGGAATGCCAAATCAATTAGTAGTGCAACTTTGCAGGCAAGATGGTCATTCACTTCTGGTGGGAGATTTTAGCTGAAATCTTCCAGACCACTTAACAAATGAGAACCAGTAAAACAACAGAGTCATTTTAGAAATACAAGAAATCTGAAATGGCTCATGCTAGGACTTCGATTCCTAGCACGAGCTATTTCTCAAAACCTGTCAAGTGTCTCTACAATTCTTCGTTTTAATTAATAACATAATAAGTAATTACCAGAAGTGTAAGTTCATTAATTGATCCTCGGTCATGATAAAACTACGAAATCGATTGAGATGTTTCAAATGGAGATCTAATATCTGGGTAAACACGAATTTTATAACTTTCAACACTAGAAAAATTTCAGATCTCACATTCATGCAACGGAATTCATGCTGACAAAACCTAGTTGAATGATATAAAATTGCCGACCACACTAATTTAATCAATCTAAACAGTTAAATGGATATTTTTTACCAAACACAGGGATGCGAGACGATGCATCAGAAAGATTGAAAGAATAATAAAAAGCATAAATCTTATCACCCTGTCCGGAACCGACAGCGGTCATATATCACCGTGAAACAGGAGCTAACAAAGCTTAGATCTCCAGAATCCAAATACCAGGTTATCGTTAGCAACGACTGACCTGGCAACTGACCCGCCACTCACTGGCAATAAGCCAAACAACTGAAAGACCCGATCCAAGACTTTTTGTTTCATACAACTTTTTGGTTTGAATCTCTTTCGTTGTTTTTTTACTGACGAGCAAAATGTTCACCTGATTTAAATTTTTAAATTGACATGCCTGCCCGTGTCAGATTCTGTGCGTCCGTGACTTTGTATTGCAATTTCACGACGCACTTCTCTTTGCTTGTCATCTTGTAATATTACCAGGCAATTTCTCCAACCACAGTGCTCTTCAAACTGAAAAACAGTGGTGATTCGTAATTACTGCTTCAATGCAGAATTCCTGATACTACGGTTAGTCCCTGCCAAAAAAAGTTGGACCACCTGGTTTAGGTACAATATCCAGTAAAGGTAAGGCTTCAGGATAGGAAATCTCCCAAATATTTAACATAAGTAAAAGAAAGAATCTGTTGAAAGGTGAATTTTAAATTTCATCTTTTTGTTATTTGACCTTTTTAAACTGCTCTTGTAGAGCAGAAATAAATTTTGCAGAGTACTTGTAGCTGTGACCGCTATATTACTATATATATAGCTACTCGTGCTGATTCACTGATTGACTGACTGACTGATTATCACCTCTCCTGAACAATTTTGTATGAAAATTTTTTTTTTCACGGATGGGGTCTTATAGAAGAAAAGAAATGAATCCGAGGAAAAATACGGAGAGAGCTGATGATTGAGGATTTCGAAGACGGGTGAAGTGCACGGGGTAGGGTATTAAAGATAGGTGGGGGGTGCTCGACCAAATGTCATTCGAAATGTCATGCAATTGGCAGTGAGCTGAAAAAAAGTTCAAAATGGCGGATTCAAGATGGCCGCCATACAAACTTCATCAGTGTCCATCTCGAAGAGTATAAAAGATGGAAGAGTGGTTTCTTGACAAGAAGTAATCAGGACCCCATGGTTTATACTATGGATAGAAAAAAAAATCAAAATGGCGGAATTTATTTTTCCATAGAAAATGTATGAGGAATATTGAAGAGACTACGAGTTGTAAATCATGAAGTGCTTTGATGTGGTTTATTGGAAGACTACCAGAGAAAAATATGGCTCAATTGGCAGTGAGCTGAAAAAAAACAAAAATGGTGGATTCAAGATGGCCGCCATATGAAATTCGTGTTGTTCTATCTCGGAAAGTATAAAAGATAAGAGAGTGGTTTCTTAGCAAGAGGTGATCAGGATCTCAAGTTCTACGGAATGCATGGAAAATAATTCACTGTGGCGAAATCTATCTTTCCATGGAAAATGTACATACTATGAGTAGAAACAATGATCTAGGATTTGGATGATGACTGAGGAGCACTGTCATGGTTTTAAAGATAGTTAAGGGCTGTTCGAACAAAAAATATGCTGAACCTCATCCGATGAGGTTCAGCGTATTTTTTTGTTCGAACTGCCCTTAACTATCTTTAAAACCATGACAGTGCTCCTTGGTAATTTTTTCAGCTTACTGTCAATCGGATTCCAATGGGCGATGGAGATGACAGCGATACCGTTATGGGCGGGAAGACTGCACGCGGGCCACATGTGGCCCGCGCACCCACGCGCCCTACTAGTTAATATATATATAGCTACTCGTGCTGATTCACTGACTGATTGACTGACTGACTCACTGATTGATCACCTCTCCTGAACAATTTTGTATGAAAAGTTTTTTTTTCACGGATGAGGTCGTATAGAAGAAAAAAATTCATTCGGAGGAAAAATACGGAGAGAGCTGATGATTCAGGATTTCGGAGACGGGTGAAGAGCACGGAGAGGGTATTAAAGATAGGTGGGGGGTGCTCGACCAAATGTCATTCGAAATGTCATGCAATTGGCAGTGAGCTGAAAAAAAGTTCAAAATGGCGGATTCAAGATGGCCGCCATACAAACTTCATCGGTGTCCATCTCGAAGAGTATAAAAGATGGAAGAGTGGTTTCTTGACAAGAAGTGATCAGGACCCCGTGGTCTATTCGATGGAAAGAAAAAAAAATCAAAATGGCGGAATTTACTGTTCCATAGAAAAAGTATGAGAAATATTGAAGTGACTACGAGTTGTAAATCATGAAGTGCTTTGATGCGGTTTTTTGGAAGGCTACCAGAGAAAAATATGGAATGAGGTGATGATTGAGGATTTTAAAGACAGTCAAGGAGCATCGGCAAGGTATTATAGTTAGGTGGGGGCTGCTGAAACAAAAAATACTCGGAATTTCACGCAATTGGCAGTGAGCTGAAAAAAAACCAAAATGGCGGATTCAAGATGGCCGCCATACAAATTTCGTGTTGTTCTATCTCGGAAAGTATAAAAGATAAGAGAGTGGTTTCTTAGCAAGAGGTGATCAGGATCTCAAGTTCTACGAGATGCATGGAAAATAATTCACTGTGGCGGAATTTATCTTTCCATCGAAAATGTCCATACTATGAGAAGAGACAGTGATCTAGGATTTGGATGATGATTGAGGAGCACTGTCATGGTTTTAAAGATAGTTAAGGGCTGTTCGAACAAAAAATACGCTGAACCTCATCCGATGAGGTTCAGCGTATTTTTTTCTTCGAACTGCCCTTAACTATCTTTAAAACCATGACAGTGCTCCTTGGTAATTTTTTCAGCTCACTGCCAATCGGATTCCAATGGGCGATGGAGATGACGGCGATACCTTTATGGGCGGGAAGACTGCACGCGGGCCACATGTGGCCCGCGCACACACGCGCCCTACTAGTTAATATAATATATATAGCTGCTTGTGCTGATTGACTGATTGATCACCTCTCCTGAACAATTTTGTATGGAAATTTTTTTTTCAATGACCATTTCGTATAGTAAGGGAAAATTCATGAAGAAGAAAAATATAGCGAGAGCTGATGATTGAGGATTTCGAAGACGGGTGAAGAGCACAGCCAAAGGTATTGAAGATAGGTGGGGGGTGTTCGACCAAATGTCATTTGAAATGTCATCCAACTGCCAGTGAGCTGAAAAAAAAATCAAAATGGCGGATTCAAAATGGCCGCCATACGAATTTCGCCGATATCTCGGAAAGTATTAAAGATGGAAGAATGGTTTCTTGACAAGAAGTAATCAGGACCCGAAGGTCTATTTGATGGATAGAAAAAAAAATCAAAATGGCGGAATTTATTTTTCCATAGAAAATGTATGGGGAATGTTGAAGAGACTAGCAGTTGGTAATTATGCAAGGTTGTGATGCAGTTTTTCGGAGAGTTACTAGAGAAAAATATGGAGAGAGCTGATGATTAAAGATTTCGGAGACGGGTGAAGAGCACAGCCAGGGTATCGAAGATAGGTGGGGGGTGCTCGACCAAATATAACTCGAAACGTCATCCAATTGACAGTTAGCTCAAAAAAAATCAAAATGGCGGATTCAAGATGGCCGCCATACAAATTTCGTGTTGTTCAATCTCGGAAAGTATAAAAGATAAGAGAGTGATTTCTTTGCAAGACGTAATGAGAATCTCAAGGTCTACGGGATGAATGAAAAAAAATCAAAGTGGTTGAATTTATTTTTCCATGGAAAATGTGAATGCTACAATAAACAAGGCCTATGAAAAATTATGAAAAGTATGAGAAGAGATGATGGTCTACGATTTGGATGATTATTGAGGAGCACGGTCATGGATTTAAAGATAGTTAAGGGCTGTTTCAATAAAAACAGTTTTTATTCAAACAGGAGGATTTTGAGGTGCTCCGCGGTAATTCTTTTAGCCCACTGCCAATCGGATTCCAATTCGCAATGGAGATGACGGCGATTCTATTATACTTAGGTGAGAAGACAGCCCGCGGGCCACATGTGGCCCGCGCTCCCACGCGCCCTACTAGTCAACAAATTATAATTAATGGATTAAAATTAGTGCGCAATCCTCACATTTTAATTATTTAATTATTTGTCGCGCATGAGGTCGTTAGTGTATCCGATACCACTAATCTTTTCGTTTCCAATTTATTGAGGCTTTTGTTCCGGACATTGCAATTTAGATATTTTCAAAGCTCTTCGGAATGTTAGTGAATAAGTTACTATAAAGTAATTTTATTTTTAAAAACTTTCATCTCCGAGCTTTAGCAGCTTTTAGCTTCAATAATGACCCATATAAAATTCATAACCCATAAACCATTGAAGTTATAAAATTATTCAGGACGATTTTTAATAAAACTCTCTCTAAAGTGCACCGTTTTTCATTGCATGCAATTTAACCGTCTAGACTTATTTCGTAAGTTAAGGATTCATGCATGCATATTCAGTGGGTTGGGATTCTTTTGTTATATTCCAACTTTAGCTGGATGCCAGCCAAAGCTACTGTTACGGCTTCAATCAATCTGAAACATGGACTCTCAGGACTAAAATTTTTTGTTGCTGCCTAAATATAATTGAAAGGAAAAGTTTAGGCAATATGCATTTTAGACAGATTTGGCACCAGTCAGTCTATTGAAGGTGATGGGACCTTTTGTATGAGGGTTGCTAGTTGAGACATGGCGGAAATGCGATAAAACCCATAGGAGGCCTATCAGGAGGCCCATCTAAAAAACAAATAGCTTAAAGATGATGTGAATCTTACATAAATACTTACGTTTTCTTGAGAGCATAGTGAGTTTTTTAATTGCTTATTCAATTTTGAATTCAAACCCGGAGGCAATGAGGTATCCGGAATTCGTTTTAAATAAAGAAATGTAGTTATAAGTTTAAGTCCTCGTGGCTCGTCGTGATACGTTTTTTGTGAGTTGAAATATTTATGTAATTCAAGTTTTGTTCAGCATCAACTACCATAATCGTAGCTACGAGCTGATTTTAGAGTATCAGTTTTTATTTCCGTTTTCGCACATTATTTTCTCCAATATGGAGAACACGTAGACATAAAACGTTATATTCTGTACCGTAGTAAAATATTTTAATGCGCCTGCAATTTAAAAGTTTTAAAATAGTAAGCAGACTTTATTGCTATTTTATTTGCAAAGGCAATAAAATAATATTATAAGTTTTATAAAAAATATACGAAAATGTTCAGGTGTATAGTAGATGAATATGGAGTTTCAGATAAAAATAGAATTATGGTAAAGTTTAAACTGTTTATTATACTAACCTAACTAAAACTGGTTTTGCTATTGAAAAATCAACTTATTTTTTTAGCCGGTAATTTTGATAAAATATGGTTTTTGGTGAACAAAGTCACGGTCAATAGCTACCTATAGCAAGTAATATTACTGCAAGCCGGTCGTAAAGTAGCCTCAATAAACTCGCTCAGGAAATAGAAGTTCTTTAAAATTACCCGGACGTAGCGAGACGTCTCTTGGACGTCGCTATAAAAGGCTAGGTGCTTTTATTTCGACACGGCTGATAGAATATAAAAGCTGAAAGTTAACGCCACTGAATAAGTACAATTGAAAGCACGTGTTCATGATTATGTTATCCTGGTATATTAATACCGATACGCCTAACAAGAGCCTATCAAATACTATGCGTCCAAGGATTTTTGACGTACTGTACTGCGTCTTGAGACATCAGAGCGTCCTTCAAACCGAAACTTAAGCTAAACGAACTTGGTATAGGTTATCCGTAAGTGACAAAATTATACTAATAATAATATTCAATAATATTAAACCAAGTTGATATAACTCACTGCATAAAACATTAATTTATACCTGGGTATTTTAAATAAAATGAATGGGCGATTTACTTTATGAGAATTTTATTAAAAAATATTTAGAGTGTAATAATATCATACGCTTAACATACGCTTAAACTATGATGGGGCTATATGAGTTTTATATTAAATAAAATGTGTACCTATGCCTATATTATGATATGATGAAACTTTATGTGTTAAGGGTAAAAGTTTTATGAAAAAAAAATCAGTGAAGGTAATAAGTAGGTATAATTGTCATCCATTTATTGAATTTTAATCCGTGATTATAATATAATGAATGCAGCCGAAGATGTTATCGTAGTAGCTCGGGAGGGGGTAAGCAAACTCACCCCTATAATGGTTTCTAGTTTCTACACAGCATCTCGCCGGAACGTTAAATCGGTGCGTCATAGCGGATAGGGTAGTAACTAACTAGTCTCCCACCAGACCAGACCTGCCAATTGTGAAATTATTTAATTCTAAATAGGCCCATGGCGGAAATCGAACCTGCGACTTTTCACGCGAATCCTGAGGCACGCCACTGTGCCAGGAGGTCGTTACAAAATCGAATGAAGTGACAAATAATAGTAGATTGTTACACAAGGGACGTAAGTAAGCTATTACAGAACAAGATCCAATTTGGCGCCAGTGCGAGCGCAGCTCGCATAGGGCGCTAAAGGATCGCGTGCACCCGAGATATTTAGTCACACGAGCGAGCGCAGCGAGCGAGGGTGAATATAGTTCGAGGGTGTAACTTGCAACCGAGGTAAGCATTCTACTTTATATCATTCTTGCGAGGTAAATAAAACATTGGTAATGCAAAATGAAATTTTAATAAGAATAATTAGCAAATTTTGAGAAAAAAAAATAAAAAAAATAAAAAAAATAAAAAAAAATAAAAAAATAAAAAATAAAAATAAAAAATAAAAAAAATAAAAAAAAAAAAAAAAAAAAAAAAAAAAAAAAAAAAAAAAAAAAAAAAATATAAATAAAAAAAACTAGACTATAGTACTTACGAGTAGTTTCTGAGGTAAGCGCCTTCAAACAAAAAAAAACCAACTCTTCTGCTTTATAATATTGATAAAGATTGATTCTCGTGTCACTAAGTTAGTAATAAAACATTTCCGAAACGGCTTGACCGATTTTTTTTGAATTAACTTTTATGATTTTTTGTATAATAGGAGGTTTGAAAATAGGAGGAATTCGGTAGGTTTAAAAATTGGAGGTAAACTATTTTTGAGGTAAGTGAGAAGTATTTCCATATAAAAATAAAGTTAATAATTGAGATCAGCTAACATTATTATAATGCTTTGAGATGAAGGGAAACTTCGCGAGGAATCCCACATTCAATACTAAAAACCTTTATGCTCGAAAGCGGAAAACTTTCGGGCTGTTTTCAAAGGTGTTTGAACCATGTCAACGCGCTGAACAGCCGAGCTGGTCCATTGCGTACAACCATCAGCTCTTTGTTAGCAAAATAATTATTCTTAACTCTCCACTATATTATTTATAATTATTCAAGCAGTTTACCGTTCCGGTGCGATGCTGTGCAGAAACCGTTGGAGTGAGTTTACTTACCCCTTCCAAGTTAGTACGATAACATCTTCGGCTGCATCATCACTTACCATCAGGTGAGATCGCAGTAAAGTACTAACTTGTATAGCGTAAAAAAGAAGGTCAACTTGTAGGGTAAAAAAAAATTTATAACATCAAATCGCACCTCAAATCCACTTCGAAGCTATATGTAACAAAAATATTTCACTGCCTCCATCTTTATCTTGGGTAAGTTAAGATCGTTTATCAAGACGCAACAGGGCTCAACGCTCAACAAAGTTAAGGAGTTAGAACTGTACATCAGGTGATCGTAAAGAACCTTCCCTGGCACCGAACCCGCTACCTCTTGGACGTCAGCCAACTGCCGCGGTCGTGTTTCAGCTATGGCGATTTATTGGGACTTCTGTTTTGGGCCGTGTAATTTAGAATCGCCTTAAAAAGTTATGAATGGAACTTGTTATTAAACTAGCATTAGTACCAGGATTTAGATGTGTGATAGCTCGTTAATAAAGCTTATCTATAATGACTTATCTACATGGACCAAGTCCTTGGGAGTAATAGTGAACTAGTTTTTGCGTGCAAGCTTTTTCTCAATGCAGGGCGCGTTAGGACCCTCGTAAACTGAATAATCCGTGATTAGTAATAATTATTTATCACCGCCAGGCACCAACGCATAAAATATAATCACAATTATCGTATTGGCGTTAGTGTAGGCCTATGTGAAATATAACACTGGAAAACAGTAGTATGGTTGTACTATGGATAAAAAAGCGTATTGCATAAAGTTATTATGATATCCTAAGTTGCCCGTTCATCACTACATGTAATTTAGCTGGCATGAGTTGTAACTTGTCGTAAGTCCAGAATTCATGCAAGCATGGGTGAACTTTGGAGATCTCGTGCGCGCCAACTTTAGCTGGATTCGAGCCAAGATAACTGGCACTATGTTATACATGAAAAATTGCCTTTTACTTCACTCTAATGCCACATAATTTTATTCAAGAAGATCTGTCTCGTCTCCTTTTAAGGTATACTTAAGAAGTAAATAAATAAATAGATAGTGGACAACATCACATACATTGCTCCGATCCCTTAGTAAGTAGCTTATGCACTTGTGTTAAGGAAATCAGAACGAAGGTACCACAACACTCAGACCCGAGACAATGTAGAAAAGTTATTTTTCTACATTGCCCCGAACGGGGCTCGAACCCGGAACCTCAGAGATGGCGGCGCCTTGAAAACCGGCACGCTAACCACTCAACCACGGAGGTAGTCGTAAAGAAGAGAAAAGACCCCCTAATCCCTAGCCCTTTTTTATGCACGAGAGTCTTTTCAGAATGAGACGTTGGTTATAGGCCACCACACTGGCTAAGAGCAGAAGGGTTATCGTAGAATTATATTTACCATAAAACTGCAAGGCATCGAAAAGGTGTACACCCCTACATAGTTGACAAACGAAGCGGTTTGATGCACGTTCTCTTTCTCGCTAGCCATTTCTTAGCCAAGCGCGCTCCACCTTAGCCTGTATCATCATCACTTTCCATCAGGTGTACATCACAGTCCGATCACACCTGATGACACGATGATAAGATGATTAGATCTGACCTTGATCAGAACTGTCCTGCTAATTATGGATTACTGCAAAATAATGCCTGCTTTCATTCAATATTTTAGTACTTGTTTGCAACCGTGACCTTTCCTTTCAAGACCTAATTGACAGGGGAAGCACCAGCTTTAAAATGAAAATATAACTAAAAAAATGGTCACCCAGTCGGAAATTCTAAGGTAACAAACATTAAAAATATATAGTCGAATTGAAAAGCCTTTCTTTTACCTCCCGTTGTCCCTTTTGAAGTGAGTTGAAAATGAACATAACAAGTACTAGACTTATTTATTGTAAGGAGTAAAAACCCATCGTAACAGCATCCAATTTGGAAGTGTGGAACTCTCAATTCTCCAATTATTATTCAGTGTCCTGAAGGAGTTCAGAAAATCGAGCAAGTAAATTTCGCCTGGCGCGCGTCCAGACAACTGAGACAGCCTGAAATCTGAATGCAGAATAGTATTGGCTTGCAATTGGGACGCAATAATTATTGATGTTTCTTGACGCTCTATTTAATAAGTAAACTATTGTTGAATAGTCGCTCACCGCGGGGCCATAAACTGTTAAAAAAAAGGCCACTTGTGATCTCTTTCGCTCTTAAGGACTTCTTAAGATTCGTACGTTCAATCCAGCTTACGGAAGAAAGTGGACAAAGGCCTCCTGCAACAAAGTCTGTAAATAGCAATGGGCTTTACGACAGTACTACTAAGTTTCAAGTTTCAAGGAGTTAGTAAACCCTAATGGCTGCTACACAGTATCGCACCGAAATGCTGAATCACTTGGTGAAATTATAAAATTCAAAACTGACTAGGGCTAGAAATCCAACCTGGCGATAGGATATTAAGCCGTGAAGCAGTAATTTCGAAGCCTTAGATTATAGCCCCTTCGCACACGGCTCGTAAGCGTAAGCGTAACGTAATCCTCGCGTACGACGAGAGCGGTACGAGCACGAATGTTTCAAAACATGTCCGCAGACGAAGCGGTGTTGCAGCGAAATAAAGAAGGCGTAAATGTCATACTCGTACTGTTATGCGTAACACATTAAAGATACGCTTACGTGCGAAGGGGCTAACTGTGTTTTGTAGAGACAATATAACTAGTTCTTTGAAGGACAATTTAGACCATGTGTGCATCGCTATGCTTAGTCTCAGAACGAACTGCGTCCACTATGGATGAGCGTATAAACAACAGATCTAAATTAGGTATCTGTTAATTAAATCCCGTTTAGATCCACAAAGCACACTTTGCTGTAATAAATTTAACCTGCACAACCCTATATTATGTATGTATCTGCCAATCCGCATCAGAACTGTGACGGATTAGGCCAGTGGATATATTTTAGTCCACCAAAGGACACATTTGTTCCACTGTGGAATACTAATTAATTATTCCTTGATAACAATCCTTCCTTCATTAATTCCTTGATAAATAAAATTGAAGGTTGCCTGGCAGAGATCGCTTCTTTGCGATAAGGCCGCCTTTTGTACTAATTAATTTTTACTTCGTTATAGTATTATGTTTTGTAGTGTACAAATAAAGTGTTAAATAAATAAATAAATAAACAATTATTTATCATTAACTTAATTGAATAACGCTCATATCGATAATTTATTTTTATTTTGTTGGTTGAAAAAAGGAATGTGTCATTTTCACGGTTTACGTATTATGTACATAACTATTAGTTTTTTCCGCGACTTCACCGGCGTATTACGAATTGGACACTAATCCAAAACCAAGGATTTTACCAAGATAAAAAGCAGCCTATGTTAACACATAGTCTGCTTTTCCCGGGTACAATCTATCTCCATTTCAAATTTCAGCCAAATCGGTTCATCAGTTGCAGCGTGAAAGAGTAACAAACATACACACATATACATTTACATACGAACATTAATATTAGTGTGATTTGTGATTATTTTCCCTTTTAGAGTTTGAACTGCTCAGAATTTCCTTAGGGATGATTACAATTTAATCCTTAGACAAAGTCCCTGAAGCTCAAAAAAACTTGCGTCCAAAACTTTTTTAATTCTCCAAACAGCCTCCCATATAGCTACTCCCATATTGGTATAATGCATACATCAAAAAAAGACGGACCTATTTTGATTACAAAAGTAATGCATTGCGTCAATACGAATTTGTATCCGACGAAAGTATGTAAACAGCAATGTGCAGAATAAATAAAGGTTTACATGAAAATAGGTACCTCCACATGTTGGGAGATGGTTTTTCATCAAAGATTTAGAAAAATTAAGGCAATGCTTTTCTTGGGAAATCGTGGAATATTTCAAATATAATACTCGTATGAAAAGGTGTAATAAGTTATTATCCTACTAACTTTTTTGTATTTTCTAAAGTCCAGTATTATATTACAATTTCATATACCTACTTCTATATTTTTTAACTGTTTCTAAAGAAATGATAATAACAGCATAAAGACTTTGTGTAGACTTGTAGAGTCAACATTTGCATTCAAGCTGGCATTTGCATGTCCGGCAACTCATCACTTAATTTTTTAGCAGGATACGGTCTGCTTTTTTTAAATTCATGGGGAATAGCTTTCGTATATATGAAACACATTCACAGCACTCTGCGGATTAACAAACATCAGCACCGGGGTCAGTTACGTGATAAAAACTCTTGATATCCCAATTATGAAACGCGTTATCTGATAAAACCTTGTCTAGATCGGACGAATTCGCGTTTCTCTCACGCAACTGAAACATACCAACCCGTTATCAGTTTCTAGTTCCCGAGACTTTCTATATTTTCTATTAAAGTTACATTTTAATGGATGTGCTCCTAAAGTGAGAAAAAAAAACGGAACTCACAAAACCTTTCCGTCTTTGTGCCACTGTGTGACCGATGATGTCTACTGGTGGACAGGCCTTCTGAAATGACTTTTTGTCGCAGTAGTCCGAACTGATAGTGTTAATTTCTTTTTTAATACATTTGCGTAAAAAATAGACATTTCTACGTGTGTTTTGCGTGTGAAAAGTTATTCCTTTCCCTATAGTTGACCCGCGCCTTCGGCTTGGTTCAAAAAACCGGGACTCCTAAAGAAATGACAAACTTTCCGCACTTATATTAAAATGTACTATTATTATTTCAGTTGATACCAAACCTAAAAATTCACGCTTGACCTGGGAATAAAACTTAAGACCTCGCGACACCAAACAATAGACGAAGGCACCTAAACAAAGGCACTTATCAAACACATTTTGGTAGAACTTTCCCATTATAATAGTTTCCTCAGCGGAAGCACTCACGAGTCAAGTCCACGGGTTCACAAAAACTATCCACACAAAGCGAACGTGTGGAGGAACTTTGACCTCTATTTGTCTCAAGGGATAAGAGATAACCCCGACACTTATAATAGAGATATCTACTAAAACAATAGAACGGCTAAACACGTAAATATGTATGTGTTCTTCAGTATTTAGCACGCTTTCGCTGCGGCTTTACTCGTTTTGAAATTTATTATCATAAATGAATTCCACCGAAATATAAATTAAAAGTAGCCACTTGGCCTTATAAATTTTATCTTGGCATAACGTCGTACTAATAATAACTATACCTATGCGTTCTTTTGTACACATCAACTGACAGCATTTTTTAAGAGCGTGATAAAACACTCAATGACTTGTGTAAATCCATAATATAAACTACATAAATCCATTCTGAAGTTACGAAAAGCATTTTAGTAGTGGTGACGTGAAGTGGTACCATAATATACATCATAAACATTCACATTCATTAAATTACTATGACCGTAAGTCATATGCTTTCAACTCGACATACCATGATAGTCGACATTATAAAACATGACGAAAAACGAACGAATTAAAAATCTTCTTTCCCGTATTTAATAAAGTTTCATTGTCAATCTAATACTAAAGAGGATTAATGCGACCCTAAGTACCAAAAATATTGTAGTTATTTGTCTTCATTCATTATTTATTCATTCTTTATTTAAGCATTTATTGTGTAATATACTCGTAGGTCCGTTGTCCCGTCTACACCGTGAAACATCTTCGTCGAACGTCAATCTTTCGCCCCATTAATTATGGCGACCCATTTTATTGGGCACTACACCGAGTTATGTTATTGATATTGTTCCTGCTATACTATCTCCAGCAGTTGTTTACGATACGAGGGTCTCCCGGATTAATAACTTTATTATTAAAGTCTCTTCGGGACTTCGGTGTAGTTAGGTTGTGACATTATAATATTAGAGATAGAGTATTTTTAGCTTTTCATTAGCTAGCATTTGGTATTGCGTTTTACAGACAGAGGTCGAAATTTTAAGGTTTTGAGCCAACCTCATCAACCATTCCTGCTCCGTCCTGGTGATCTTGTTAAAATTTAACTTCCTTATCCCTTGTCTATATCACCAACGGAACCTCTGAAAATTTTCAGTTACCCAAGAACCCCAACAAAGGTTAAGGCTAGAGGAATATGAGTCAATGATTCATATTCAAGTCACTTTTTTGTGTTTGTAAATACGTATAATTTGATTAAAAAAAAGTAAAATATCTGGGTGACCGAGCTTCGCTCGGTAGTTTAACTACTGGCCAATAGATGGCAGCAGGAGTCATAGTTTTTTTTGTTTTTGCTTGATCGATTTATCGCCACCAAAAACCCTTTTATAGAAAATTTCATGAAACACGTTCGAGCCGTTTCCGAGATCCAGATTATTATATACAAGAATTGCTCGCGTAAAGGTATATAAAACCTAGTCTCGGCCTTTTGCACCACCAAGTGCATGTTGCTCATCAATAGACTTCCCCAAAATAGCTTCTATCCAATACCTAGGTCCTGGAAGATTAGTTATCTTGAATCAGTATTCCGCACGTCAATGGACGGTGTTCATTGCGGAACAATCGAGGCTCATGCATATTCAGTGCGAGCCGCAATTAGCCGCCCGCAGTTTTGAGCCCCCAATTATATTTCGAGGGAGCCCCGGACTCCAGGCTTTTTGCTATGAGTCCGCCAATCTAAATAACTAACCTGACACTTATACGTTCGTTATTGATCAGCTATTATTATTTTAATCTACAAGGTTTTATTTAACTAAAATTGGTCAAGTGCGAATCGGGCTCGCGCACTGAGGGTTCCGTGCTATCAAGACAATAGGTAGTATTAAAGTAAACTAAACACCCCTGTCAAACGAACCCCCCAAACTTGGCGGTAGAGTTTTGACTTTTCACAAGGGTGAAAAGTCAAAACCAAGTTCGGAAACCGCCACCGCCACCGCCAAGTTCGGAAAGCGGGTTTGCACCGAGAAAAACTGACAAGAAACTCGGCACTTGCTATTTTCAAAAATGTCATGATATTCAATAATCGAGTGTGACAGACCGACAGATGGACGGACGGACGGACGAAGAAAGTCTCACCGTAAGGGTTAATTTTTACCATTTTGGTATGGAACACTAAAAAATCACGTTTTTTGTATGAGAAACCCCGTTAAATATTTGTTTTATTCTATTTTTTAGTATTTGTTGTTATAGCGGCAACAGAAATACTGTCAGAAACAGAATCTGTGAAAATTTCAAGTCCATAGCTATCACGGTTCAAAGATATAGCCTGGTGACAGATGGAAACATCATCTGTTACAAGTCCATAGCTATCACGGTTCAAATATATAGCTTGGTAACAGATGGACGGACGATCGGACATACGGAATGCGAAGTAATACCTAGGGTCCCGTTTTTACCTTTTGGATACTGAACCCTAAGAACTAACGGTTTCTATAGACAGCATCACCCATCAGGAACGCCAAATTGCTTGCGGTACGTCTTTGCTAGTAGAGCGTAGTAATGCCACCAAATCAGACCTGAACCAATTTAGAAATTATAAAATTCTAGAGACCCGTGGCGGAAATTGTACACACGGTCTCCCACTTGTGTCTAATGGCGGCTCCCAATATTCAATCTATCCATGGTTTGCCTTACTAGAGATAGAAATTTGACGTAACTTGTATGGAGCTTATGTCACAATCACCGATTTATATTGTACCTTTTACGTCGGTGGTCACAATGCTATCTCTAGTAGGGCAAATGGAAGATAGATAGAATATTGGGAACCGGCTTAAGTCAACTGTGCCACTGCGAAGTCGTGTATATAATTAGCTATTATTGACACAGTAGACAGTGAAATGTCACGCAAATCATAACAATCAGCAGTTCCATAGAGGCGCTGGTGTGCGCGTGTCAGCGACGTAGTATAGCGAACCATCGATCAAGCAGTCAGACGTCACCGGCGGATGTGAGACGTCATTAATTACCTGCTTTGTGACACTTCAGTAGTCTATTTCTCAATCGTATCTCACAACTGAGGGCTGGGAAGACAAGATAGTATTTTGTTAATAAATAACACTTGGTGGTTGGTATTTGAAATTCATTTGTTTTAGCTTTCTGCCGTTGTGTACTGAAAGGGGTAAAGTTATATGTTCATTTAGCAGCAGCTCTAGATAATTATCGCTTAATTGGTCAAATCATTCCGCATATTCTAATACATTGTTTTGTTTTAGTTTTATTGCCATTTCGTTAGAGCTCCAGAAGATAGGACTTCTTGTAGAAAAGTTCCGGATAGTCGGGTGGGAACCTACCAGTGATGTTCTGTCAGAAATTAAGATATTGCAAAGCATGGCTATGTTCCGGTTTGAGTTGAAGGTATTCTCTACTGAAGGATGCCCAAAGAGGGAAATCAAATCAAAACGAATTAAAAAAAACTCCACCTTAAAATTATGTAAAGACTCCTGAAAATTCGTGCTTTAGAACTAAGTAGATCGGTGCCAGTCAGAGAGATCTTTAGTTTAAGATAACAGTCATTTTGTACGCTAAGTTATTTAAAAACTTGGCTGAGTACCACCAGTTTACTATTTTGTGACCGCTCCAAACATTTCAGGCTACAACAACATCCCCTGGTTTCAAGATAATGCAGAGCGTCGTATAACATTGCAATACTTTACAGTGCAACGTCTATTGAACGCAGTGAATCAGTTTGGCCAACCATGATTCCAGGAAGATATACCACGTATAGTATAATATCAAACATAAATGAGCATCGTCCAAAATTCGAAATCAAACTCAGCTCGCTCACAGAGCCTGCCTTGGCGTTAATTAATAAGGCCATTGTTTCCGTCCCTGAATGGCTTAATCAGGCGACAATAGAGCCGATACGTGCTGCAGCAGGCAAATGCGGACCAGCATTAATGAGCTGCGTGGTCCAGCAAGCTGTACGGAGTCAGGGGTCAACAATATTTTAAAGATGGACGGTTGATGCTGGCCAGTCTCAAAGAACTGCCTACTCAAATATGCTGCTCCAAAACAGAGTTCTTTTAAATATGGACAGTCAGTATAAACCAGTCTGAATGATCTACTCGAGCATAGTCAAACAGAATCAGGGATATTTTTAGGATCGGTTGTTTTGACAGGGAATTTTCATCTTTACATAGTTTTGCGACAATTTTGGTCCTGTAAAAATATTACTATCTACTAGCTGACTGATCATATGGGAATCGGAATTTATCATTTACTTGTGTGTATAATTTATGTACTTTGCTTCTTGCGATTCATAATTACCAAACCCCATATCACTGAATACATAATTTAATACTGTTTTTCAACAAAGTATTGTAAATTTTGGTTGGGTCCATTTGGCAGACATTTTATACCAAGGAGTTCATATGGGGCCTTGTTATCTGATGTAATAATCAACTTGTTCCTGGGAAAAAATGTATGCTATTGTAAGCAGTCGATGCCCGTGTGGCAAACCGATTGCCTATTGCAGACTTTACGACAGGCCTGCCAGGCAAAAGGTACCTTATTCTTCTTCCATTTTATTGCCGCGCTTGCAGCGATTGTTTGCTTCAAATATCTAATGGTTGTACCTATGGCCATGAAAACACTAAGTAAGTAAGTAAACAAAACTTTAATGCTCTTGGTGGTACGGAGCCGGTTTTGAATAGTTTTTAGGGTTCCATACCATAATGGTAAAATTGGACTTAAATAAATGGTCTTTCTGTCAACAACAATCGATTAATTATTTCAGTAACTATTGAGTATTATTGCATTTGGAATAGTTGAACATAACAATGGCCAAACGTAAGTAAGCCATCACGATAAGTCATCAAAAACATTTGAAAATTAATATTATTTATTATAAAGACTTGAAATTGAAAAAGGATTAAATAATATTTTTAAAACTCCCCGACTAAAGGAAAGTAAGAACTAAGAACCTATCAGTATAATTACAAATCCAAGAAAATCCGTCGGAGCTGCCATTGACATTTCTGTTTCCAATATCAATTAATGCAGTTAGTACCTATAGGTATAAGCTTACCGGTAGCTTATTATAAGGAGTATCAAGAAATTGAGTTAGTTACCAAATGAATAAAGTAGGTAAACACACACACTGGTAAACAGCAACATCTTGCACCATCAACACCGGCACAGGCAGAACATAGCAGCTCCGGCGGATTTTCTTGGATTTGTAATTATACTGATAGGTTCTTAGTTCTTACTTTCCTTTAGTCGGGGAGTTTTAAAAATATTATTTAATCCTTTTTCAATTTCAAGTCTATAAGAGTCGTGGGTGTTTAAATTTTTTTTAATTTTCCACTTGTTGTTAATGTTTATGCACGATAATTTTTGATTTATCGATCAAAATGACGAAAAAAAATAACTTATCCCCTCCCTTTATCTCCAAAGTTTTTGATTAGAAAATCTGAAATAATTGTGATCATAAGTGATTAGTGTATTTTACAGTAAATTTAAAATCAATTTAATACTATACTTTTCCTGACAATTTACAATAAACCTCTAAATACAAAGTTAGGTTTCGTTTCGTTGACAAAGGTGATTCTAAACGGTTTACTTCTACTTAAGTACAGAACCAGCGCTGCGCGAGTCTGACCCGCACTTGGTACGTTTTTTACCTTTTTAACTGATAAAGACAACAATTACCTTGTTTTAAATTTAACGTAAAATACATAATATTAAAATAGCTAAGGTACTTTAAACTTAATCCGACAGTTAGCACGATGGACTCGACTAAACATAATGAAGACAAGGAAAAAATATCTAGGAAATATTCCTATTGGCTTTATTTCTTCAGACAGGTAAACTTTTTAGCCATTACTTATTCAATTAATAATTGTTAATTATTGTTGTTGATGAATTCAGTTATCCATGACACGAATTTGATCTTCATTAAAAAATACTTTAGTGTAATTATAATACATTTACCTTCATTGAATTTTGCCCTACTGACTTTGTCTCAGAATGATGAAAGCAATGCAGTATGTCGTATCACTTAACATCAGGTAAACATGCTTCTCTCATCATTCTTTGCTATAAAAAAACCCTTAATTGAGATGTTCTATGTATTTCAAGATTTGCGTCATGTTTTTTAGATTGATTTTATACAGTATGCCGAGATCGAACTAGCGATAATTTAAGGGAGTGTTCTATGGCTCATTACAAGCAATAAAACAGCCAATATGGAGCCATAGAACGCTTCCTTAAATTATCGCTAGGTTGACACACTGTATATTCAAATCGATCAAATTCGTAAATTCTGCTGTTACATAATTCAGTTACATATATATGTTTTGGTAGCGATTAAAATAAATTTAAAAACACTTCATGCTTCCAGCCAAGTAGTCTGGGTGTCTTCAACTGGAGAATGAAAAGTGTTTTGTAGACAAGCGTGCTCCAGTCCTACATATCCAGCTTCATCCTCATCACTGCTTTCCATTAGGCCTAGCCTATCTAAAAAACTTATAGTTTTTCAGCTTTTTTCCTGCAGTCCAGTAATATGGAACTATTTTATTTCCGGTTTGTTTATGGGCTCATTTACTGTGACTATACCTCAATTCAAGAAAGAAAATCCTGATGAAGTGATAACCATAGAAAAAATGTCCTTGCTACGTAAGTATTTTCCTCTAATTTGTTTATGTGAACAAGATGTCGTAGATATGTACTCGTATATCGGTAGATGGTTCCATAAAAAGCACTGAATAACAGTAAAGTTAAGGACGATTTTTGTTTAAATAACTTACTTTTTTATTACTCTTATTTTCAGCCTCCATTTCTTCGTTTACTGCGGTCCCCTGGGCAATCATTTTACCAATAATTGCATATCGCTTTGGACGAAAAGTGCCTTTGATATTATGTAATCTTAATATACTTTTAGCAAATATTGTGTTTTATCGCAGTACAAATGTTTTGGACCTTATTATAAGTCAAGCATCACTAGGGTTATTTGTATCTTCAATGTTAAGTATCACAGCTATGGTGACATCTGAGTACACGTCTCCTAAATTTAGGGGTGTTTTGATGAGTTCTAAAGGAGCGACATTCTACTGGGGAGTTTGGGTCTCAAATGCTATTGGCACGTTCTCACACTGGAAAAACATTAGCATTCTTATTTTCGTTTGTAATTTTTTCAGTCTGGTATCGTGTGTATTCTGTCGAGAATCACCTTACTGGCTGGCCACGAAAGGAAAGTTTGACGAGTGTGCCAAAGTTCATAGATGGCTTAAGGGTATAGATGAGAACTCCGAGAAAGAACTCAGCAAGCTTATTTTATCACAAAAAGAAAAAAATGGATTGAAATCTCAAAAGAGACCTATAGATAAATTGAAATGTGACAAAATTCATAAAATTTTGAAAGTAATGCGTTATCAAGGTTTCTATAAACCTCTCGTCTACGCCTTATTGCCAATATTAATGTATAATTTTTCAGGCAAAGTAGCTTGCACGATATATGCGATTGAAATTCTGAAAAATATTACATCCAGTGAAAAAATGGCATATAGAAGTATGCTTATTTTAGATGCTGTAACCGTATTTGGAATGTATTTAGGCTGTGCATTGAGTAAAGTCGTAACACGCCGTAAACAGTTACTTATTTGGGCGTCTATCGGAGTTTGTTTCTTATATATATTGTCTGTTTACTTATACATGGTTAAATTAAATGTTATAAAAGAAAACAATTATGTTTCCTTGTTTTTATTAATAGGGTTTTCGCTATCTATTAGTTCTGGGCCAATTATTATTGCGACTACGTGTGCTGGGGAGCTGACTCCGTTGCGATACAGGAGTTCTTTTGTTTCTTGTCTCTCGATTTTATCCAACCTAACATTCGCGATTACTATAAAATATCAACTAAATATTTTTAATGTCATGGGAACACAAGGAGCGTTTCTGTGTTTTGGTGTAACTTTGAATATTTTTGTTTGTCTTTTATACAAATATTTGCCAGAGACAAAAGATAAAACAATTCAAGAGGTAGAGGAGCTGATAACGGGCGTTGTTCCAAATGAAGAAAATAAAATTGAGCTCCTTCCTTTAAAAAAACTAAGTACTAAAAATGAGGTGGAACACTTTGTAACTAAGAATCAGACTCAATCTTAAAGTATGGATCATTAATTAAATGAATCATTAAAATATTACCTCAACAACTTTATAAAACTTTTATTCATAAGAATTGGAATAAACAATTTCAGGGTCAGGTTATTAAAGACTTTTTTTGATAAATAAAAATGTCTTCAGTTAAGTTCTATTAATATCAGTTAGTCAATCTCACATGATTTTTATGTTTGGATGTTTACTTATCGTTATAAGTTATATTATCATTTGTTATACAAATGTTTTTGTCACCATGTCAGTGTGAGGGGTGCGTATAGACGACAAATTGTGTAATAACTAATTTAAGATAAGCAATTAGGCATTAACATAGACTAAGTTTGTCGTTATAATTACAAATAAAGTTCAGTTTAGCAATAGGTGCTAACATAGGTATTCAATATAATTGTTATCTTTCATATTATTGGATATTCTGGAATTTTCGAAATAAAGGTTTTTTTAGCTTACTTAGTTTTAACACTTTGTGGCTGATTGTTATTATTTAAATAAATACTAGTTAAAATAATGTAATCAATTGTAAGTACATAATATACTTATAAAAACATAGTGTCTCCTACACTATGTATCTATAGTGATTGTACGTTAAATAAAAATTATAATTCCAAACTTATCTAAAACTGGTCTTATTTCATTACGTTTCAACCGATTAGTCTAAACAGGTTTTTTGTTCATAAATAAGTGATACAATTTAATTGTCAATTATGATGCACATGACCCTGAAAAAGGTAAATAAGTTAAGTATTGATGGACATGTTGTTTAATAGGACAAGGGTAAAAACAGGACGTTTTTACCCTTTGGGTACGGAACCCTAATAGTAGATTGTTACACAAGGGACGTAAGTAAGCTATTACAGAACAAGATCCAATTTGGCGCCAGTGCGAGCGCAGCTCGCATAGGGCGCTAATGGATCGCGTGCACCCGAGATATTTAGTCACACGAGCGAGCGCAGCGAGCGAGGGTGAATATAGTTCGAGGGTGTAATAGCTACTTGCAACCGAGGTAAGCATTCTACTTTATATCATTCTTGCGAGGTAAATAAAACATTGGTAATGCAAAATGAAATTTCAATTTCAAAAAAATAAAAAAAAAAAAAAAAATAATAATAAAAAAAAATAATAAAAAAAAAAAAAAAGAAATTAAAAAAAAAAACAAAACAAAACAAAATATAAACAAAAAAAATCAAAAAAAAAAAAATTCAAGTATAGTGCGACGTAATGTTGCCCTTGAACTGTAATGTGAACATTACAATTCAAGCATAGTGCGACGTAATGTTGCCCTTGAACTGTAATGTGAAGATTACAATTCAAACATGTTGCCTTGAATTGGGTCTTACACTACTTTTGAATTTGATAAAAAATATTACTTTATTATAAACTAGGATAAAAATAATAACGTGCAGTGAAAGAAATATTAAAATCCAACGAAGATTTACAAAGTTACAGGCGTTTAAACTTTGGAGTGGGGGGATCTTCTATCCCTTTCTCGCAAAACGAAAATTTGTATGAAGCCGCACGAAGCTACTATGGCATTGGTAAGGTGTGACGTCACAATTTCATGTTGCTATCTCTGTCTAATCACAAATCTTTAAATGCTTATAACTTTTTTGTTATTTGATCGATTTAATTAGTTCTTTCAGTGCACGTCATTATTTTAATTCTACTTTATAATAAAGTAATAAAAAAATTGGAGTCAAATACCCTATTGCAAACACCAACTTACAAGAAGACTTTCCACCATAGTAATCCATAGTTACTGAGCAAGTATGATATAATAACTATTTAAATTACAAAAATTCTTGAGACTGATAGTGTAATGCCATTTTCCAGATCCATTGTGAAGTGGTGCAGATAGTAAAAACCGGCCAAGTGCGAGTCGGACTCGCGCACCGAGGGTTCCATACCATAAAAGAAGTAAAACATTGAAAGAATCACCTTTGTTCATGAATTTACGAGTATAATGTACATGTAGGTACTTTTGTTGGCGAACCGCAAACGTAACTTTGTTTTTGGCGGATTATTGTTATTATCAAAAAAAGTATATTAGTCAGCGAGTTGATTTTATTTTTCCTGTAAAATATACGTTAACTTCTATTGATCATAATAATTTCAGATTTTTCGATTGGTAAACTTCGGAGATAAGGGGGGGGGACGGTATTTTTTTTCGACAGTTTGCCCAATAAATCAAAAACTATCAAGCATAAAAATAAATAAAAATTAGTTTTAGAATACACAAGTAACGCCCTTGCATATGATACCCAACTCAATATTGTTATCTCATTTTGAAATTTTGTCGACCCGGTTTTCCCCCCTTTTTAAATAAAAATAAAAATAAAATGCAAATTTTTATGATTGTTATGACGTCGGGTCACTATTATCTATAACTATTCTAAATTTCAAGTCGATAGCTTGAATAGTTACTGAAATAATCGAGTGTGACAGACGGACGGACGGACGGACAGACGGACGGACGGACGGACAGACGGACGGACGGACGGACGGACGGACGGAGAAAGTCTCACCATAAGGGTTCCATTTTTACTATTTTGGTATGGAACCCTAAAAATGAAAACACTGTTAAGTTTTATGTAGAGTTCTTCTCAGTGCAGTGCAGTGCAGTGTTTACAAGGGTTGTAACACGCCCGTGCTAGAACCCTCGTTAATTTTAATTTCAATCATTATTCAATTAAGTGCCTCAATGTAAGTTAGACTTATCCATACTAACACTTATATACTAAAGATGTAGAGTTTGTTTGTTTAGTTGTATATTTGAACGCATATAACGTAACATTTTGAAAATTTGGATAGGTTCCTTTGCGTACACTGTGTAAACGGTTAAAGCAAATACCATGTATGGTGGATTTTTGCTCCTTTAAACGTTTTGTGAAAAAATATCTGTCACACCATTTTTTTAGATTGACTCCAAAGATTTAAATCTTTGGTTGACTCATATAATAACGAAATAATATTACGTAATTAGCTGAAAACCACGCAGGCGAAACCTTGGGCAATAGCTATTGTGAAAAAAAAACCTTTTTGAATCTTTGATGTTCCTTACGTACGTGTAGATAGGCATCCTGTCTCCGTCCTTGAACCACATAGTCATGGCCACCTCGTGCACAGAAGCGGCCAGGTCGCACGGCAGGCGGGTCTCTGCGCCTGGTGCTGACCACACCTGGATAACACCTGGAAAAAACGAAAACATTTGATATAAATATAAATTACTATAAATATATATAAATATAAATAGTGGACAACATCACATACATTGCTCCGATCCCTTAGTATAAATAATTATATAAATAGTGGACAACATCACATACATTGCTCCGATCTCTTAGTAAGTTGCTTATGCACTTGTGTTAAGGAAATCAGAAACAACGAAGGTACCACAACACCCAGACCCGAGACAACTTATTTTTCTACATTGCCCCGACCGGGGATCGAACCCGGAACCTCAGAGATGGCCGCGCCTTGAAAATCGGTACGCTAACCACTCAACCACGGAGGTCGTCAACCTACTAGATATAACCAAATATATACGTTAAGGCAATCTGTACCAATAATCTGGTATTGTATAATATATTACCGGCCGTCTGTAGATCCAGTTTACAATGCCTACGCCATGTATAGAATGCCTAAAACGTTCAGGCTAAGTATAAAATATTGTTTTTTTTGCCCAATGCGCCGCCGACCATGTGTAAAAGACGACAATAAGGGAGTGAATAAATATATACGTTAAGGCAATCTGTACCAATAATCTGGTATTGTATAATATATTACCGGCCGTCTGTAGATCCAGTTTACAATGCCTACGCCATGTATAGAATGCCTAAAACGTTCAGGCTAAGTATAAAATATTGTTTTTTTTGCCCAATGCGCCGCCGACCATGTGTAAAAGACGACAATAAGGGAGTGAAGCATCAAAATCAGCTGTATGACAACTGCTTAATACAGGCTTATTCGGATCCGTGTCTCCGGCGCTGCGAGAGGTGTACTCCCTTCGCCTTCGTAGCAAAGCACAGGCACCCGCGGTCACCTCCGCAGCTTCCGCTTGCTATCGCACACCGGTAAACCAACGGGTACTCTATACAATCCGTAGGAATTGTATTATTTCACACATAGCGCCCGGCATTCTATGCATTGTTTTTTTTTTACACTATACAAGTTAGTACTTGACTGCGATCTCACTTGATGGTAAGTGATGATGCAGCCGAAGATGTTAACGTACTAACTTGGGAGGGGTAAGTCAAGTCACCCCCAATGGTTTCTACATAGCATCGCACCGGAACGCTACATCGCTTGGCGGCACGTCTTTGCTGGTAGGGTGGTACCTAACTAGCCACGGCCGTCTCCCACCAGACCAGACCTGAGCCAATTTAGAAATTGTAAAATTCCTAAGTGGCTCGTGGCGAGAATCGAACCCGCGACCTCCCACTCGAAACCGAGCGCGCGTCCCCTGCGCCAGGGAGGTCGTCGAAGTTTGTTGTTTGCGACCCTTTAAAAATGTTTAGAACCCCCGATAAATAAGTAGCTATTACTCGCTATGCGCTATGACCATTATCTCCAGGGGTACGCAGTATCTTATAGTAATAAATTTTCAATTCTCTCCGAATTTTGTGAAAAACCTAAATGCCAAAATCTAGTTGTTAATAATAATTATTGTTAACATGTCAATGTATGTTTTCATCTTGCACCCAATATTTTTAAACAAAATAATTATTTACTGTAAATGAATTTCCTTTGGAAGCGAACAATCCAATTCTGATATTGTTGTTTCTGTAAAGCGACCCCGGCAAACATAAAAGAGAGAAAAATAAATTTATTAACAAAAACAGAGGACTTTTCCTCGATTAAAAATGGACTTTGCGATGGTAATTTCATTTGAACGGTCTCCAACCAACCAATACGAAAAATTACACACATTTGCGTCCCAATTTCTTGTTTCACTTCCATTGCCTAGCAGCCGAAGTAAAGTATTTTTATGCAAGGTTTTAACCAAGCAATGTATAACATATGAGGATATTCAATATTGCTTTACAGTACCGTGGTAAAAGCCAGGGATCAAACATATCCGATACTGTCATACATTTTATTGTTAGTGGTAGTCCAGGCAAAATTTACATACTCGTACTACTTGGATGCCTAATCCCTTTCGGACATATACTAACATGCGAGAGCCGCAAAAGCCTTAAGAGTTGCATGACCATACATTCGTAATAACAAATCATTTGCAATTCGTGCATATTTCAATCATGTTTTTTTTTTTACAAGTTAGTACTTGACTGCGATCTCACCTGATGGTAAGTGATGATGCAGTCGAAGTTATTAGCGTACTAACTTGGAAGGGGTAAGTTAAGTCACCCCAACGGTTTCTACACAGCATCATACCGGAACGCTAAATCGGTTGGCGGTACGTCTTTGCTGGTAGGGTGGTAACTAGCCACGGCTAAAGCCTCCTACCAGACCAGGCCTGAGCCAATTTAGAAATTATAAAATTCCAAAGTGGCCCGTGGCGGGAATCGAACCCGCGACCTCCCACTCGAATCCGAGCGTGCGTCGCCTGCGCCACGGATGTTGTGGTGTTATTCGGATTCATATTATAGTAATAATCTGTGCTCCTGGCCATATTCACTGGATTCACCGAACTGTTGACTTGATGAAACATAATTCATCAAGTTAACAGCTCGGTGAAGTTCGATGTAGGTCCGGCTATTAGGCCATGATGATGATGACAAGTGCCACGTAATTAGGATTCGTCACACATGTGTGACATTGTTAGCAAAGCAAACAATGTTATAATTAAGCAGCAAACCACAGCGCCACGTGGTCCGTCTGCGTGAATCACGGACTAAATATCCACTAGACATCTTGTGACTTGTCCCATGAATAAATACACTGGTTATTACATGGCTCAACATGGTCATCCCAAGAACAAAGATTTATTTATTTATTTCCGGCTTCTCAAAAGGTAAGCCAAGACAATATAATTCACACAATGAAGAAAATATCGCATTTCAAATCCATGCAGGCGATGAGCATTATTGACTTTTTTGTTTATGTGCTTGTCCAGGTGCAATTTTGAGATCGATGATTTAATGGTGATAACTTAACAAGTAAATACTTGACACCACCAAAAGATGTAGTCTTAGTAGACGTAGAAGTACGTTCTGCTCGAACTCTTTGAAACGTCCTTTCTAACTCAATTATCGCGAGCAGGGATTTAAGCGAAAAGTCCCGGGTTAGATTGAGAGCAAACGGACGTCGGACAGTTTAAGATTTTATAATAAATATCTGGGTGACCGAGCTTCGCTCGGTGGCCAATAGATGGCAGCAGTAGTCATATTTTTTTTTTGTAAATTCGACATTTTCTAAAAATGAATCCTAGCTAGATCGACTTATCGCCCCCAAAACCCTCTGTATACTAAATTTCATGAAAATCGTTCGAGCCGTTTCCGAGATCCAGATTATATAGAAATATATATACAAGAATTGCTCGTTTAAAGGTATAAGATTTATAAACCGGCTTAGGTCTGTTCTGAAAACCTTATGTTTTAGCTATGAGGAAACACTATAGTGTAGTAGTGCTGGTAAACGGCTGGTAGTGCTGGTATCCTGGTAAGTGCCACCAGATTTGTGATTTTGGTACGAACCATTTAGGTATCGGATATGTCATTCACACAAATTTTTGAAAAATTTCGTTCCTGTCATCGAATCGAAATATTATATTTTATACTACTTAGCTGTTGCCCGGAGCTCCACCCGCGTGAATTTCGGGTTTTCGCTAATCCCGTGGAAACGATGGATTTTCCCGGGATAAAAAGTAACTTATATGTTAATCCGGGTAATAAGTTACCTATGTTCCAAATTTCGGCCAAATCAGTTCAATAGTTGCGACGTGAAAGAGTAACAATGATCCATTAATCCATACTTACAAACTTTCGCGTTTTTATATTAGTAGTAGAGGGATAAGATGACTACGGCTGAATATTTATTTATTTATTTAAAACTTTATTTGTACACCACAAAACAACTAAGAAGTAAAAATTAACTAGTACAAAAGGCGGCCTTATCGCTAAGTAGCGATCTTTCCCAGGCAACCTACAGATAAGGAAAATACAGAGGAACCACGGACTGCAGGTGGTGCAATACTATAACAAATATACTTAAATTCAAATAAGTACATACTACTACATACACTAGATTACACAAATAAAAATAATAAAATAAATATTATATAAAACTAATATAATATATACTCAAATACATATAGTTCTATACAAAATGGGTCTACTAGAATTAGAATCTCTCGTTTCCCAGGAGGGATAGACAATTATAAGTCTACCTGTAATACTGTCTATGCTATAATTTATCTCGTTAAGCCACTGACTGTGGCGCCGCCAAGGAGAAAATTACAGGCAACTCCTCCCGGATGCAACTTAATTATATTTGCCTTTGGGACAGCGCACGTATATTCATATATCAAGTTTCGTTGCGAGCACGGACACATTTGTAATATTATATGATACAAAATATTATACTGTTTCAAATAGCAAAATACATATTTCATACAACTTAAGTACACAACTAACAGAAGTGTAAAATACTGAATTGAATTTTCAGCCAGCATGGATAACGCTAGCAGATGTAATAAAGATCACCCAACCGACTCAGTTACGGCGGCCTCTTCCGAGTTTTAACATATTTTTCAACATACTTGCTCATAAAGTGGCTCTAATTTCCCGCAATTAGGCACATAATGCAACAACCTATAATCGCAAAATGTGACTTTTTCATTACTATTATTCACTAGTGAGTTCGACAGTTTTTTTTTTTTAATTTTATCTACTTATTAAATAAAATTATTTTTAGTATTATTTTATTCACAAGTGTGTTGAAAAACGTCGTATGATACACGTGAGTATTGATGATTACCGTCCTCGGCTATCTTAAGACCCTCACCTGACGGCCAGGGTCTCAATGGCGCCTCAGCGGTAATCACTTACTTTACTCACTTGTACCATAAACTACTATTATAGTAAGTAAGTAAAAAATATTTTTTATTAAGCACATAAAGGTGAGTGCAAACAGGTGCACTTTTTATTCCTCACTGTAATAGTCATAGTTCCGAGTTTTTGACACGAGAGACCTGAAAGGAAACGCAATACCCAAACTCCAGGCTCAGAATTTCTTAATTAATTCGACGCTATTGAATCTCGGACCTCCGTCAGCAGTCAAAGATGCTCACCACTAAACCAAAGACTGAATTACTGGCCCCTGTGACTGGCCCCTATTATGTGATGCAGCTTCACCATGCCATATTTTGAACTCTACTTGCAAAGAACAATGGCATCCTCCTTTTAACTAAGGACTAGGCTTATACTAAGGATCCAGCTCACCGCTTGAAAAAATGTCGCCAGTTTACTGGTGTCAAAAAAGTTTGTTTTGACACCAATGGCGTCAGTAGTAAGCCGACCCCAGTATCGTTTATAGAACACGATCCACGTCACAGATCACTTATGATCGCTATGTTATTAGTCCGCACGCGCGTTGTCACAAGGCCGGCTTTTTCCATGTTGTGGCGTATTAGAATTTTGTCAGGTAGCGCCTACTTTTTTCTTGTACGAAGGAAAAATAGGACGGTAAAATTTTCACACGGGCTCATTCTCTTCATAACGGTGAATACTGTATGCAAACATAAATCAATAACTTCTACCAATATTGATTTCGCAGGTCTCCTCGAATTTCACCTTATATTCTCCGTAGTGAAAACAAACCCTTATTCGATAATCGAAATAGAATAACAATCAAACAGAGGGGATATTCTTCGGAAGCGCAAGGAGGCAACCGGCAATAATAATATAATGCAACGAGCAGCGAACACTAATCTATGGCGCGATGAGGTTCATTTACTGAGATAGCATTCAAACTTACTCCGTCGTCGATATCTTTGTGTCCATTGACTGTAGAGTAGAGAATAGTCGCAGACACGCTAAGGTGTGAAAAATCCATGTATTTAATATTATTGCATGCTACAAAAGTCGACTTTGTGTGTTAGTCAAAATATCTTGCGACTCCGTTTATGTATATAATCCACTCCAATAGAATTATAGTCCCTACACACAACTCTTCAATTGTTAAGCGAATGATGACTTACATACAAAAACCTTCGATTTTCCTTATTAAATAGAATTTATTAAATATATCATTTTCTAGCAACTCTGCCCTTAACGTGAGATCAGGACGTCTCTAAAATATTTTAGTTTCTATGGCAAGTTCCCGATACGGTTGTTGCAAGCACTTCGGAGTTGCGCATTCTATTTGCATGCAACAATACTGCAACACTCGTTTTTGCTCTCAAGTAGGACGTTTCAATGAAGCGCTGTTGGAGCGGCACATCGCTTGTTGTCGGCTCTGTTGTTTGGTGCTATTTCAAGCACATTTTGATGGGAATGTTTGAGTTCATAAGTACTTCAAAAAAATTGCTCTGAAATAGTATTCAGTCTTTGCATAGGTTTCAATCAGGTAGAGATTCAGCTTTCAACCAAGAACAAAGGTCATCAATATGTGGAGATCATAACGTGTCTAAAATGTTTCAGGTTCTGTGGCAAGTTCCCGATACGGTTGTTGCAAGCACTTCGGAGTTGCGCATTCTATTTGCATGCAACAATACTGCAACACTCATTTTTGCTTTCAAGTAGGATGTTTCAATGAAGCGCTGTTGGAACGGCGTATCAATTGTTGTCGGCTCTGTTGTTTGGTGTTATTTCAAGCACATTTTGATGGGAATGTTTGAGTTCATAAATACTTCAAAAAAAATTGCTCTGAAATAGTACAGTTAACTTTCATCAGATAGAGATTCAGCTTTCAACCAAGGTCGTAGGTCATCAATATGTGGAGATCATGACGTGTCTAAAATGTTTCAGGTTCTATGGCAAGTTCCCGATACGGTTGTTGCAAGCACTTCGGAGTTGCGCATTCTATTTGCATGCAACAATACTGCAACACTCATTTTTGCTCTCAAGTAGGACGTTTCAATGAAGCGCTGTTGGAGCGGCGTATCGATTGTTGTCGGCTCTGTTGGTGCGGCGAGCGTTTTGTTGACGCATTGTTAGGATGTCGCGGTGCAAGTGACTTCTGTATACTATTGTTAGTGTTGGCACTTTTTGTTCGGGAAAGTACATTGTTATTGGTGAAAGTTTGTCCTGAATTTCCTAGCTTTTACTCGACTATTGTTTTAGGGCTTAAATAATATGATTTTTTAGCAAAATTCAGGCGGAATACGAATATCTAGAAAATCGAAAAATCATAATCAGTATGTTTATTGTTCCATGTAGGCCTAAGCTTATGAAATGTCAAGACTCTAATACCATGTTATAATTTTATAGCTACTGAATACGCACCGCGCCTGTGCCAATGAATCAGCGGGCAACTGCCGGGCCCATCAGAGCAGGCCAGCGGATTCCCACAGGCAGCGGCGGGGTGGGTCGAAAAGGACCCACCAAAAAAAAGGAAAGGGGCGATTTGCACTGGGTTTTATCCCGCGGCACAGAACGACTTACGACTAGGTACTTACCGGCGCAGGAGACAGCACGCACGTGGAATCCGGGGAGTGTGTTCGTGTATGATGGAATGTGGTGTGTGGTGCCTGCTGTGTTAAATGCAAAGGAACACACTCGCCCTCCTTTGAGGGGTCTTTCGCGGCGGCGGCACTAGATCACGAGTAGCGAGTCCGCGGCGGCGTGGTATCCAGATGGCGCGGGAGCACAAGGAACAGTGTTCCGGATAGTCAAATGGGCCCGCGGCGTTCGAACGAATCGGCGGACAACACGGCACACCAAGGAGCGCAATAAATAGGGCTCGTAAAACTAAACGACACGGCGTGGCCGGCAAACTTCACGCGGGCAACGCGGACCTTGGGTATTGACCGTTTCAGTGGGCTTCTAGAACCGGACTCTTAGGCGACCGCGGACGGCAAGTGACGGCGTGGCCGGCAAACAGCACGCGGGCTACGCGGCACAAATGGTACGCGATAAATAGCTCCTCATAAATAATAAGACGGCACTAGGCGGCGTGGCAGGCGATTTCACGCGGGCGACGCGGCAACTAACAATCGACCGACTCCGTCGAGGTTTTACCAAGGACTCCCAAACGGCGAGCGACCGCCGGGCGACGCGGCGCGGGCGGCGGCTCGCCAAGCGCGGGAGTGGACACTGAGTCCCGTCTCGCGCGACCAGTAGACCTTACGCTAATATACTTAAAGACGATCCGCGCAGCAAAAAAGCTCCGCCGCACGGACCTGTTAACGAATGTACACTCGAACTGCGTACACGGGGGGCTACCGCGCTGCCCCCGGAGCCGCGCGCCCCATCTCCCTCTCCAGCCGCAGGCGGGAGCGAGAAAGCGGCGTTTGGCCAATCTTAGCCAAAACAATCCCCCCGCCCGTGGGCCCAAGGATTTGGGGTCCACTAACCAATGGGCAAGCGGGATAAGGAAGAGACGGCTCGCTGCAAAACCGAATCTCCGACCATTACCTCGGCAACTCTGGGAACCCCATCGGATCCATAGATCAATTTAAGAATGCGTCCACGACGCCAACATAAAGGCAACAAATTAGACTCCTTAACTAGAACAAGATCACCAACCTTAGGTGGGTCGGTCTTGTCTGACCACTTAACGCGCTGCTGCAAGAGATGCAAATATTCTAAATACCAACGATGCCAGAAATTTTGGGTCATCTGCTGTAGCAATTCGAAACGAGACAACCGTGAGACCTTCACGTCCCTGAAGGGGTACTCCGGCAGGGCGTTAAGGGGTTCACCAATTAGGAAATGACCGGGGGTTAAAACTTCCAGGTCATTGGGATCGGACGATAAGGGGCAGAGTGGCCGAGAATTGAGGACAGCCTCAATCTTACAAAAAACGGTAGCGAGCTCTTCAAAAGTCAAAATGGTTTCACCTATCACGCGTCGGAGATGCGTCTTTGAGACCTTAACGACGGCTTCAAAGATCCCGCCCCAGTGGGGACAAGCTGGCGGGTCAAAGGTCCAAGTTATCCCCATCTTGGACATTGCCGTGCCGATGCCTACCTTATTTTCATTCAAAAATTGGGCGACTTCCTTCAAATACCTATCGGCACCCTTATAGTTGGTCCCACAGTCCGATCGGATCAGGTGCGGATAACCTCGGCGTGAAACGAAGCGGCCTAGCGTGGCTACAAAGGCTTCGGTGCTGAGGGCACTCACCAGTTCTAAGTGTACGGCCTTGGTAGCCAGGCAAACAAAAACGCAAAGGTAGGCCTTGAGGGAACGAGCATTGCGGAGGCTGGAGCTCTTGACGAAGAACGGCCCCGCAAAATCCGTCCCGACCGCCGAAAAAGGGCGCGAGGCCACGACACGGTCGGTGGGGAGGTCCCCCATAATGGGCTGCATGGTGCTGGCCTTCAGGCGGTAGCACGGAATGCACTTAAAAATGACGCTTCGGATGGAGCGTCGTCCCGATAAAATCCAAAATTCGCGCTGCAATATGGCCGAAAGGGCGTTGCAGCCAGCGTGGGCATTTTTGACGTGGTAATGCGTCACCAACAATTTTACAAAAGCGCTATTGTTCGGAAGCAACAAGGGATGACGTGCCCCATAGGGTAAGTCAGAATTCCGGAGGCGTCCACCAACGCGTATCAATCCGGTGTCATCCAGGAAAAGGTTTAAGCGGGCGAGCGAGCCTTTCAAAGGTAAACCTCGCTTCAGTGTCTCAATAGCGGACTCAAAATGCTCCAGTTGAACCAAACGTATCCAAAAGGTCCGGGCCTCCTGTCTCTCCAGGGGCGACAAGACCGGGTTCGACATTTTGTCGCGTGGGTTCCGAGCGTTGTGGGTGAAGCGCTGAATCCAAGCCGTCACCCCAATCAATTTATCAAGTGAACTGTAGCGTTCCTGAAGATAGCTCAGCGGATTGGCTGGCTTATCTTCAACAACTCCGACTCGCAAGCCAGGTAACTCGTCGGGCTCGGCGAACCTACTCTGAGGCCAGGCGGACTCATTCCGAGTCAGCCAGTCAGGGCCCCACCAAAGAGATTGGTTGACAAGGTCGGAAGCTTCACATCCGCGGGAAGCACAATCTGCAGGGTTCAGGGCCCCTGGCACATGTCTCCAGGTCAACGGGGTTTCCGAATTCTGGATTTGGGAAACCCGGTTGGCAACAAAGACTTCCAAGTTGTGGGGAGCGGCTCGCAACCAACAAAGGACAATTTCGCTGTCCGACCAGGCGTACACGTCCGTCAGGTCAACAATCGATAGGAGGGACGTACGCACATGGTTGAGAAGGCGCACCAAAAGAGCGGCTCCAGACAACTCCAATTTGGGTATCGTCAAGCGTGACCGAATTGGGGCCACTTTACTTTTCGCCAAGACAAGGTGGGTTGCGACCTCGCCGGTGTCACTGACAGTTCGCAAATAGACCACGGCTGCGTACCCTTTTTCGGACGCATCACAAAAGCCGTGGAGACTGGCGTGGCACCTTCCGGGCGGTAGGAAGCAACGAGGCATCGAAATCCGATTAACATTCGGAAGTGAGGCCACAAGGGAGAGCCACTCCTGTAGTCTGAGACCCTAACCTCCCTGAGGCAGTCGACAAAAGTATGGTCTGGCATACTGACTGCTGTAGATCCAAAGTCTCAGGGGAGGTGGCTCGGTGGCAGCTAGGGTGGCGGACACCTAGCGCGAAGTGCCTTCACCAGCGGGAGCCCACTGACGGGGGTACTCCGGCTGGGGCGCTGCTAGAGAGGGGGAGGGTACCCAACGTGGGGACCATCCGGCATAACCAACCCGGGGTCGCACTATGCGGCTAGCAACCGGGGCGTGGTAGGGAGCGCCTCGACCTAGCACGGGTGGATGGCGCTCCAGTTGCGTCCACACATGGAGGGGAGGCAAAAACCTAGACGGTTCGACGCTCATTTGAGCGGCCGTCAGACACCCGTCATAAAAATGCGAGGGGGGTGAAGCCCTACTCCGGGGGGTGGAACCCCTACCTCCACTAGGAGGTTGGTGGTCCACCGGAGAACGCCTAACGCCTGGTCGGGTGGCCAGGACTAGCGCCCCCGCCCATGGGGGGGGTGCGCGATCGAGCGCCCCCGCCCATGGGGGGGGTGCGCGACCCAATGTCCCGGCGACCGGAACCACTCCGGTTAGCGCACAAAAGGGCCGAATGGGCACCGCCGCAATGTGGGCAGGGCCGCTGGCGCGGGCAGTCTCGTACGAGATGCTGGCCCAGGCAAGAGAAGCACCACTGGCGTGTCGACACGTATTCTCTCCGGGCCGCAACCGGTTTGGCCAGGAAGTGCGGACACGAGGAGACCTGGTGGCCGGGGTGCCGACAATAGGCACAGGGGGGGAGCTTCGTTGCCACGGCCCCGCTGTACTGTGACACCCGGCGACCTTCTCTGGCGTCGGCTCCACGGCCTCGCCGGTTGGGGCCGGTCCCCGCCGAAGGGCCAGTCCTTGCCCCACCCCCTCGGACATGCTCGGACCTCCCAGGGGCCACTCGAGGGCCGGTAACTCCGGAGTTATCGGCCTGGAGGCACTCCTGCTCCAAAAACTTCAGGAGGTCGGAGAAAGGGGGCAGATAGGTTGCACCGTCCCCTCCGAAGCGCTGCTCGAAGCGGAGCTTAAGCTCCGACGGCAGGCGGGAGAGCACTATGTGCAATAACAAGAAGGACCACTGGTCGACGGGGAGATCCAATCGACGGAGAGCGTTGGTGGCCACAATGCAAGGGTTTAGCAAGGCCTCTCTGAGGCCGGCCACCCCGGTGACGGCGGGCAAGGCGAGTAGCTGGGCTACATGTGCGTCGGCCAACCGGCGCACATTTTCGTAGCGCCTGGCCAGCAATTCCCGGGCCGTGGTGTAGCTCTCCTCCGAGAGGTCGAGGTGCCGCACCACGTCCAGGGCCTCGCCCTGTAGCGAGGACAGTAAGTATGTCAGCTTCTGGCTGGGGGACAGGTCCTTCCTGGCGTGGACCAGACTGTCGAACAACGCCAGGAAGCCCATCCACTCTTGAAGCTGCCCACCGAATTTGGGCAGCTCGATCGTGGGCAGTTTCCCTAGTAATGCCGGCTGTGTGGGCGGTCGGCTGGGGGAATCTCTAAAAGCGCCACTTCGACGCCTTTCATCAGCGGCGGTCCGGATCCCATGGGCGGCCTCCACCACCGAGTCCATCAGTTCGAAGAACTGGTCGTAATCGGCCTGAGCCGTCCTCAGTACCTCCTGTTCGGGACCGAGGGTGAGCAGGTCTTGGAAGGCCTGCTCCACAGAGGCCTGCCGAGTCCGCACCTGGTCCGCTCGGTGTAATAGGGCGGCGGATCTATCTTCGCGGCCTATCAAACCCGCGGCGGACGTCGCCCAGCGAAGCTCAGACTGTATCTGTACAGCTAGCTTTTTGATGTTCGCGGACATTCTAACAAATTAAATGTAAACAAAATGCAAAAATAAAGTAATAATAAATTGAAAAGGCGGCCGGCAAGTCGGCGGGCGGCGCGAGTGCAAACAATAATAAATTGAAAAGGCGGCCGGCAAGTCGGCGGGCGGCGCGAGTGCAAGCAATAATAAAATTAAAGCAATAGTAAACAAGTCGTATCGCGGTCGCGGTCGTACCGTAGTCGCAATGAACAAAGCGGCGCGACCGTAGTAGGTACGCGTGTTAAATTACTTGGCGAGCGGGCGGTACCGGCACGCAAGCAAAACTTAAAATAAAAATTAAACTTATAATTATAATAAGCGGAACGCGGCCGAAACGCGGCGTTGACGCAGCGGAACTGGCGGCGATTGCGGAATTTCCGCTAACAGCGCGGCGAACGACACGGCGCGTGGCGGAAAGCGGGATTTATGCCAGCGGCGCAGAGAATGAACGGTTCGGCGGGCAAAACCAGCGCAAAACGCAAAGCGAGGTGTAGACAAACCGCGCTCACTGCTACCAAAAATGAATACGCACCGCGCCTGTGCCAATGAATCAGCGGGCAACTGCCGGGCCCATCAGAGCAGGCCAGCGGATTCCCACAGGCAGCGGCGGGGTGGGTCGAAAAGGACCCACCAAAAAAAAGGAAAGGGGCGATTTGCACTGGGTTTTATCCCGCGGCACAGAACGACTTACGACTAGGTACTTACCGGCGCAGGAGACAGCACGCACGTGGAATCCGGGGAGTGTGTTCGTGTATGATGGAATGTGGTGTGTGGTGCCTGCTGTGTTAAATGCAAAGGAACACACTCGCCCTCCTTTGAGGGGTCTTTCGCGGCGGCGGCACTAGATCACGAGTAGCGAGTCCGCGGCGGCGTGGTATCCAGATGGCGCGGGAGCACAAGGAACAGTGTTCCGGATAGTCAAATGGGCCCGCGGCGTTCGAACGAATCGGCGGACAACACGGCACACCAAGGAGCGCAATAAATAGGGCTCGTAAAACTAAACGACACGGCGTGGCCGGCAAACTTCACGCGGGCAACGCGGACCTTGGGTATTGACCGTTTCAGTGGGCTTCTAGAACCGGACTCTTAGGCGACCGCGGACGGCAAGTGACGGCGTGGCCGGCAAACAGCACGCGGGCTACGCGGCACAAATGGTACGCGATAAATAGCTCCTCATAAATAATAAGACGGCACTAGGCGGCGTGGCAGGCGATTTCACGCGGGCGACGCGGCAACTAACAATCGACCGACTCCGTCGAGGTTTTACCAAGGACTCCCAAACGGCGAGCGACCGCCGGGCGACGCGGCGCGGGCGGCGGCTCGCCAAGCGCGGGAGTGGACACTGAGTCCCGTCTCGCGCGACCAGTAGACCTTACGCTAATATACTTAAAGACGATCCGCGCAGCAAAAAAGCTCCGCCGCACGGACCTGTTAACGAATGTACACTCGAACTGCGTACACGGGGGGCTACCGCGCTGCCCCCGGAGCCGCGCGCCCCATCTCCCTCTCCAGCCGCAGGTGGGAGCGAGAAAGCGGCGTTTGGCCAATCTTAGCCAAAACAGCTACTATTTTGCACTGAGAAAAACGAGCAAAACATTTTTTAAATAAAGGGTCGTAACACACAGACAGATAGACGGACAATAAAATGATCTGTTAACGGTTCCGTTTTTTTTTTCTTTTGAGGTACGGTACCCTAAGAAACATAAGCATGTTCACAATTTAGTTATAAATAATGCATAACATTAAAAAAAGCTTCTTTAGAGCGGGTAAATTTTGCCGAAACACCTTAATATTCCACTTTTTATGAATGATGATAATTGATATTGGAGATGACGTAATTTCCACAAATCTTATCACAAAAGATTAGTACGAATTGATATTTGGCCAGATGGTTTTAATTCGCGTGAAGGAACCCATTTGACTGCGGTTTTGAGTTACGATTCGTTAACCGACACCGTTAACGTTTCCAATTGACTTACACGGTACGATAAAATTATCGGTAAACTCTTATACTCGTAATACAAACGATGAAACTATATATTTTGTGGATTAACGTATATCATACCGGAGTACTTTTAGGTGGATGGAAAGTGTATGTATGTACGAGTATATTTGGTTTACGTTCCACGTTTTGCAGTCTAATCGTTGACTTACTTTTAACCAAGAAAATATAAAGGAAAGTAGGTATACATAGGTAAATGTAGGCTGCGATAAACATTTCCCAATTAAGAAGAACTTGTGACTTTGGTAGTAAATTGAGTTGGAATGGCTTCGAAGCCATTAAAAATATTCAAAGTACACTAATAAGAAAAAAGCTGAAAGTTTAAAACTACCTACTAAAACGATTTAGCTGAAATTTGAAACAGTTATGGATTAATTTAAGGTACGCTTTTTTTTACTTTTTATCTCACTTAAATCCATGGTCCACGTGGGATTTGTGAAAAAATAAACTACACGTGGAGCCACGAGTAAAAGTTAGTTTAATTATAATATAAACATGATGTCATAGTCCCTTTCCATGACACACTCTAGTACAATTAATGAGAACACATCGTTTTCGATTAACATTTAATTGCATGCCACCATGGGCAGTGGTCCAGCGGTAGTGCCATTTGCACTGCTCAATTAGAAGAGTCAATAAAACTTGCTTTTGTTTGAATAAGAGAGGATTAGCATTGTGTACACATTGTCTACGCTTTGTAGTGTGTGTGTGTGTGACTTGGTTTTATGTTGAAAGAGTTAACACTTAGAAAGCAAATTGCACTTAAAATTATATTGAAACTTACATAAGTAAGTTATCTGCTTTTGAAAACTAATGGTAAAAGAAAACATTGTGAAAAAATGTCGCCAGTTTACTGGTGTCAAAATGTTTTTTGACACCAACAGCATAGTATGAGTTTCCAAAAGGACAACTTCCGCCATGTTGTGGCGTATTAGCGGAAATTCTGACAAATGGCGCTCCTGTTTTCTTGTATGAAGAAAGTTTATGTAAAATGTACTACCATAATATTGTTCTTGAAGGTATGCGAAGCCCGTCAAGCCATACTTAGCCATCGTGGTGGGCTACGGCCAAGCCCCTGCCATTTGTCTCCATACCCGAATGTGGGACATAAAAGGGGTTGACAATGATGATGAATGCGATCACAGTTATAGAACTTGAAAAGTAGAGTCATAATATTTCAATTCGTGAGTTAACAAATTTGGGAAGCATTGAATTGAAAAATTAAGACAGCTGTTTTGAATTTTTTTGGAGACATCGAGGTATGCATTTTTTTCATTTAAAATTTTAATACAATAAAACTTATGTATCCTAAGCTTATTATAATTATTATTGCGCATATGGAATGGTGCCAATGATACTGGCTGCATTTCAACGTTGAACAGCTAGGCTGATTTGTTGCTCAAAAAAGCTACCAGACATCTGTTATCGTCTTAGTATGGCATCTCAAAGACCGCATGGTACAATGGTACATACTACATACTGCCATAAACCAGGCTCGGATGTAATCATTACATTGTTTATCATATCGTGTTTTAACGTTATCAACCGTAGCACAGAATGCCTTAACTACCTCCATCTAATAGATCCATTATGATATAATACGGTGGTGATTGCGAATAGCAGCATGGTCCTCCGTCACGCACACATTCCCATAGCGTACACGTAAGGAAAACCACTTCGCAGAAACAACTCATCTATATTCATTACTGCGATAAGAAGATAATAGGTGTTTGGTACAAAAATACATGCGATGCGACGAGCAAAAATTTCGAAAAACATCCCAAAACATATCGTCGCGAGAGTATGGTATTATTGGGTCCAGTTGACGTCATTAGCTGCTGATGTCATCTTGGTTAATGACGTCATTATTGCAGATGATGTCATCAAGGTGTGTCACAGTAAGTTACATTCGGCATGACAAATTTTTTTTAACCGACTTCAAAAAAAGGAGGAGGTTCTCAATTCGTCGGAATCGGTTCACTCGAAGACGCGTAAACCGATTTGGAAAATTCTTTTTTTGTTTGAAAGGGTATACTTCCCAGATGGTCCCATTTTTTTTTGGTCAGGATCTGATGATGGGATCCTGGAGAAGTCAAGGAACTCTTCAAATTTTATATGGATACTTGAAACAATTTGGGTACTGTTTGAAAGAGTAATATTTTCCAGGTTTTCCTATGGTCATCAGGTCAGGTTCTGATCATGGGATCTTGGTGAAATCGAGGGAACTCTTCAAATTTTGCTAACATACTTGAAGCGATTTGGGTATTTTTAATAGTAACTACTGCATTTGCTTTTAGAGCAGGGAGTACACACAAAATATATCCGGATATTAAAAAATATATACTTAAATAATACAGCTAAAATTAAATTAGAAAGTGTAGGTAAAGCTTTTAAAGTATCTAAAGGGGTAAAGCAGGGAGATCCGCTGTCCCCAAAAATATTTAACGCCGTTTTAGAACACATATTCCGAAAATTAAATTGGAACGAACGAGGAATAAAAATCGACGGCAAGTATTTAAATAATTTGAGATTCGCAGATGATCTAGTACTGTTATCGGAGAATGCTATCGAATTAGAAACCATGGCAAATGAATTACTATCCGAAAGTAAAAAGGTTGGTCTTGAGATGAATATAGAAAAAACAAAGGCAATGACAAACGGACCTCAAGCATGCATAAAAATAAATAACTCAAAACTAGAATACGTTAACGAATATATTTACCTAGGAGAAATTGTTTCAATGGAAGATTCAACAAAAAAGAAAATAGAACGCCGCATTACAAAAGGTTGGAACAGATACTGGATGCTTAAAGAAATCATGAAATCTAAAGAAATGCCAATCGAATGTAAACAAAAAGTATTCGACAGTTGCGTACTGCCCGTTCTAACCTATGGTTGCCAAACCTGGGGTTTGACAAAAAAATTGGAACAACATCTGGCAGTATGTCAACGTTCCATGGAACGCAGTATGTTAGGAATTAAAAGGATTCATAAGATAAGAAATGAGGACATAAGAAAAAATACCAAGGTAGTGGATGTAAGTGGAAAAATTAGAAAACTCAAATGGAGATGGGCCGGACATGTCTGTAGGGAGGCACCGGACAAATGGGCAAAAAGAGTCACTGAGTGGTACCCTAGAGACGGCAAACGATCTAGAGGGAGACAAAAAATACGTTGGAGTGACGACTTTGTTAAACTCATCGGAGGAGCATGGCAAAGGCTAACGAAAGATAAAAAAGTATGGAAAGGACTGGAGGAGGCCTTCGTCCAACGGGCGTACTGAAAAAGTATAATATAAAAAAGAAACAAATAAAAACAAAAATTGTAAATAGGATAGTTTATTTAATCATCTTAAGTATATTTTTTGTTTCTTTTCTTTTTATTTATGTTACCTAGTATAAGTTAATAATGTAAGATTCAGTAAATAAAGGCTATATTATTATTATATTACTGCATTTGCTTGCAGATTCCATTTTTTTTTATCATGTTCGTGAAAGGAGTTACATTTATCCAATGTCCACCATATCAAGGATACATCATACTCAAGGGATGCTGGCAAGTCCTATAAGGCCCGTAAAAGGTCCAAAGGTAACAGGTCAGATAAGACTTAGGACTAACACTAGTAGGGCGGTAACTATAGCCGCGGCCGAAGCCTCGTACCAAACGTGGACACGAAACAAAGCTGGAAATATCCGTTACAAAAAAAAATTAGTTGCCTGCAAAGTCGGTCTACGGACAATAATTACTAGATAACGTCTTAAGAAACGATGGATTGGAGGAGAGATAGATGCGTCACAGGCCGAACGCTTAGGCCGATCGTGCCTCTCTATCGCTTGTTCCACTCTCTCGCTTGCACGCTCGGCTCAGGCGGAACGTGACAATGAGTCATGCTTTTTTGTGTGTGCAGTCTTTCGTCAATTTATAAGGCAACCTGGGTGCCTTCAAGAGAAGAGTGAATAGGCATTTTCTAGGCAAGCGCGCTCCATCCGAGACCTCATCATTTCTGTCCATCAGATATGATTGTAGTCAAGCGCAAGCCTATCTATAATAGAAAAAAAATTATAAGGCAATAAATTAAAAAATAAAATAAAACATGACTCGCCTCTTTTCCCTTGTCCCACAATATCGTTAAGTGCCCTCTTATTTCTGTTAGGGCTCATTAATGGACAAAGATAACGAGATCGTTTACAATTTTTTCAGCCCTTGTATAAATCGAGAGATTACTTCAGACAATTGCTATAGTAATTTCTCGTTGGAAATTTGTTTTGTCTCTGCTTTCTTAGAATACCTTAATAGTTACCACATACTTGATACTAGGTCAAAAATACTTAAATTAAGGCGGAAATTAAATAAACAGAAATAACAATTGATTTGGTGTAAACTACTTTTTATAATTTGGGACAAACACTGTAAATCTGCACATATTCCTGCATAGGCAAAAAAAAAATCACTCTTTCACATAAATAAGAACTTCATAAATGTCAGACACAACCGTCATTTCGACAACAGTTTTGTATTGAGAATAAGGTGATAGAAACACAGTACTTGCTCTTTAAAAAATCTGGTTTTCAATTTTATTAAAACAGTATTAAATTATTTCGTAGGTTTTTTACCTGTGTATATTTTCTTAAATCATAGAAATAATAGAGTGGGTTATACAAAACCAGAAAAAGCAATACCTATTACAAAAGGCCCCAAGTCTTTGAGTGTTAAATTGAACATCAAAGCCCTTCGTTATAAAATACTTAACATTGTCCTTTTATTAGTATTTTGATTCATTAATTATTTCGTCAAAATAAATGTTTCTCTAACAAATGCCCCTATTTATTGTTAAACGAAACTCGTTTAATGATTAATTAGTCTTGATTTGTAACGATTTATTACAAATGAGACGATTATTGTTATTTATTATTATTTTAAATTCGTTTTACAATAATTTTCTGTTAGTGATTATCAACATTTATTTCAACACAATGATTTAAGTTCGTTGAATGTTATAGATGAAAAATTGTTTAATGTTTTAATGGTATCCCACTTTTTACGATTTTGAAGGAGTTTACTGATGAAAAGTCCTCTCAAAAAGTATGGATTTTTTTAAATAGTCGTAAGTAGTGAAATAAATTAGTACTCGTTTCATCTTTTTGATATCCGCCTCTTTTGTCCATCGTACTAAGAGCTGATTATTCGTCCTTTTTACGAATCATCAGCTCTTAGTACAATTTTCCGCTACCTTTTCGTAATAGGCACATAAAAGTGAAGAAAAAGTGGTAAAAATCATCCTTTTGTATGAAACTTTTTTTTTTCTATTTCATAATTTATTTTTACATAATATGTTACTTATAACTTTTTCTTTACGTGTCCATATTCAACGTTTATATTATTAAATTCCACTTTAGAAGCCAAAAAAAAAATTACAGATATTGACTCCCCGTCATTGGAGGATGAGCAGCTTGTTGAATGGGACAGACAAAAGACATAAGGCCGTTTGATCAAAGCCCTGAAACGTGTGAATCGAGTTAGAAGTGTTGAGGGTGGTCGCGAAAAAAGGTTTTAGGCGTCATTAAATACAAGCTTTCCTGTATTGTGCTTTGTTTACATCTTACACTGTACTAGCACTAGCTTTTTCCACTTGCTCGATTTCTAGAGAAATAAACCAGTCATTATATGAAGTTAAGAAAACAATAAAGCACTTTGGCTTTAACCTGTTCTAGTTGCGAAATTTACATAATTATACTAGTTCATAGTTGTATAATAATAAAATATAGAAATATATAAATACATAAAAAAATATGTTGCAAAAAACGCAGATCAATAGGTATTCAGTAATAATATTCAATTATTTTAGTAAAACACGTACAGAGTTTTTACAGTTGTTGGTGTTTGGTCAGAGAGTTTAAGGTAAAATTGTGCATTTAATCACTAAATAATATTACATAAGTACCTACATTGACATGTTAGTATTTTGGCTGAAATGATTTAAACGCATTGAAAATAAAAATAAACACGTTGGAAGTAAAAGGCAAAAAGACTTTGGTAGTGGATTTGATAATAAGAAGAAGATAGGCCCATCTGAACATTTTCGTATTCCTTCTTCATACAAGAAAATGTAGCGCCATCTGTCGAAACTCCTGCGAAATACTGCGTATAGGCTTACTCGTACAGCTTACTACTGTGAATCTATTCACCTATATTGCTAAACTAACAACACCGGGGGAGCGCAGCTCCCCTGCGACACAACGCCCGGGTAAGGAGGCAAGCCTCGAGGCCCGTACCCCCGTGGGTACTTGTTCCCCATGGAGACGACCACAACACAGCTTACTACTGACGCTGGAGGGGTCACAATAGACATTTTTACTCCCATAAACTGGCGACATTTTTTCACGCGATCCGCCCAGTCTAGAGTACTCGTATATATGTCAATAGGTAGTGGACAATTCGCCATGTTTCCAAAAGCTCTTGCACCACACGCTTGCCTCTTGGAATTTCAGTGGCAGTATGTCTATGTCTATCTCTACTTCAACTATACTCACGCCAGTAAACACGTCGTTCGAAAGAGGCACAAATTTGACTCTGGTCATGGACAATACGAGTACTTGCGGCCCACGGTTGCCTCTTGGCTGTTTTCCGACGATTTTTGCCTCAAAACGCTTTTGTCTGCTGTGAAATTTTTGAATACACGCCTTTTTATTCGCGTGCAAAAATGTAGGTTGAAATCTGATATACAGCGTCCTTCTGCGTATTGCATAATTAAAAATCCGTAGCGAAAATGAAATTCTCGCTTATGCTTTACTTTGCTTTACAATTCGTTATAACACTGTCGGTTTGTATTTCACAGATTCACACTTCTCATTTTTCCGGTTTTTTTTTTTATTTTTTGTTTAATTTTTTTTAATTGGAAGGGTCCTTTTTAAATCTAGTAGCTAGTTCTACGAATCCGACAAATTATTTTTACCCAAATGAATGTAATACACGTTACACATTATTAATTAACACGTTATTTAACGCGTCAAAAATAGAATACTTTACTGATCACTGTCAAAATAATAGAAAATGTCTTCCAACTACAAATAGAGTCAAAGAGGTAATAGCGCCTGCATCTTGGGCACTATGGCATCTAAGGCAGGAGTGCTATTCTACAAAATCTTAGTCCCTCAGAGATAAATTTAAAGAATTTAATATTATGACGATACATGGTCAATATATTTATCTATACTAATATTATAAAGAGGTAGCGTAACGATGTTTGTGAGTTTGTGAGTTTTTGACGTTGTAAGGGGTAATCTCTGGATCTACTGAACCGATTTTCAAAATTCTTTCACCAATAGAAAGCTACGTTATTGTGGAGTGTCATAGGCTATAATAAATTCCAAAATTAATTACGCATCTTTACTTAAACTTGAATAATGTAATCCAAGTCGTAAAAAAAATTGATTTCATCGCGTACGCTGCGGAAACTATTGAGGATAGTACAAAACAATGTTCTACAATATTAAAGAACGTATCAAAATCTGTAAAAAAGTCCACGATAGCATCTCCTACGGGTAATTCACAGTAACGTCTTTTAGTGTTAAAATTGTGGTTAAAAAATAAATAATTTTTGTGAAGCTTAGTTAGTCCATATGGTTTTAATTTATATCTTTGTAAATATGTTTTTCAGAACGAAAATTTAATGTAGAACATTTGTGCCCCTTACTCTATATAGTTTAAACAAATACCTTCAAAGATATTAGCAAAATAAAAACCTTGCGCACCGCTCCGGCCTCCGCTGCGCCGCCGCGGGCCGTTTCGTGGCGATAGTTAGGTAAATATAGGCAGTATCTATTGCGTCGCGTTCAGGCGCTGTGGGGGAAGGGACTGTGGGTGTTACACGGGACAAACGGGCCGGGACAAAAATATTTCTAACGCGGAACGGAGTCCGCGGGCACTGCTAGTGAAAATATAATTTATGTACACAAGAACATTAATAAGTTTACTAAGAAATGTGACCTGAATACCATTAATCTCAGGAATAAGCATAAGCTCGTGTTAAACAGCACAAGATTATCTAAAATAAGCAAATCATTTGCATGCAACTGTATAAGATTTTATAATAAGTTACCACATCATGTATCTGAAATGTCACTTAATAAATTCAAAGGGTTTGTCAAGCCTAAACTCATTCAAAAGGCATATTACAATATTAAGGACTATAATATTAGCGACACAAACCCTTGGAATTGACTGATAGGTGGTAGATTGCTCTGTTGTCGTTGCTAGCCTATTTTTAGTATTTATACTTATTTTGTTAAATGGTGATAACATAAAAAAACCCGACTGAGTTTGTTGTGGGCTTCTTCTCAGCGGCAGGGCGCGTTTGGAACCCTCGTAAACTTAGTTTTAAGTCGACTTGTAGTTATCACCATTCTAATGCAAGAAATGTCATACCGACGTTCGCAAGAGCCTGTATGATAGGCCTATAGGAAATAAAGATATTTTGACTTTGACTTTGACTTTGAAATGAAACAGCTGCCAGACAGCTGCCAAGCCGAATATGGCAAGCAAAATTGTACTCTATTACAACTGACAAATTCATAGATGCAGAGATGCACGCTCGTCGCTGTTTTGCAGAATAGCACGGCAGGAAATTGCAGGATGCGTGTATTCCTTTACCTTTATTTTCTCAGGAATCTGCATGATAGAGATATATTTTGTTTTTATTAGAAAGTTGTAAAATTAGTTTTCAGTTTTTCGGTTACATTTCGCCATAGTTAATAATTTATACTCGTACTTCTACAAATAGACTGTGTATGGCATATCAACAAATAATTATAAATTATATTAATTAAAGTTTTTATCGTTTTGGTGGTACAAAATTTTTAGTGCACGAGTTTGAGTGACGTTTCACCGTTTTTAGGGTTCTGTATGAAAATGGTACAAATGGAACCCTTATATGGTACCATTTTCTCCGTCTATCCGTCCGTATATTCACAGTTGAATAATTCAGAAACTAGTAATGATATGACATTAATGTTATTGGAATTATAATTGTATGATAGTGGCCCTATATTGTTGGAATTATAAAAAGTTATTATTAGTTAGGTAACTTCTAAAAAGTTTTAAATTGCAGAAATATATTTTCCAAGATATTTTTTATTCATTTATTACTTTCTTAATCTTAAATAGAAAGGGATCATATTATACATACAAATATAATACAACAGCCATTACTTTATGGCAATGAAGATTACAAATAAAAATACTATAGACCTGTATTTACATGAACGTTCCCTATAGCCCTTAATTTTAACCCATTGTTATAAAATTATCACCGTATTTGTCCGACCAAGCATCGAAACGGTTACCAATTACGTAAATTACAATACGATATTAATTTAAATTTAATAGAGAGCTTATTCCCATTTTGCAATTTCCTTAGAACAAGCTGGGGCCGCGATTTCGCGCTTCGCGAACGTTTTATTATTAAGTATCTCCGCCAAATATATTATAATTTCGCTTCAATGTTTACTCTGCAAATAATTGAAGACTCCTAGATACTTATACTTATTAGTTTGCAAGGTTATCTACTTTAAGGTTGTCTTTTGATAAAGCAATAAAACCATATTTCTCCTTGGATTGTCATGATGTAACATTGTTGATAAAATAGATACCTAAACTTGTAAGCGATAATCTAAGACTCTTTTAAAGAATATAACATAAACTAATACGAAATGACATGTCATACGATGTCATATGACATGACATTGAAAATGCAGAGGACGAACCTACAGCATATTATAACTGCATTTATATTGGGCATTTCAAAGTTTTTACTCATTGAAAAGCCAAAAGCTTGCCTAACGCTTTTAAATACATCTCAATGGATTTTTAATTCCGATCCTTCAGCAATATTTGGTTTGTAGACCAAAATTAGCTACAAAAAGACGAATCTGTAATTAAAAATTTACAACTGATTAATAAACGCAAAATCATACCTAAATTGTGAATATCTAAAATTTATATTTAATTTTATTTACCCATTGATCCGTCAAATTGAAGATCAATGTAACCTAGGTAACCTAAGGCATCTCCCCTATTTATAGTCGTAATAAACAAAATAGCTGCTATAAAGAAGTCGAGATGTTTTAAATATTCTCAGAATAGACAAAGCGTATCATCCAAACCGTTCCAATTAATAGATACAGTAATTATGACATCAATCATCACTTAAATTATTAGCGTAAAGGATGACGAATCGGAATGTTAGTCACACGACTATTTACGAGTACATCTAAAAAAATTCGGAGAAGGCATACTGATGGATTAACATTTTAAATACAGAGTTGTTCATAGTAATCAAGAATTCTAAAACCTGAGTCATTTTTCCGACACAAATCACACGCACGAAACCTCGTGCGTGTGACAAATGCGACGGGTCCTCGCGAAAAATCCGGCTGCGAAGATCAACCCCTGCAGAGATTTTTCATCCACGCAGGAAAGATTATAGTGATCAAAAGCTATAGTGTGTCTCTTATCATCCGATGGGACGATGACTTCGACCCGATCAGATAGAGATCAGGCGCCGGACGGACAGCTTAACGTGCTCTCTTAGCCACGGGAGTGAAACACCAAATTTACGCCCTATTCTGTGAGTTACAAAAATATACACAAAAAATTTATTAAAATCGGTCTAGCCGTTTCTAAGGTATTTTGTTATAAACACTGAGACACGAGGATTCTATACATTATAATATCATTGACAACTACACAGTATACACTCTAACATATAGTACAGTTTACGGCCCCAAAATATGCTGACCCTTTCAGGCGGCTAGCGTCAAAGGATGTGGTTCTTGGAAGCTGTAATCTCGCTCAACATCTGTCACACAAGTGCTCCGTCGAATCTCCCAATTAGAATAAACACGGGCAGCGCTTTAAATTAAATAAACGTATACCTACCACTTTGTGAAAACAACAATTTTATCATTATTACTGAGACTACGCCATTAATATCAATTCTCTTATTTGCTTACCACTAGACGAACGAGCAAGTTACCATTAATTACTTGAAAAGATACCAAACAAAGATAATCCTTTTCTTTCATCATATCCCATAGAGCTTTTTGCTAATAGCTTCCCAGATTTCTTTATACATCGTCGTATATTCGTATTAGCCAATTTAAGAGGTTGTTAGTGGCATCTGAAGCATGAAGCCTCATTTCGTACATCGCCTGATATATTCGCCTTTTTTATTAAACGACTAAATTATACGGAACTTAAAGGTTAGTAACGTATCCGTATACTACTCGATTTAGACATTACCACTTCGCAATCTAGCCCCAAAGTAAATAAATATAAGTTATAGCGTGTGTTATGAAATTGAGATTACTGCCTAAATACACATAAATATAAAACATAAATTACCTACTTATCACAGAAACATTTTTCCGTTGTGGGAATCGAACCGACGACCTCTAACGCAGAGGCTCACTACCGCTGCGCCGTTCAACCGTGATATTGTAAATTTTACAAGTTTTTCTTATTATTGTCATATTATTTTGAGTGTGTGTGGCCCTTGATTATGCGTCCCTGGTTTTTTATTACATAGATCAAAGAGGCTTTTTCTTTACCTTTCAAATTAGCCCCCATTACCTCTCGCCACTCTGAAACACATGTCCACTGTCCATCGCCCCAAAAACCGCACACCGTCGTCATACAAAACAAAACAAATTCGGCGGGTAGTTGTGAAAAACCCGGCTAATATTCCGCTCGCTACTCCCGCCCGCGACGCCGCATACATAAAACATACACACTCTTTGCCGCATCGCGCTGCTGTGATCTAATAACGCGGTGCGTAGTACAATCCGCAGCTCCACTGTAAAGACAACACGAGAATTATGACGTCCGTCACACGACATCCGATAAAACGGTTACCGACAATTTAGCTGCATCGATTATATCGAGCGCTTAACGCTGCCAAAGTATAATAAAATGGGCAGGCCCTCTCTTACTTACTAGCTTTACAGCAGGTACTTTTTCCTCATTTTATTACATCATTGGTATACCAACTCTGTTGTGCTAAAGCTCAAATCTCATTTAAAGCGCCTAAAAATAGTGCTGTCTTTTTCAAAATGCTCTCCATAGAAAAGGAAAGCACTACTATCACACGGGTCAAATTAGTTTACAAGTAGTTTTAGACAACAAAATTGACACTACTGTCAGCGAGACATACGTTTACTATAAGAATCGATAGTGAATGTTCAATTTACTCGCGAAAGAAACCCCATCTGATCACGTCAACCAATATAATATGGTCACTCTTTCACATCGTTTTATTTTTATTTCACACGTGGTGACTTTTATCGTTTGATATAATATTATTAGGTATGTTAAGTAGACAAACTATTCTCGATATCTCTTAACTAAGCGCCGGTTATTATTAATTGTTATATTTTGTCGGTTTTAGAGGCCAAACTACTTTTTGGTACATTTTTTATTTTTTACTTAATATTTTCATGTGTGATTTCACCCATCACTCTATGGCGCTGTCTTCAGTTAGCTCGCGCTAACGAGTTCAATACCAAATCGTGATTGCATGCGTGCCCATTCTGTTAACTAAAATAGTAAGAGAAACTCTCGTTCTAAATTTTCGAAAATTTTCTTCTTAACGTGACGGGATTTTAGCTTAGTCTAGCGCGATACCCTCTAAAAATACATAAATTAATTATACTTGTTCGGTTTCACTTTTAACATGAACATTGTATTTTTATACATTTACTGATACATCTTGATTCAATATATAATATCTGGGTGACCGAGCTTTGCTCGGTAGTATAACTACTGGCTAATAGATGGCAGCAGGAGTCATATTTTTTTTGGTGAATTCGACATTTTATAAAAATGAATCCTAGCTAGATCGATTTATCGCCCCTAAAACCCCCTGTATACTAAATATGAAAATCGTTCGAGCCGTTTCCGAGATCCAGATTATATACAAATATATACTATTTATATATATACAAGAATTGCTCGTTTAAAGGTATAGGATTAATCAAAGCAAAACTTCAATATACCTTTTATATCTACAAATAAAATAAGTAAAATGAAACTCCCGGTTTTGGGGTGTCAATGCAAACGCGCTGTAACTAACTCAATTCGAAGAGCTCTTGTGTTTTGATGTAAGGTTGTCTGAAGTGAAGTCAGAGGCAATATCCTTTTCTAGATTTACCTGAAGGATTTACCTACCTATAACAGTTTCTTACATAGCCCCTTTAGATAGATAAAATATTAGGTACTTGATTTAAATAAGAACTTATTATATTATTTAACATCTAAGTATACAATATATTTTTTTATCTACGCTCATTGCTTAAAGTTCGAATTATGAAATCAAAATGTGTCACATATTGACCTACTTTATTCACAGACTTCTATAATTATTAAAAAGTTATTCATTATAACATCGCTGTACTATGGAAATATCTCTAGATAGTAGAATAATTTCCATTACGATACTCAGCTCTGGGTTCCTGTGTTTTTATGTGTCGTCATCACAGACCAGGAAATAACTTTCTTTTCTCTGTGGTCGTCATAGCCAAAAGAGAGTGTAGAGCCAATCCTCAATTTTGTTTTTTTGTATATGGAGTCCACAGACAACATTTAGTTGGTAGTCATGGGATGGGCCATAGACAACAATTAATTCACGGAAACAATAATTTTTCCCTGCCTTATATAACTGATAAAAAAGTGTGTTCATACAGAATATTGAAAAGAATTATGTATAATTTTTGATTATTTAATTATCCACTAAAAATATACTTTATCTGACTTGTATAAATAGTTTTCTACTCTTTTTTGTTTCATGACTTTTTTAACAGACTATACGCAGTTTACAACTGAATACAACCGCCATACCTAACTTTTAACATTTCAATGTGTTATTTTTGTTACTTAGTCAAAACTTAGCGCGGAAAAATGTCTAGCAGTGAAACCAACTAAAGAAAATTTAACTCCACCTGACATTTTAGTAATTGCAACAAAAATGACCCACAAACTTTTACCAACAAAGTGAAGAATTTACGACAAACGTTAGCAAGATTTTATAGTTTGGATTTATGACAATTTGAGCGTAGATAAAGTAGTGTATGAAACTCTACATAATTAGGTATTAAAACACTCGTGTGATACTATTAAAAAACTCGCCTGCGGCTCGTTTTTTAAACTCACACTCATGTTTTAATACCCCCAATTATGCATCCGTTGCATAAACTACTATTACACTAGGTTTACAAGTTAGTACTTGACTGCGATCTCACCTGATGATAAGGTTTGATGCAGCCGAAAATGTTAATGTACTAACTTGGAAGGGGTAAGTAAAGTCACCCCAACGGTTTCTACACAGCATCGTACCGGAACGCTAAATCGCTTGGCGGTACGTCCTTACTGGTAGGGTGGTAGCCACGGCCGAAGCCTCCCACCAGACCAGACCTAAGCCAATTTAGAAATTATAAAATTCTAAAGTGGGCGGCCCGTGGTGGGAATCGAACCCGCGACCTCCCACTCCGTCGCGTCCCCTGCGCCAGGGAGGTCGTTAAAAATATATTGTACCTGTACCCGAATTCGCAATAAAGATACATTTAATTTAATTTAATTTAATGTAAGCAGGCGTTATTTTGCGGAAATCCATAATAAGCAGGAGAAAATAATAATTTGTTTTGCTGTAATCTGTTACTTGATAAAAATCTGTATGGTCCAATATGCACGAACGCCACCCACACAAAACACTATGCCATATCTCTATGATCTCACATTGTGAAGTCAACAACTCCTGAGGATGTCCCGGTGGTGTTTTTGTGGATGTTTTCCTGCATATTGGACCATACAGATTCTTTTCTAGTGACGGTTAATAGCAAAATAAAATAATCTATCCTGATATTACTGTTTTTATGATGATTTTTCTCTAGACTGATGATTTTTCTCTAGACTCCATATTAAATTTTTTGGCCATAAATCCCCTTATGTAGGTCTTTATTCCTCTCATAGGACAAAATATTTTGAACAAAAATTCTCGAGAAATGTAACAAGTTAGGTCCTTAATCCACCACGTCTCAAAAATAGCCCGCTCCCCCATGAAAAGCGTCCTAAATACAGAATTGCATGCGACATCCAGTATTATTTAGGGATCGGCATCTCCTGGCACAGTGCCAAAGATCAGCGGTAAAATTAGAGAGACCTAAGCGCCATCCCAATAAAAAACCGCAAACGTTAGCCACAAAATATCTAAATTAGAAGCTAGTCTTTGCTCGTAGCTATTAACGTAGCAATGGTAGTTTGAAAGAAACAGGTGTAGCTAGCTTTGCAATTATCATACACGTAGTGGGCACAGATTTTAGCGAGGTTACAATTACTTTTTGTGGAGTCAACTCCTTCTGAAAATGCTCCGAGTGTCATAAAAAAACGTACGAAGGTATAGAATTTTTGGAAAATCTATTTGGTAAATTAAATATTTATCAATGTTCAACGGTATCAATCCATCCAATAATGCAGCTTTAGCAGTTTTTGGTTTATAATTTCAATTTAAAAAGTCAATGGATGGCTATGATCAATTACTAAGAAGCTATTTCAGACATGGCAGACCAATATCTGACTCCGGTAATAATCATTATGATAAGCTCAAAAACCTGTATGAACCAGCAATACAATAATGCTAAAAATTCAAAATCTTTCGATTACTCTTCGCCTATTGCATGGTGAAACCGAAATCGATTTCGAGTCGTTTATATAACAACTTGTACTAACCCTATTTATTGATTGATTAAACAGGTAAATAATTTAAAAATTAAAAAACACGACTGCCCAGTGGTAAAACTTCTTTTTTCAAAAATATGTAGCCTATGTTACTCGGAATGATGTAAGGATTCTAACGATACCCCATATGTTCAAATCTATTCAACCGTTCAGAAGTTATAGTGGGATAAAGAAACTCACATAGATACATACATACATGAATCCTAAAAACATTACAGTCCTTTTTTGGGCAGTCATGAAAAAAATCACGGACATTAATGATAAATTGAACTTAGGTTGACAAATTACTATTGAGTTAAATTTAAATTGGAGCCACTCACCGGAGTGCATTCGTATAGATATCTGCCCCGCGCCCTGTCCCATCTTAGACAACTATTCTGGCCCCCTGGCTTGCTGCCAACTCAGTTCTAAATACTAAACTTCCTTCTTGGGCCCATTGGTTTTGCTCCTATCTTCTAGTGCCGATGCCGCCTCAAATATTATTGTTTTTCATTGACGTACTTAGCTTCCTTTGAGGCAGTAGATAGATTTTATTTTTATCCTCTTCATTCTTAAGACAGGCAGTATTGCGGGAAAATATTACAGAAAAACGATGTTTTACGTGATAACTAAAAAAGCAAGTTATTTAAAAAATTTATCGCAAATGTTCCAAATTTCATGACACACAGACAGTCAGACATACAGACGGACAATACAAAGTAATCTTATAAGGGTCGGCTTTTTTTGAGGCCTAAAAATAGCAACTATTGGGAGAACTTTCTATAGAAAATTTTTCAGAAGGCCCAAAATAGATGACGTTTAAAACCAATTGTCTTTATAATTTGTTATTTATAAGCACGAGTTTATTTCATTAACTTTAATTGAAACAAGCTAATTCATAATTCTCGTGTTTTTTTTTTAAATTGCGATTGCATCGATTTAGAAAAAAAATTAAAAGGATATAAGAATGCGCGAAGGTCCCAATTAAGCGATCATTTTCATACATATTTGAATTTCATCTATTTCTATCTTTTTAGCGTTTCGCCAAATGCTAGGTTAGAGATGCAGTATCCTATTCGTTGTTGTTTGCACATTTATAGACTTCGTACAAGGATCGTTAGCCGGATTGGCGGTGGCTGTGCAACTAATTTGTCAAACCTCTATTTCTATGCCCGCGCAAACAAGGATGCACGTATGCACCTGGCAGATAATTATAGTGTGTGTCTGTGTGACTGGGTTCAGTAGAAAATGCTTTTTCATCTCACCCGCTCGGAAAAGCGTGTTTTAATGCCGGAAATGCGGGCGGGAAATGCTATTATATTCCCTAGGCCGCCAAAGCATTTTCATTTTTCCCAAGGGAGACAAAGTAGTATGAAAATCCTTTCCGGCCCTTGGGCCGAAAAGCATTTCCAACGTCAAACTCGTATTACGTGTCATGTCAATGTCAAAGCTGAAGACTTCTTTTTTTTTCTAATAACACATACGTTCAGTAAAAAAGTTCGACCTTAGAGTTTGTATAGGTACATAAGTTGTTTTTTTATTTTTACTTTTTCTTGGAATATCAATAAATATAAAAACTCCTATTTAGTTTTATTAATTATAAAAGAAATCTAATTAAATCCGTGATTTTTCCTCGTTTTTTATGTAATTATTGTTAAAATTTTTATAAAATTTTATATTATCTTTGGTTCTTAGAAATCAGGGGGCACGGCAGTGCCCCCGCCAAAGTCAAAGCGCGAAGCAAAACTGCCGTACCATCTTTACAGGAACCATTTCGCCGCATTTTCGGGCTCCTATTTGAGAACCTCTGGATAAGACCAGAACGCTGAAATTTTCGCTATCCAGTAAGCTATAATCACATACTTAAAACCCAAAATTTCAAGTCTGTAGGTCATATAGTTCCGAAGTTATGCGAAAGCAAAGTTTCGCATTTTCGACACTGACTGACTGACTGACTCACTCATGATCATCAAAATAGAACTAGTACTTCCCATAAACTCAGAGAGCTGAAATTTGGTACAGAGTTAGGGTTTAATGGCCACATAAAGGGAAAACTATAAAAACTAGGATAATCGAAGATCTGGAGTACCTGGTGATCACTGCATTAATAACTTTGTAATTCCATATAAATTATATGAGATTACAAAGTTATTTATGCAGTTAATGTATCTAGAAAAACGGACAGAAATATTTTGTAATATTTTGAAGTTTCTACAAAAAGAAGTGAAATCCCACCAAAAACATTCTGTAAAAACTAGCCAAAGTCAAAATGGAGCTGCTTGTTTATCTCTAAAAAGTACTGAAATCTAGACAAAGTCGTGCCAAGTCAAAGGTTCCTTACTGCGATTTCTTTATTAGTATAGTTAATGTTGCGTGACTTGGCCTTGGCCTTGACTTGATTCCTATTTCAGAACGCATTCAAAAAAAAGTAAAAAAAAAAGTTTCTCAATTTTTTTTTCTGGTCTAGTGTTAGTTGTCTATGTTTCCAATCGTGATTATATGAAAATACCTAATATTTTTATTGCTTTATTCATTATTTTTTTGTTTTAACTTTGAAATAAGGTAAGTGATGATTGAATGTGGTTTCAGTAAGTGAAATTATTCAGAGTTACCAAAAACAACATTTAACATAACTCGCAATGATGATCTAAAGTGTTCTTCTGGTGATTTTCCTCGCTGTGGTGAGATGAAAAATTTTGTGTTATGTACGGGCGCAAATTTTTTTGGGTCTCGTGTCTTTGAATGCCTCTCTATGCTCAGGATTCTATTCTTTGAACCCCTCGCTGCGCTCAGGGTTCAACCCTAGAATCCTTCGCCGCTTAGCATTCAAATTTGACACTCGGCCCAAAAATCCACTTTGCGCCCTTGCATAACAAATAACTATTTTTATCGTCTCTTGTTTTCTACATATGGTCGTTTGGACTCTCCAAACATTGGGCGTTTAATAGTGAAAGGAAATAATTTTTCAAGTGCGAATCGGACTCGCACACAAAGGGCTCCGTACCATTGTCTATATAACGTAGTAAAATGACGACGCAGAAGCCAAAAGGCCAATTTGCCTACTACTACTAGGTAGAGTAATAATGGGTCTTTTGGATTAACGATCAAAAACGAGCGAAAAATCAGGTTTGTTGTTATTGAACGGATGGACACGTGAATGGCGAAGTCTCAGTAATGGTTGGTAATAGGGTCCCTTTGGGTATATAACCCAAAAAACAGAATAAAATAAATCCCCTATTTTATTTTATGGGTTATATACCAACCCAAAAAACTAGTAAACTAGAGTAAAATAAAAGGGGGCTCCCATACAACGAATGTGACTCTTTTCCTCGTTTTGGTCAATGATGCAGAAGCCCCAATATTATTCTACAATATTTATTTTAAGCAATCGGTTTAGATAATTTTTAAAGATTTTTTTTAATATTTCGTTTGTTTATTCCGTAGACTTTGTGCGGAACCCTTCGTGGGCGAGTCAGATTCACACTTGGTCGATTATTTAAAAGACAATATTTTTTTTGTACAAAACAGTGGCCTCAATGCTTCAGTATTTTGATAGTTTCCTTATATTTTGGCAATAGTTTAAATACCTCCGACGACCTCCGTGGCGCAGGGGACACACGCTCGGATTCGAGTGGGAGGTCGCGGGTTCGATTCCCGCCACGGGCCACTTTGGAATTTTATAATTTCTAAATTGGCTCAGGTCTGGTATGGTGGAAGGCTTTGGCCGTGGCTAGTTACCACCCTACCAGCAAAGACGTACCGCCAAGCGATTTAGCGTTCCGGTACGATGCTGTGTAGAAACCGTTGGGGTGACTTGACTTAACATCTTCGACTGCATCATCACTTACCATCAGGTGAGATCGCAGTCAAGTACTAATTTGTATAGCGTAAAAAAAAAAAATTCAATTAGGGCCACAACCAACTAAATATCGTTAGCAAATCCACACAAAGCCGGACTAGACACAGCTGCAGTTAAATATAGTTTAAACTCACGAATACGATTATTCAGCTCACTTTTACGACAATTACGAACCCCGTCCGGTCTTAAAAATCCAAATGGCTTAGTTGAATTTATTTACCCGGTTTATCTGAGGACCGGGTGAACTAAGCTTTAGTAGTCATTATGGTGGACGTTAGTATAACAGTGTTATTAGGGTTGCATACCAATTTGGTAAAAATGGAACCCTTATGGTGAGACTTTCTCCGTCCGTCCGTCCGTCCGTCCGTCTGTCACACTAGATTATTTCAGTAACTATTCAAGCTATCGACTTGAAATTTAAGAATAGTTATAGGTAATAGTGACGCGACATCATAACAATCGTAAAAATTTGAAAATCGTTTTTCTTTTATTTAAAAAGGGGGGAAAACCGGGTCGTAAAATTTTCAAAATGAGATAATAATATTGAGTGGGGTATCATATGAAAGGACGTTACTTGTGTATACTAAAACTAATTTTTATTTATTTTTATGCCTGATAGTTTTTGATTTATTGGGCAAACTGTCGAAAAAAATACCGTTCCCTCCCCTTATCTCCGAAGTTTACCAATCGAAAAATCTGAAATAATTATGATCAATAGAAGTTAACGTATATTTTACAGGAAAAATAAAATCAACTCACTGACTAAGATACTCTTTTGATAATAACAATAATCTGCCAAAAACAAAGTTACGTTTGCGGTTTGCCAACAAAAGTACCTACATGTAAATTATACTCGTAAATTCATGAACAAAAGTGATTCTTTCAATGTTTTACTTCTTTTATGGTATGGAACCCTCGGTACGCGAGTCCGACTCGCACTTGGCCGGTTTTTTATTTATTAATGAACAAGCTTTTACAGCGACTCTGCCCGCAGTAAATTCGTTTTTAGGGTTCCGTAATTAAATGAAATGAAATTTTTTATTTTCACATAGGCTAAGATATAAGCTCTCATGACATTTCATGACTCAAAACTCTACCGCCAGGTTTGCACCGAGAAGAACTGGCAAGAAACTCGGTAAGTACTTGCTCTTTTCAAAAAATGTCTCAATATATAATAGGTACAATTTTAGTACATACTTGTAGTGTTTAACAATATTTTTAAGATATATCGTGAGAAGATGGAAGCATATTATCACTATCGTTCCAAGACGAATCTTGTTTAGTATTTTAGCAATAGGTAGAAATAAATCATATGCTGTGAAAATTACAACTAGGTATACCTATATCTATCACAGTTCAAGTCTGTCTATATATCCGTCTGTCCGACGGAGAGACAGACGAACGAACAGCGGAGTGTTAGTAATAGGGTCCCGTTTTACCTTTAGGCACGAAACCCTAAAAACATTATATACGAAGTACGAGTACTCAGAGGCTTTCATTTTAAAGATAATCACAACGTTACATTTAACAAACTAACTTCAAATCATGTCGAAAAATCTGCTTTCTGCACCTCTGCAATGACATTATTGACTGAAAACAGAGTTTTCAAAAGGTTGTCGGTGGGTACTGGGAAGTAATACGTTTAGGACACAGGAATAACAGGTGTCTCAACATGGCCGCCGTCCAAACGGGTCGTTAGCTCGACTCATACGCTGCCATTAATATATCACCGCTTTAATTATGTCCTGCCCGAATTATCCACGCACTTACGACTCGATAAATATCCACTAGCCGTCTTGATGTCTACTGAAAACAGACATACACACAACCAATGATATATACCTAACTAGCTGACCTGGCAAACGTTGTTTTGCCCTCAAGGATATAAAAAAAAAAATAGATAAATTGAGATTTAAGCTATCCTATCTTTTAAGTTAGAGCAAACTGCACCCTGTGTGCGAATTTTATTAAAATCGGTTAAGTGGTTTAGGAGTCCATTGAGGACAAACATTGTGACACGAGATTTATATATATTAAGATAAGATAAAAAGGAGCAGATACGTGACAAGCGCGCGCGTTGTGAAGACTCAAAAATCCTACAATTGTAGGTTTCGTATAGTTAGTCTGCGTCGAGCGCAAGCATTATTGTCGTCTCTTTCGTTTGCGTGCTGTTTCGTATCTTTTGTTATATTTGTCAGTGAGTGGCAGTTCGGCACAGATTTAAAATGCAATTTACTATGAACGTAACGTATTTTGGTGATCTATGCACACAGCACAATTATACTGTGACGTTGAAGTCGTAGGTTCGATTCCTGCCGCGGGCCACTTAAGATATTTTATAATTCTTTTAGCTCAGCCAGGCGATTGTATAAGAAGAATGTGTTTATCGCTATCGTAATCGTAGACAAATTCTGCCGCCTGATTGGTTGGAAAAATTTAAACAACAGATTCTGCCAATCAGCGGAAACGCAACGCAAAGCGATTTATCGTTTTAATGTGATCCTGAGTCGAAACCGTTACAAGTTACTACGATAACATCTTCGGCTGCATCATCACTTACCATCAGATGAGATCGCACCCAATTTCTAATTTGTATACTTGTATAGTCCATAAAAAAAGAACTCTTACGAATAAGTTTGTAAGTGCGACAAGCTGCAATGCGCACGAATATCGCAAACACAAGTTTTACGTAATTACTTAAAACTATGGCAGTTATCAAAAAAATATCTTAACGTATTTGCCAATTATTAGCGTATTTACCAAAAAATATATAAAATATACATGCAAACTCACTGCATTTTCCGGTAAATAAAGACGTAGCTTTGAAAAAATCCTATTGAGATATTTTTTCCAATCGTGTTTCTATCTCTAGACGCATTAGATGAAAGACCCAAAGTAACATTTGTCAATTGATGCCACTGCAACTGAACCCTAAAAAAATTAAGTGCAATAAACTGCCACTAAGCCAACAGCACACAATAATTATGGTCCTAAAGAGACCTAAATAAGAGTATCGGAGTAAATTCAAATGGCCCAGTTTAGCTGCGGAGAGTTTTACGACCGGTTTTTGTCGGCCTGCGCGGTATGCCCGGGTGGAATTGGATTTAGATCCGGTTTCATTAATTCTCTAACTTTTAAGCTCGGAACCGGGTATCGATTTCAATCCGGTAACACCGAAACAGTGTCAGTGATTGATTTGCGGATATAAAAAAATATTTAGCGTTATTCTATTTCTGGAGTAAATAAATACGTATCTAAAATAATCAAATAAGCATAGAGCGAGTCTGACTATTGATGGACTTTTGCACTAATGGTTTTTTTAATAGCGACCGACATAAATATTATATTGCCGCATTTCATGCCAGGTCTTCTCGGTGCAAACCTCCTTTCTGAACTTGGTGGTAGAGTTTTGACTTTTAATAAGAGCTTGTAAACAAACCTGTGTGAAAAATAATGATTTTTCATTTCCATTTTCACTCCTTTTTATAATTAAATCTATTATATTATCATTAGATTCAATAATTTCAAGTTTATTCTACAATCAAGGTATGTGTAACTATTTATGTAATATACAGGGTTATAGAAAAAATATCGGAAACCTCTCGGCACCTAAATGATATCATTATAACTAAAAACTTTTGTTCTATAACTTTCCAAAATTTCGTATTAATTTGTGTCATACAAAAATTTAATAAATTATGTTATTTCTGTAAAGTGACATTACACTGTGAAACGAAATACAGGTACTCAGCGATTATGACTATCCCTGTTGCCAAACACAACAGGGATAGTCATAATCGCTGATTTCGCTACAGAGTAGTTACAAAGAAAGAATGTATGCAAAATATTGAATAAGTGATATTTCTTAAAATATCGAGTTAAAACAAAAGTTGTAAAACAAAAGTTGTTACTTTTAATGATATCATTTAGGTGTCGAGAGGTTTCCGATATTTTTTCTATAACCCTGTATATGGTTATATATGGTTGGTAAACGGGTTGATTATTTTGTAGACACAAAAAATACATTACAAATAAAAAATATACATTTCTTAAGTGAACTATTTACTTTGTGTTTAAATAAAATTAGACAAGTGAGAGTCATATTCTTACACCGAGGGTTCCGTAATGTCACTGTGTAATAAATCTTTATCCAAAAATACGTTTTTAATATTTCATTCCATAGCGCCTATTATTATTAACTTAATTAGTAGTTACCAAGAACTTTTCTAAAATGGTATACCTATAAAGTTTTTGCTTAGTGTCATGATCTATACATATTGTTTCACATACTTATTTAAACAAGCTTAAACCCGCAGATAACCCGAGTCTATCAAATTTTGCTTAATCCCTATAAATAAAATATCGCGTTTTATTTTTGTTCGAGTGAAATTATTGTTTTTATTGCTTTTGCACACCACCACATACTTTTGTTTTTAAAAACGATTGATGGTGGTTTAAATTCAGTTGAAAGAGCCTCGCATGATATTGGACATTTTTATGTTGATGTTATTGTGTTTAAAATGGCGAATAAATTCTGCTTTTAAGTCCATTTAATATTACTTTTTTAAATTGACCGCGAACTTGCATGTGGTTGTTAACAAAAATCGATGAAGTTTCAAAGAAGTAGAATATTATAGGAATAGGTCTTAACTGTTTTCGAAGGATCAAGGAAACTTATTTAGACAAGAAAAAAAAATTATACGAATTAATATTGTAACATATACACAATTGTACACAAAAAAAATCTTTTTCTTATTTAGCCGGTAATCTACGCAATGTTCAGTGTTGATAAAATTTTAATTTCAAATTAGCGTTTCCTGCAAAACTGTTTTTCAGCAATCACGCGGGAACCTTGATAATAATTCAGGGATAAATCTAGCCTATTTTTGTAGCTGTAATCTATCTCAATAACCCAGTAGACAACCCGGTTTATTTAAATGTCTACAGTCGACATCTGCCTGTAGGGATATTGACAAGAGGTCAGTGCAACGTATTCACGATACATTCGCATAATTCACTTCACTCTGGCGAGTTGCCAGAACTTCGAGCGAAGCGGGCCCTAGAGCGACGGGTACTGAAAGTTCATTCATCGGCGCAAAAGTTACTGCTTTTGTGCGATAATAATGTGACCTTAATGTGACGTTTATTTCGTACTGCAGTGTTTACGTTGGCATTCCATTGGGTGCCATACTTCATGATATACGAGTACATGCATTTAATTTAACTCGAATAGTAATAATTTTAACCTACACAACTCCTAGAGTCCCAGATACAATCTACGGGCAAAACCTAGTTTATATAATTTATTTCATTTAGGTTTACCTAGTATCGAATCCGCATTTATATACCTAATGGGTAAACTTTGTGACACCCCTTTTGAAAGGGTGTTACAAACCTTTACGTGAAAGATATAGTATTAGATATTGCATCGTTTGAATCTCCTTCAGAAACCTTGCAAAAAGTAATTTAAAATGCGTCACACACGGCAAAAAGGATATTATCTTTCGCGTCTCGAGTTTGGTACCAAACTCTTCCGAAACGGCGCGACCGATTGTTATGAAATTTCCTTTGTATGTTTGGCAGTTCTGAGATTCAGTCTTAAGCTATGTTTAGCGTTCCGTACCAAGAGGGTTAAAATGGGACCCTATTATTCAGACTTCGTTGCCCATCCGTCCGTCCGTCCGTCTGTCACCAGGCTGTATCTCTTCAATCGTGATAGTAACAGACTTGAAATTTTCACAGATGATGCATTTCTGTTGCCGCTTAGCAGTGGCACCTACCAACACTAAACAGTGCAGAAGGACTTATATTTAGTAAAAAACGATATACTCACTAGCTTCCACGATCTCCTCGCTCGTTCTAACCAGGCTCAGCAACACCACTGTCAACACTAGCACACGTGAATTCGTATCCCTCGCCATTGCCACTGATTCCCATCCACACTTCACTGCACTTCACGTGAGTCGAGTTTGACGCAGCACTCATTGATCTGTCACTAGTTTCACTTCATTCACGTCAATATGTTTTACTGGTTTGTGAATACCCCTGACGCTGGAGCTAGATTGGAGCAAAATACAGGCATGTTTTTTTTTGGATTTGTATGTAATGTGTATGTGTCTTCCTTTATAAGATTGGGAAGAAGAGCTAGACATCTACTTGATGTAAAGTGATGCATCGCGCCTATGTCAAATTTAGTCGATACGTATACCTACGTACTGTATCATCGTGAGACAGGAGTTAAGTATCATTATACCTAGTAATGTCGCCGGCTTCATTGCCCTTCAAATCACAACCCTACTTCGCAATTACTGCAGCTTCAAGCTAGAATACTAAATAAATAAATAAATAAATAAATAAATAGAGGACAACATCACATACATTGCTCTGATCCCATAGCAAGTAGCTTATGCACTTGTGTTATGGAAATCAGAAACAACGAAGGTACCACAACACCCAGACCCGAGACAATGTAGAAAAGTTATTTTTCTACATTGCCCCGACCGGGGATCGAACCCGGAACCTCAGAGATGGCGGCGCCTTGAAAACCGGCGCGCTAACCACTCAACCACGGAGGTCGTCAAAACTATTGTAAGATAGATTAATTTGTTTTGCTATAATCCGCTACTTGAAAACATCTGTATGGTACAATATGCAAGAACATTGCCCACATTAAGCATCACACACAATTTTCCAACACTTTCTTCGCACATTTCGTTCCGATATCGGGTAATCCTCAGATGTCTTCACAGTGCGAAATCGTAGTCTCTACGATTGAAAGTGTTGGAATATTGTGTGAGGTGTTGTAATAGAAGTCCTCCGGAAGGGCTTTACCGATTTTCTTGATTTGGTTTTTGTGTGTTAGGTAGATCTTAAATCATTTTTCCCACCCGTAAATGAGATATAATTTAAATAACAAAATAAAGTTTGCCGAATTTGCACTCAGCTAGTGTTAAAAGAAAAAGTAAGTAGAAAAAGTGGTAGTAGTAAAGTTCTATCATTGTTTACTTTTGTGTAATCTCAAAACTGCGTAGGTATTTCGTGGCATGTGCTCCAGATTAACCCCTACTACCGTTCGTTCCTGCTATTTCCTAATTCGTCTCCCAAAATAAAATATGCCTATTTTCGTCCATCAAAGTGTCATAATGTTTGGAGAGTGTCCAAGATGTTTTTCCTCCGAGTGAGAATTTTCGCGTCCGGAACTCGAGATCTGAAACGAAATAATATTTTTTTTTTAATTTCGTGAACATCGGTTTACGCGGCGTTAGATTTACGGGAATCACTTTTGTAAATAACCTCTTTTACAGTTTACTTTTATCTGTCCTTGGTCCAAAAGACTACTTTATTTAATGTAGAATTTTAAAACATTCAGCTATGGCCATGTAGCATATTACGTTGATATGCATGGCAAGTATAGAATGGTACGAAATTAAAAAAAAAAAAACAATAAATCGGTAAATCACGTGATCAATCATTCATTCATTCTGATTAATTTTTTCAATCTCGTTCCATTGTACCACATATAGAAACACTATCAATTATTATTATTATGGCTGTTATCGTCTTTATATTCGTGCCACCTTAGAAGTTTTTACCCTTTGGGTACGGAACCCTAAAAAGTAAATGCCTGGGATTCGAAGCCTGGACCTCTGATTAAAAAACAGACACCTTAAGTGACTGTGCTGACATCTATCGTTGCTCTTAGTCTATTTGGCATGAATTTTAAAATGGATGCTGAATAAAACACTCTCGTGAGTCTTATCCGGTGTTTACTTTCAATTTAGATTATCATGATTTCGCGGGGCGCTTTATACGTTCAGGAAAAGATGAGTTTTTTTAATATAATCTGAATCTGAATATTATGTGAAAGAAAAAGTTTCATATTAAGACCACTATGTACCGGAATGGGAATACAAAAGGCTATTATGACGTGATCATTCGTTTCGATGGATTTACACGATTGAACCCACGGGTTCTGCTAGTGACTTTTGACTCACTGAAGAGTCAAAAGTCAAAATTTCTTTATTTCACATAGGCCTTATACAGGCTCTTGTAAAACGAATAAAGACAGTTACATTTCATGCCTTCGAGTCTCACGGTTTACTGTCAAGACAATAGTTGTTGTCGCATAATTGCAAAATACTACAGCTACTAGTATTACAAGTTACGAGTATACCATCAAAGTCAGACTAACTACTCCAAAAACAGAAACGTAATTTCATTTAATTACCAAAACTGTGCGTTAATTGAATCACCCGATTAATATAACCAAGGCGAGGGAAGCGTCACATCCGGAGGGAGTTCCGTCGGTATTATTAGATCGACGGAAGTGTGCGCCAAGCCGAATATTCAGAGCCCCCTCTTTAAGGAGCACACCACGGGTGTGCCCGCGAAATTCAAATTTTTTGTGGTTTTTCGCTATTTTTAAGCTAATAAGACATAATAGGCTTATGGCCGTCAAATTGCGATAATCCCAATATCTTCTTCATGTGTTTATATAAAAATCTCTGCTCGAAAGTGTCGAGTTAAAGAAATTAGTCCGAGATTTGCGAGTTACTCACATAAAACTCGATACTCGGACTAATATCCTAGGATACACATTTTTATGCAAAGATTTTGATATAATCATGTAAAGATGATACTGCCATTCTCGCAAATTGATTGCCATAAGCCTATCATGTCTAATTAGCGTACAAATTGCAAAAAACCACGAAAATTTTGAATTTCGCGGGCAGACCCGTTGATTTCATGTTAAAGCTCAGCGTACATTTTCGGCAGACAGGCCCTTTAATTCTGCAAAAATACTTATAATAGCGACGAAGTTAAATCTATGCAGCCGATTGGTTAATGCTTGGATCAATTATGCAGCCAAGGCGCCAATTGGCTGATGATAGCTGCGTTGCAATGGTTAACGGCGATGGTTGGCCGATGTACAATTTTGTATTTTCGAGAATCTCACCAGCAGCAGGGCTAGACAATGTAACATAAGCGTTAAGCGTTGACGCTTGTAGAAAAACCACGTGGCCACCAGTACACAACATATGAAAGCAGAATGTACTCTACGCGTAGATTGTCGCTAGCGAAGTCATCTACAGAACACACAAGAAGTTATCTACAAGGTCTGTGAGAACGACAAATAGTCGTACTCGATTTGCGACTGTAGATAACTTTAGCGTACTGCGCGTGCGAGAGACAGCAGCACAGTGAACAGCGCTTTACATTGTCACACTCTATGATACATTGTCTAGCCCCGCTGGTCAGCCAAGCACAGTAAGAAATATTGAGCTCAAAAAAATAAGCCTCCCTGGTGACCTCCCTGGCGCAGGGGACGCACGCTCTGATTCAAGTCGCGGTCGCGGTCGCGGGTTCGATACCAGCCCCGGGCCACTTTGGTATATTATAATTTCTAAATTGGCTCAGGTCTGGTCTGGTGGGAGGCTTCGGTCGTGGCTAGTTACCACCCTACCAGCAAAGACCTACCGCCAAGCGATTTAGCGATCCGATGCGATGCTGTGTAGAAACCGTTGGGGTGACTTTACTTACCCCTTCGAAGTTAGTATGTTAACATCTTTGGCTGCATCATATCTTACCATCAGGTGAGATCGCAGTCAAGTACCAACTTGTATAGAGTAAAAAAAATGAGCTCTCTTCAATTCAGATTGAAAGTACTCTACTCCCTAGAGTAGAGACATTATTTATAGCCGTTTGTACATGATTGAGAATTACCACTAACCACCAAGTGACCCTCGCCTATAAACATCAACCATCATACAAACCATAAACATAACACCATGACAAGGGCCATAAAATTTGTCACTTATGGATATTAATGTCTGTGATAACAATCAATGGGGGCTCCTTGTTTATTTTGTATTACAGAACCCTAGAATTTTTTTTTTATTATTATAGATAGGCTTGCGCTTGACTACAATCATATCTGATGGGCAGAAATGATGAGGTCTAGGATGGAGCGCGCTTGCCTAGAAAATGCCTATTCACTCTTCTCTTGAAGGTACCAGGCTGTACTTGGCTGGGAACACAGAAGCTGGAAGGGTGTTCCACACCTTATACATGTATTTTATCGATGATCAGCGTTGAAAAAAGTTAAACTTGGGAAGAAATAGAATTATTATCGAAACACGCTTAGTACATTTTTAAATAGTGATGATTCAGAAAACTGCTTTGTTTTGGAAAATTCTTAGAAATAACAATATCATATTTAAAAGTAAACCTTAAAAAGACAAACTAAATAGTTCTAATAATGAACACCCTCAGTCAGAACTAAAGCATGAATTTATTACATTCAAGTATCAACATTACCAAAACAAAACGTCACGTTTAAGAAATTAACGTCAAAGTTCCGACGACGTCTCTTATCATTAAAAAGGGGGTTTGAAAACTTATCCAAGTTTGTCGTCAAGTCAAAAAAAGAAGACATAAATCTAATCCGTCTAAACGGCGCATATCCTCACAAAGTTATCGATGCAGCTGGTGAATTTAAAAAAGTATCGGCGGGCAAAGAACTTGCGGGCGAAGTAAGTGAAGATATGACTTTGTGCTTCATTACCAGTACCTTTTGATGTTTATACCCTTTGATCTGAGTGACATTTTGTAAACTGAAAAATGATTTGCTCAGCATGGTAGCACTTGCGGTTAGGGTTGCCAGCTTTTTAAATCATTGCCCAGAATAAAGCGATTCATGCGTGAAGATGTAGAAAAAATTTACACCAATGCGGCTAATTTAAAGTAGAGTAAGACAGATAAAATGAGAAAAAGAATGTCTTAACAGCAGACTTTCCAATGAAGACCAAAAAAATATGCACAATATTTATTATGGTACTTGTTAACGCAAATCTAAATTAATATTATGTATTTTTATTTCACTATTCACTTAAGTCCTGCACTTTTCTCGTCACCTTACATCAGGGTAGCTGGAAGAAATCTCTTTTATTTTATAGGGATAAGCTATCCTTTGCACATCATGTATCTTGTTATGTTTCGTTAAATGTATGTATGGTGCATTAATAATAAAAATAAAATAAAATACATACATAGATTCCGTTAATATTACTCTACGATTGTTCGATTCCCCAACACACTTAATTTCTACATTATACAGAAATAATTGCTTAGATCGTTTTAGGATGGCTTACGGACACCTATACCAATGATATTCTCTTGTAATATCATAGCTTATAACTTAACTAGCAGATACCCGCGGCTTTGCACGCGTAAATTTTAGTTTTAACTATTATACGGGAACCATCCTTTTTCCGGAATAAAAAATATACCTTTTGTTAATTTACATGAAATCTTCATTTCAACATTAAACCAAAAATTTTTAATAGTTGTGCGTGAAGGAATAAATTTTCTCCCGCATGAATATCTGTTTTTCCCTATTATCACGAAAACAATAGATTTTCCCGAGAAAAAAGTAGTTGATTCTAGGATATAATCTATCTCCATTCCAAATTTCAGCCCAATCACTTCACTTCTGAACCGATAAATTTTCCGAGATGAAACCTACGTATTTTATACGTATCTTTTTCCGAATTTCAGTCATATCAGTTCAGTAATTACTGCGTGAAGTAGTATTTTAACCGCGTGAATATCAGTTTTTCAGTTTTCCAGCGGACACCATAGATTTTTCCGGGATGAAAAGTAGCTTTTGTATTAATCCAGGATATAATCTATCTCGATACCAAATTTCAGCCAAATCTGTTCAGTAATTACAGCATGAAGGAATATTTATTCGTGGATTTCTGTTTTTCACTATTATCATAGAAATCATGGAATTTTCCGGGATGAAAAGTAGGCTTTGTAATGATCTGGGATAAAATCCATCTCCTCTCCGAATTTCAGTGATATCAGTTCAGTAATTACAGTGTAAAGTAGTATAATTCGCGCGTGAACATCAATGTTTCAGTTTTCCCGCGAAAACCATGGATTTTTCCGGTATGAAAAGTAGCCTTTATCTACGCTCATTGCTTAAAGTTCGAATTATGAAATCAAAATGTGTCACATATTGACCTACTTTATGCACAGACTTCTATAATTATTAAAAAGTTATTCATTATAACATAGCTGTACTATGGAAATATCTCTAGATTGTTGAATAATTTATATTACGATACGCGGCTCTGGGTTCCTGTATTTTTGTGTGTCGTCATCACAGACCAGGGAATAACTTTCTTTTCTCTGTGGTCGTCATAGCCAAAAGAGAGTGTAGAGCCAATCTTCAATTTTGTTTTTTTTTTTCTTTATATAAGGAGTCCACAGACAACATTTAGTTGGTAGTCATGATCGACCATAGACAACAATTAATTCACGGAAACAATAATTTTTCCCTGCCTTATATGACTGATTAAAAAGTGTGTTCATACAGAATATTAAAAAGAATTATGTATAATTTTTGATTATTTAACTATCCACTAAAAATATAGTTTATCTGACTTGTATAAATATATTTCTACTCTTTTTTGTTTCATGACTTTTTTAACAGACTATACGCAGTTTGCAACTGAATTTTGGCGCCATACCTAACTTTTAACATTTCAATGTGTTATTTTTGTTACTTAGTCAAAACTTAGCGCGGAAAAATGTCTAGCAGTGAAACGTACTAAAGAAAATTTAACTCCACCTGACATTTTAGTAATTGCAACAAAAATGACCCACAATCTTTTACCAACAAAGTGAAGGATTTACGACAAACGTTAGCAAGATTTTATGGTTTGGATTTATGATAATTTGAGCGTAGATAATGTAGTGTATGAAACTCTACATAATTAGGTATTAAAACACTCGTGTGATACTATTAAAAAACTCGCCTGCGGCTCGTTTTTTAAACTCACACTCATGTTTTAATACCCCCCATTATGCATCCGTTTCATAAACTACTATTATATTAATCCAGGATACAATCAATCTTTATTCCGAATTTCAGCCATATCAGTTCGGTAATTACGGCGTGAAGTAGTATTTTTCGCGTATGAATATCTATTTTTAATTTTTCCTTCAAAAACCATGGATTTTTCCGCAATAAAAATTAGCCTATTTAGTAACCCAGGATAAAATCTATCTCCGTTCCAAATTCCAGCCAAATCGGCTGTGCACTTGCGGCATGAAGATTTTTTTTCCGCGTTAATTTCGGTTTTTTACTAATCCCACGGGAACCATGAATTTTTTCGCGATGAAAAGTAGCCTTCGTATTAATCCAATATATAATCTATCTTTGTTCATAATTTCAGCCATATCAGTTCAGTAATTACGGCGGGAAGTAGTATTTTTCCCGCGTGAATATCTGTTTTTCCCTTCTCCTGCAAAACCCATGGATTTTGCCGGGATAAAAAGCATCTTATTTATTAACCCAGGATATAATCTATCTCCATTCCAAATTTCATCCAAATCGGTTGTGTACTTGCGGCGTGAGATTTTTTTTCCGCGTGAATTTCGGTTTTTAACTTATCCCACGGGAACCATCATTTTTTTCGGGATGAAAGGTAGCCTATGTGGTAATGCAAGATATAATATAATACCTCCATTCCAAATTTTAGCCAAATCGGTACGGTAGTTGCGGCTTGAAGACGTATTTTAACTTGATAAAATCCAAACTTCGGACCCCAGTTTCACCCCCTTAGAGGGAGAATTTTGAAAAATCCTTTCTTAGTGCTGCCCTAGACCTCATAAGGTATCTGTGTGCCAAATTTGGAGTCTCTAGACCCAGCGGTTTGGGCTGTGCGTTGATATGTCAGTGAGTCAGTCAGTCAGTTTCTTCTTTTATATATATAGATTTTAGATTCGTGTCAATTTTTAAATTAATTGGAAGTGTAAATAAAAATTGTTATTATGGTTTCATATATAATGAATGCTGTAGAACTAGGGGTAGTGGTTCGCAAGAGTTTTTGGAACATAATATTTTTATTGACCATTAAATTTTAGTAACCAACTACTGTATTTAGAAGTAAAGTTGGCAGCCCTAACTGCACCAGCTAAGGATAAAGTGCGGCGTATTATAGGAGTTATTGTTCTACTAATTATAGATATAACAGTTTTCGTCTAATGACGTGCGGAGTGAGAAGATGGAATGTAAACAAAAAATATGACACAATAAACGACGAACTTGAGAGCAGTATTTGTGTAATGAAGACTGATATTTTGAGGGTACTATTTCTGTAGTTGATTTTTTTCTAGTGGGAAAATATTTTAAAGTCGTCGACCTTCTGAAAATTTATAGCTTTGTTGACTACTTCCATTATAAGGAAATTACGAGCATTTTTTTTTCCAATTGATCCAACCCATCACTTATTTTTGTTTCAAATGAGTGCTTCAACTTCGTTCAATAAAGCGTGAGTCTTCGAGAATTCTTTGATGTGCCTTCAATCATGAGTTTAATAACTAAAGAAATGCATATGAAACTATCAAAATCATTATTTGCAGAAGTTGATTGGAGTTAAATCAAGCGTTAACTTACCTTAATCAGTATCATTGTCATTTACAATCAGGTGAGATCGTGATTCGTGTGTAAAAAAGAATGCGCGAGTGTCGTCGACCACTCTGAAACTAATTTCTCCTATAGATGGCGCTGTGTCGAGCTAGCCTAGCGCCAATGAGTTTCTCGTACGAAATCTTTGTATTAACCGTAAATGTAAAGTGCAAACGAGAGTTTCAACTATATAGAGTTTAGTCAATAGGATTTTTGTGATTTTTCGTAATATAGGAATTTTCGTGACGGGAAAAAACCGTTTTCTTTTGCCTTTCCCCTTCGCTGTACCGAAACTTCCGTTTAAAAAGCATTATGGGGAGTAATAGACACGGGTTGGTAACATATTTTTTATCCTTCAAGAGCTACCTCAATTAACATGATCAAACATGCATCCCGTGTTGTCACATCAACTGACAGTGACATTCCATCTGAGTCATCTGCGATGCTAATTGCGCAGGCGCCGCCCATCCACCGTTCCCGTGTATTTAAAACTCGCCGCGCGCCGATTCCAGGAATCTAATTGATAGATCGTGGAAAAAGAACGAAACGTACACCGTAAATATCTCAACCCCATCTGGTTCGTCTTTGTATTAAATCTTTAGTCGAATGATTTAGGTTTTCACGTATTAAAGCTTTTTTGTAACGCTGTTTCTTTTCGGTACAGCAGAGGGTCTAGGCAAAAAAATGGATTTTTCCTGTCACTAAAATCGACGAAAATACCCAAGTATAAATCCAAACTTTTAAAATATGATAGATTCACAAACTAGCTAAAACTTTCGTTTATGATTTTCAAATACAAAAAGTATCCACCGATACAAGCATGCAATCAGCTACATGATTTGGTATGAGAAATATGTTAGCGCGAGCTTATAACCCGGTTACAATATCTGTGGACCTGGCGTCGATGACGTCACGTCGTGTCAGCGCTCTGATATGTTGCGCAAACCAATGGTGCCGGGACGAGCGCGGGGAGGTGAAAGGAGAACGGGAAAGGGGTACGCATTCCAGCGAGGTCCACAGGTAACTTTAATAACAAATAGATAAATTTAACAGTAAAAGATTTAAAAATAACAAAATTGATATATTGCCCCTTTGGATAGCCAAACTTATTTTTTGGCCAAGGTAGCTGCCAGCTCTTAGATCCCCGGTAGACTCAATCACCCTTTGTGAAATGTCATCAAAAAGGGAACGAGCACCGGGGCCCCACGGCCCCAGGGTCTCAACTCCAAAACTCTTGTGAAGCTTCCATCGAGAGCTTCATATTTGCCCCTCTTGGCCCGTTCAGCGCTGGCCGCCGCCGCACCTGCCTTGGAGCAGGTCACCTGAATATGGGATGCAGCCAATGTATCTACACAAGTCGCATCTAATATGGAACGTACCTGCCTAGAAGATGACTTTCACTCTTCTGTTAAAGGTTCCAAATTATTTATAGCTAACGATGAAGAAAATTACAAGACATTTTGAATAACTGTCAGACAGTGCAAGTTGCCACACAATTCCAGTGGAATGCATCGGTCTGCCTGCAAAATTCTTTTATTTATAGTTTTTAGTAATTTCTGAGCTCGTAACAACATTCAGTAGTTTTATGACAGCAAAATTTATTATTTAGCCTTCAACAACGGGCGATATTAGATTCTCAAATCCTTGGCCGAACCTTCGCAGTAAAATGACAGAAAACACGTCCTTTGTGATGCAAATTATGATTGTCATCCAAATAGCTCGTGCTCATTTCTTGAGCAGCGCTCACGGCTAATCTTACGACATTTCTATGCGTGATACCTACTCGTATTAAAACGTACTCGTATACCGTATAAAAATAAGTACTGTGTGTAAAAAATACTACCGTTGCGTCACATTGTTACCAAAAACCACATTATTATTTTAAAGACGAAAGTTTGTATGATATTTGTGTTTGTTACTACTCCATGCAACATACAACTGGTGAACATATAGGAAGATCACTAGCTGTTGCCCGCTGCTCCGCCTGCGTAAATTTCGGTTTTCGCTAATCCCGTAGAAACGATGGATTTTTCCGGGATAAAAAGTAGCCTATGTGTTAATCCGGGATATAAGCTATCTACGTTCCAAGATTCAGCCAAACCGGTTTGGTAGTTACGTAGTTAAGGGGTAATAAAGATCCATCCATACTCAAAAACTTAAACTTTCTTACACTCAACAAGCTAGTAGGTACTTGACTTCGATCTCACCTGATGGTAAGTGATGATGCAGCCGAAGATGTTATTGTGCAAACTTGAAAGGGGTAAATAAACTTGCCTTATAACTAACGGTTTCTACACAGTATCGCGTCTAAATGCTAAATCGTTTGGCACTTGGCAGTATGTCTTTGCTAGCAGGGTGGTAGATACGGTCAACGCCTCTCACTAGACAAGACCTGAGCCAATTTAGAAAAAAAAAGGCGTGTGGCACTTGGAGACTGCCGCGGTAAAGCTATTGCATAGAATTTAAAGTTATTTTTAGTTTTGCCATCAATCGAAAAGTAGAACTTTTGGTACCAGGCTGTCATTAAAGCAGGTGCGTGATATTTCAAAAAGTCATTAAAAAGTTCTGCCATTTTGTTGATAGATGGCAAACTAAAAACTAAAAAGTTGTGGAGTTGCGCTCCCTGCTTTCATGCTAGCCTAGTACCAAAAGCTCTACTTTAGGAGTGCCAGGTTATTTTCATTACGGAATTTCTGGATTCGGTCTGCACCGTCAAAGCCCGCGATAGAAGGTATGCAATAGCTTAATAATAAATTTCTAAAGTGGCCTGTTTCGGGAATCGAACACGCGACCACTTGATTCCGAGCGCGCACCTCTGTGCCAAAAACCTGTGTGAAAGATTACAGTGTCCACTACTGACTACTGCAACGGACGGACGGACGGACGGACGGACGGACGGAGAAAGTCTCACCATAAGGGTTCCATTTTTACCATTTTGGTATGGAACAATAAAAAGCCGCAGACCCAGCAACCTACCCAAACAGACTTCGTAACAAAAATTTGTATTGATACTATTGTTCACTATATTCTATCTCCCAGATGTCTTATTACCTAACTACTAAAATGAGTTCCTAGAACAGACTCTGCAAGTAAATGCTACCTTACAGTTTTAACTGTTTCTTGATGCTATTTTTCACTATCTAGTCCTTCCAGATGGTCTTTTAATTATTTAACTACTAATATAACTACTAATGAGTTCCTAGAAGTAGCTTTGTGTTCAAAGGTATCAGGTTACATCGTGAAACATTGGTATTAATTTACTAACGCTCGTCTTGTACTAGATCTAGTCTCAGGCAATTGTTCCTACTGAAATAACAATAACATATCAACTGTAGGCAAAGAGACAGCCTGATGTTGTTTGGTATTGTTACGTGAGGTACCAATATACTATGTTCCACGAAAATATAATATAGACAAACAGACAGAGGGAGTGCAAACAAATGACTCTTTTATTTGGTGCAGTTTATGACGAACTTGGTATCAGTAGGTATAATTATCTCGTCATCTGAAAGTCGCTATCAAAATCAGGGGAATATCTCTCATAATATTACGAGTATTAATCAATCTTTCAGTTATTTTGAATAAATTCCACATACCTATCTCATAAGAATATCTACCATAATTGGCGTGCAAAACTATTGTGCATAATTACTGTAATTTAGAAATTATTTTACTGTTTTTACGAAGTTAGTTCCAACTTATCTACACCAAATGCTGACGAAATTCCGCAACAAGTACATACACATAGCAAAGTTTGTACTCTTTCAATTACAGTGTGTTTGTAACTTAATAGAAGTTAGATGGAAACCATCGTAGTCAATAATTCTTTAAACGTACGCTTTTCAAATTTAGTAGAAGACTTTTAAGAGCAAATGTAAACAGACGTAATATAAAAGTAGATTCCTTTGGGTCTTATATTTCTTTAGGTGGTCTCTTAAAGTAGAATGCTGTTTATCGCGGTGACCTCGTGCGGTGCATCAATTGTGATGGATAGATCACGTCATCGGCGACTCCGGGGGTGTATCCTGGGACTTTGTTATTAACAATTATAATAAACCTACCAACCAAGGCTCGGTTTTGGTTTGTAATTACTTAAAAATTGAGACATACATACAATACATACGAATACATAATATAGCTACTTGGGACACCAATTCAGCTAGGTAATTTCGAGAAAGAGGTGAACCGCCAAATCCAGCACGGTTAGGCAGCGTTCGGGAAGCTGATGTCTTCTTGTCCAATATCCCTCAGACTAAGGTCTTCGAACAGCGCATGCCAGTGATGACACGGATCCGAGACATGGTCTTTTACTATGGGCCTCATAAGAAGGCTCAGAGTAAATCAGTGGGCAATGGAGAGAGTTATATGCTCGGAGTTCTCCACGTGATCAAATCAGAAATAAGAAGATCCGTAGACGAACAGCTAGAGTTAACAGCGTAGCTCAACTTATCGCGAAGCTGAAGTGGCAATGGGCGGGGTAAAGAGCTCGTAAATCTGAGGACGTTGGGGACCCAAAGTACTGGAATGGCATCACCACAAAGGCAGACCTCCGATCAGCTGATGTACTGGCTACATTAAAAGAGTTGCGGGAAGACGCTGGATAAAAGTGGCGCAGAATCGTGCGGGCTGGAAATCATTGCAAGAGGAATTTCTCCAGCAGTGGACGTCCGTCGGATTGGACATCCATAAAGTTAAATTTTAAGAAATCCTTTCTTAATGGATGAATTACTTAATAATTAGGCTTTCCATATACCAAATCTTCTCGATTTGACCAATGATTTGAGGTGAACGTTAAACGATGAATATGTCATATCCCTTTTAATAATAAGGCTTTATTTTATACCAAATCTGCTCGATTTGACCAATGATAATATTATGAAGTGTACGTCAAAAGAAGAATCAGTCAGTCATTGTTCCCTTTTACATACAAGTGCAGAAGATTTTGCGCAAGCTAATATTGTTACATATAACTCGCTATGAGTTACCAGAATGCTATTCCTCGTCGCGAATCATAGGTCCATACGAGCCGTCTAAATAGGCTATCAAAGTTACAGAGTTGCGAACCGTTTGGCAGAGGAAGTTTCGAGTTTAGCAGGTAGATTGGCGCGAGAGAGGGGGACTCTAGCTTCAGCTCTGTCCACACGCTGCGTCTTGCCTGCACGCTTAGCGATAAGTAAGCGATGATGTAGGCGAAGATGTTATCGTGCTACCTTGGATGGAGTAAGTAACCAAAGTTTTCTACAGTTGAACGCTTTTTTGAACGCTTTGAACGCTTAATCGTTTGGAGGTGCATTTCCCAGGTGTAACTAACCACGACCAATGCCTCCCACCAGACCAGACGTGAGTCAAATTAGAAATTCTCAAGTGGCTTAGTGGCGGGAATCGACGGGAGGATGTGAAAGTTTGTGCTGAAATCGCGAACTTCCTAGAAGCGTGGTATTTCAGAAATGTACAAAAAGTGCATCATGGTGGTCAATCAAGGGCCTGATTGCGTAAGAAAAACGAATTCATCGTTATCGTAATTGTTTGCAAATTCTGCCCCTTGATTAGCTGATGGAAATCAGGTCAGGTGAAGATAACGATGAAAATGTTTTTCTTACACAATCTAGGAGCTGAGTTGTGTCAAACGCAATACAATCACATGAAAAGTAAGCAATTCCTATTAGTGCGATTTAACACACAACTAAGCATAGTGACGGAGCACATGTCACACTAGACAAGCACCCTAAACGCCACAGGCAAGTCGCAGCATGTGGACAGGTCTTAACCTTTGAACAGGTCTGCTTTATAAATTATTATGCTAGGATACGTGCGCTATTTGAATGCAAATCGAGTGTGGACTGAAGTTTATCACGTGGTTTGAAGGAATATGGATAATATGTGAGATATTGGACTATATTATAAGCGATTTACTATAACAATCATAAGTTTTGAAAGCTAGGGTGAAAACCTATATAAAATCAGACCAAAAATCGACATCGAGAAGACAGAAAGAAGGAACAAATATTTGAATTTCCTACAGTAACCTGTTGCGTTAACTACAAATTAAACTTCCTTCAAAGTAGGTATAGAGGTCGGTATAGGGAACGGGAATGGGATCGGGAAATTCACATTTCCATCGGATTTTATGTACTACTTACTTAATAAAATTTTAATAAAGAGACATAGGTGCTTACGGAAATCTGCAGTTTCTCTGAACTCATACTATGAGTGTATACCCCGATTTCAACACAGTGTAGGGATATTTTCATCCCCGTTGCTACCTCGTTTGAATGTTTTCATCGCAGTATTTTTAGGACGACCAGGCTTATCTTTGCCGGGGCCTGCCATCTGTCATTCATATTTACTTTCGTCCTTAATTAACAATTTTAATCAAAATGGAAACTCGACAGTCGAAAGCGCCGCAAAGAGATATTACGAATGCTTTTAATCTTATTTAATGAGGCTTTGCATTTCTCTACAATTGAATGTAGGGTAAATGGTGTTAATTACAATGATGAAAGAGGTTCTAACTAAAATCTCTAAAATCTGCAAAAAGCCTAATTTCTAGTTGTTATTTAGGTCTAAAAGAACTACCATCACAATTATAATACCCACAAAAAGTAGTTTAGCAATCATGTGGAGACCATGGCTTTTTCGGGATAAAAAGTACCCTACAAATAAATCCAGAAATCCCGTCGATACGGGATTTGCAATGCAATAGGTACCAATCTCTGAACGTGATCTGATGTCCCAATCATTTAGATTTAACCACCTTTAATATTAGCCTGAAAAATCTTTGTTTGGTGCCCTATCCTGATTGATATAAATGTTGAAATATTGAAAAAGAAAAAATATTATAGACGTGTTCTTGCTAGTTTAGAATAATGATGTGGATTATCGTCTATCCCACGGGATCCGAAAATATCGACATCGAGTCCCAGGGGAGAGCCAGGCAATGAGGATTTATGCCCCGCACAATTAATATCAATAAAGTGCGTACGAAAGCGGAAACACGGCAGATAAGAATGATTAATGCGAGTGCACTGCGTCGATACATCGATACGTTACGTGGGGAGTCGCTGAGTGTAGTGACATCACTATTAGTGTGTTTATTTTATAGTGCAGCAGCGTCGAATTAATACTAATGAGTAATGGCTATAGGAAATTAGTTCGAGAATCGACGATTCTGTGATATATTATAACTGTAAATATCATACTGCCTATTGCGCAATTCCACTGCTAAAGCCTCTCTAAAATCTCTTATAAGTCACTAGGGGACGCCCGCGGCTCCACAAGTGTTAATTTCCATTTTTTACTACTCCTGCGGGAACCATAGATTCTACCGGGACAAAAATTGCCTGTGTTTATCTATTTCCATTCAAAATTTCAGCCAAATCGATTCAGTGTCTAAGTTACGGCATGAAAGAGTATTTCTTCATACCAACTTTGAACCCGATTTCTGCCCCATAGGTGAGTTTTGAAAAATCCTTTCTTTATTCACCTCTAAATTTAATAAGCAACCAATTTGCCAATTTTAGAGTGTTTAGTCTAGAGTCCCAGGGGTAAGGGTTGTGCGTTGATAAATGATAAGTCAGTCACCAATCAGTCAGTTTCTTTTTGTTACCTAATAATATAAGACTACTTTGGTACTACGAGTATTTTGACAATGGTCAGTCTAGTCTAGGGCCTAAGCACAGGCATTTTGTTATCATATATCACACCACGACATGCTGTGACAGCCCGTCTGTCATGTTATCACAAGATATATTGCGCTTTTATGACTGTTCATTGAATTGATACTAGACAACACTAGGTTCTAGCCGCGAGTCTGTCCTCATGGATCACACATATTTTATTAAAGCCAGTTAAACTCTTCAAAATCACAGATTTTATTCAAAACTCTTTCAAAATCCATTAACTAAAGTTTACTCAAGTTTAAGTTGAAAAAAAATTTAAGCATAGTTTCCGATAAAATAAATAAATTTTGGGGAAATTTTTGGGAAAACTTTCTGCCTTTTTCTTTTCTTTCTGATTTTTGGATTAAAGAAAGAAATTGTCTGTATAGTTTTTTACCTGGAGGCATTGATTAATAAACTATTCTGCAGGCCCTAATAACCATAGTCTGTTAAGCTTAAGCCTGTAGACTGATTTACTGGGAGCGACGCAAGTTAAAGTTAGCTCTATTCCAAAAAAGTTATATTAAACTTAAACTCAATATACAACTTATTTTTGATTTTTGCATAAAGCACAGCACAGTTAAGTCATGCAAAGTCGCAAAGCGCTTGGATTTACATCGATCACACTAAATCCAGGCTTACCTACTTGTTTAATGCCTAGATTAATATCTAGAACACTCGAACATACAGAGTTGTTTGAGTGTAAGCTTATTGAGAACAAAAGCGTGTTTTCACCTGATAGATGTACTCGTACCTATAATAAGTTATTACCTACCTAGTTATAGATGTTTATTGGAAGAGGCCTATAACCTACCTAGATAATTTCAAACCTATAACTTTGATAGTGAGGGAATGGCTGGTACCTGTACCCATTGGCATATAAATATATGGACCCAGGTGCATGTGGATTTTTATAAACAACATGTTGTAACAAACTAAAATGTTGTAATTTACGAGTATTTCTTAAACTATTATTATACAGCCTGTGCGATTGGAAATCGTTTCGCGTTTTGGCTTTCTTTAGGTTCGGACACTTTTTAGCGCTGACCCGAAATCCTATTATATAATGCCTAAATAAAAATTGCCCTTGAAACCTATGCACAATAATTTTCTGATGCGTAATTGCTTTTTCCGGTAGGTATATTTGGCTGCCGCCTTTGAGGCTGTAAAAATTCTAAATATATGATCATGTATAAGACTAATTTCTGAAAGATTCGATTTCGGTTTTCATCTTAATTTGATAAGCATAGTAGCTCAAATTATATTCAAGGCAATAAACTCATCAGACCTTAATATTAACGTTAGAGGTCAAAGTTTAGAATAGACAAAGTATTTTAACAATGTTCAACCTACGTAATAATAATGCAAGTATCATAATTATATGCTTTTATTTACCATCTACGCCTAAGTAACTTTTTAAGGCTTATAATATAATATTATAGCTATATTGTCGATATTCAAATTTTATTTGGATTTTCCCAAATCCATCACATTTAATTATCCAGTATACCTGCACAGATTTCCAGAGATATCTATAGTTATTTTAAAATAGCCACTTCTGAACAAATACATTAGGTGTTATAAACATTAAATCATTAATTAGATAGTAAATAAATTTAATATCATTCCCCAAAGGTATGTCCATATAAAATTATTCTCGTGATCTGAGAATAGGGCGTTCAATATTTTCCTTGAGAAATGTGTAATTTACCTACTTATTTATGGCAAAACAAGATTTGCTGGGTCAGGCAATTTTTAAATAAAATGTTGCCATGGCTCGCACCCTAAAAAAGTTCAATAATAATAATTTTATTTCATGTAGAGCTAAGCTCTAGAATCCTTACGTTGTCTATAAGTAACTATAAGTAAAAATATATTTTGTGACATGACTATTCTTAATCATACTCATATTTAATAATCCTAAGGTACACCTCTTTAATTTATATAAATTTCATGTGTTTTTTTTTATTTCAGTGATTTTGTTTAAAAAGCACAAAACTACCGATCGATGTCCAAAATTCACGATTAAAAGTAAAAATAAACATAGAAAAGGAAAAACGCACGGATTAATTACCTCGAGAAAAAAATAATTTGGCAACATCCATAACTTATAGACAATAAACTTCAACACATGAACCATCGACACAAAACTGTCACATTTCAAATTCCGAACGCCGCCATTTTGGCGTTTTGAATACACACGAGCGCGCGCGCAGTGTTCGTAGCACTACTACTGGGTTTACGGTCATCTACAGCGCTTTACTATAAATAAATTGCTTTAACGCGTTTTCTGATGCTACCAACTGCTACTGTGTTTGAGGGGACACCCTTATTTTCTTGTTTCTCACATGATAATGCGTGACATTGATTTTTCAGGCACCTTGTTCCAACCATCTATACGTAGGGACTAATTAACATGCTAACATTTAAATAGTAGTCTTTTGAATGTAGGGATGTTTGTATCCTGAACCACAAAATACATAGTTTTGTAAAATTATATTATGGTGGAAATTGAAATAAAAAAATTAAACCATGGGATAATTTATCATCCAGGAATAATGCCTAGTTAACCTACCTACCTTTACCTAGAGCCTTGAACCACTTGAATAAATGAACCATTGGAAGCTCCGACATCGGAAAATCATTTGAAAATGTCGTCTCAACAAAGTGTGTTTGTAAATTTTGCAATTTGCGAATATAATTTGTCGAGACAACATGTCCTGATGACATCGGTGTTGGAGCGAAACGTATCCAAGTAATAGTGTACAAGAAATAAATCTATAGATCTCGATTTTGTAATTAATTGATGATATATGATTGATATTGACATATCTGATGCAAACTCTCAATTTTTCCGCCCCAGTCTACCCTAGTTTTGGTGTGAAAAAATTACATAATTGAGCAACGTACTTATTATAATATTGGTGTCGATTCTGTTGGCGTTTCTCTAAACTAATAATCGTTAAAATTAGAGTTAGAGAGGTGTGCTATTCAGAAGACACACTAAATGACAGATCTAACTTAAAATTTAGTTTGTCAGCTCCAAACTATTCAATTTAGATTTTAGAGAGCAAAAGCTATTCTGTTGTACGCGCTAACTTTCAAAGTTAAGAAAAGTCAACCTAAAACTCTTTAAATTAAGAGAGGACCTCAGGAGGTGCCGACTAAATTTAACTCGTCGCCGTAAAGTCGAAAACCACGGATTTTTTATTTAATATTGCAAGAAATATTTTTAATATGATTCAAATTTAATATTACTAAGTGAGAAAATTAGAAAAAAAAACTAGTAATTTTATTTATTAATTTTTACTTGCTGGTGTGATAACTTCAAAATCATAAATTTTAAAATTTAAATCGTCTCAAAAGCTCTTGCTTTTTGTTTGCCCTTTTCCTAATGTTATTCATCTATTATTCATCTTTAAGTAGTTTTTAAATCTTTACTATTATTTTCTTATGATAAGCAGCCAGAAAATAAAAACTCCTCAATTTTACTTCAATTTAAGTTAACATTAAGCAATACAACATAACACATAATAGCGATATACCGACAGAGCGAACTATTAAACAGTATCACAAGATTGCGGCGTTAGTTCCGATTTTGGCCACGCGCCAAAATAGCCTTGTCGCACTGTACGTGAAATACCCAACTGACAATTGACAAATGACAACCGTGATATGAGTATAGACAAGGTATAGGCAATTAATCAAAGATAATAGGCGTAATTCACGTGACGAACTAAACAAAATATCAATTTTCGGCACTTTGTAAGGTGATTAGACCAGAACAAATCAATAAAATTATTACTTTTGTATTTTAATTTTGATATTTTTAGCTCAAATTATTTTAAAAAATAATAGGAAAGATAAAAAACAGCATTTGTAGAGTTTCTCTATCATAAATGGGAACACTACACTAATCACGTGTAACGAAATTTAAACGTTAGTTTAGCGAGCCTTTTAGAGATTCTTAATTTAGTTGAAGCTGCCAAGCGAATGTCACTTAGAGATACAGACACCTAAATTAAAATATTTTAGTTTAGTTTAGGTTTAGAGATTTTGCACAACAGAATCGACACCATTGTAGTAGTAAATTAAAAATATTATACTCTATGTACTAAAACTTAAGGATGATTTTCAATTTATAAGTCGTCTAACTTTCTGTGTCTATACCTGACTATTGTGATGTTAATACAGTGATCTAGTCTGTTTGTAGATCCTGTCCATTATTCGGCAGACAACTGTTAAGCGTTGTGAAGATCTTCAAACTGTGAACAGTTTTGGAAATTCAATGCCACAATGTGTAACGGTGAATGGAATGTTAAATGAAAAACAGTAATGTAAAATAAGTAGGTATATGTATATTTTTTCTCAAAAGCAAAATTTTCTTTACAGAAAAGTAACGCACCGATGGTAGGAAAAGTATAGTACAAAGGCACATTTTTTAAAACATCTAAAATGCTGCAAATAGAAAATAGTGTGAAAAAAGGTGGAACTCAACCTAACTCTGGAACCCAGGTTAGAGAGAAACCTCTTGATAGTATACGTTAATTATCTAACACAAAAACAGACTTCAACTCTCATCAAATTATGGTTGAATTCAATCTATATCTATACATATAATAAAACTGTAAAGGGTCGAATTCTGTACTTACATTAAAGATATTTTGAAAATTTTTGTTGGAGGACACTATTTAGTCGATACTGAAGCCAAAACTGTAATTTGTTTAATTTTTGTCTGTCTGTCTGTCTGTTTCAAGACTGCGCATCACGGCTAATTCGCTGGATGGATTTAAATGAAACTTGACATCATTATAGTTCATACCCCGAGGTAGGACATAGGATACTTTTTGTCCCGAAATTCATCATGGTTTCCCTGGAAGACGGCATCAAAGTTAAAATGTGTATTTAGTTATAATTCATTAACGCGTTGTCCGATTTCATTAATTCTTTCTTTGTTAGAAAGGAGGTTCTTTAAAGATTATTCCATACAAATTTTATCATTATCACTTTTGTAGTTCAGAAATTACAGGCATCAGAACCTTTAGCGATAAGTTCAAGTAAGTGACTTGAAACTCGGAATGGACAAAGAACCTAGGGCTAAGACGTAGAGCTAAAGTTAGACTGGACTAACCTTACAGTCGTAAATAAATAGGCTTAGCAGAAGATTTTGTATGGTTTAAGATTTTTCACTTTTAGGTTGAACAAAAATCATGAAACTTGCTACGTTATACCGTATAGCGCCATCTCTACAATTTATGTGGAACTTGAATGTAAAACTCTGAGGTAGGTACTACCGAATTTTTTTAAATAATTATTAACTGTCATGTTATTTACTGTTTCATGACTTTAAATATTAAGATGGCACTGTTAAAACATGAACAGATTAAAGTTTTCACTTCTGTTGACATTCCCGGAGTGCCGCGTCTTTTTTTATCATCAGCATTATGGAAAGGGTAATAATGGTTCACAAATATTTTTAACTCTTAGGTCTTATCGATCCTAACCTACTGACTGTCATAGGTCTTTTTATACGTAAAGAAATATATAGCCATAGCCCATTCTGATATTTTGGATTGTATTGAGATGAAGCAAAGATTTTTAAATGACTCTTATGTTGGGCTGGGGAAGTAGATAGTAGTAATGTTAGTAGAGTATTTTATCTCAGTGGTACCTTCCCGGCCGAACCCTGAAAGAAGAGCTCTATCACCAGTACAAATTTTCACATGATTTTATGATTTTTGACATATTTCGTGGTTTCAGAATAAAAATCACATTAAAAAAGACAATTTTAACTGTCGATATTTCGATCCATTGGTACAAGTCGTGGTCACATAGTGACCACGACCTGTGCCACTGGGTCGAAATATCGACAGTTAAAATCGTCCTTTTGATGTTTCAACTAAGTAAGTATTAATGAAACTTTATATTATGATTAAGAAAAAGGAGTTTTCAAAATCACCACAAGGTAACTCGTGCGAAGTAAGAACAGGTTTCTCTATAACATCACACCAGAATCCCGCGAAAAATCAAGGAATTCCACGGTATATGTAAAAAAATCGTAATTCACGCGGGCGGAGCCGCGGGCAACAGCTAGTTAATAATATAATTATTCAATATCCCTTTCCAAATAAAAATTTAAGACTTAATATGGTTTTCTCATGGATACCATTATCAGAACTGGCCTTAATTGAAATGTGACCACACAGGGAACTGTCAGTTTCTTAATAAAATAACGAATCATGAAAATCGATTCACCTTGTCAAAAGTTATGAGGTAACAAACATAAAAAAAACATACAGTTGAATTGAGAACTTCTTCCTTTTTTTTTAATCGGTTAAAAATGAGTTCTCACCTAATCAGGTTTGACTGTATATAACATGAATTTGGGCCTGTATAGACCCAAGAACTGGCAATTGATAGTGAACCATACTTACTAAGAGGCAGTTAAAAATAACCCACATAACATCCACGAGGACCGTTTTTATGTTTTGTTTATCTCCAACATTACGTCAATCGAGCCCCGCGAACTCAGCGGTCACATTTATTGGGACCTTATGCCTTAATACACCGCCAGATGACCACGCTACGTCATTTTGATGTTTCTTCTGACTGCGCACTTTCATACTGGCGCTTTTCGACGCAAGCTTTTATAAAAACGCTAAAGGATATACAACATACTAATAAAAATACTGAAGTGCTCTTGACCTGTTTATATCAATAAAATAACAACTTTTTTCAAAATTAACTATTATTTTAAAAATTCGATATCTCTGAGTCTCTGACGTGTTATTAACCTGTAACAAAATACGTGCGAGCGCAAGGTCAGTGACCTTTCACCGCTAGGCATTGCGGCAAGAATTACAGGATAGTGAACAACGCGTCAATCTATCAAAACTATTTTGTGCATATTTTATGTGATATGCACAAAACATCAAATTAGAAAAAAAAAAGTTGTAGAAAAAAAAAATTGTTTGTGAAGTGTTGAAATCATCTACCATGCTTATCTGAAAATTCAGAGGTGTGCCTGTCTGGGAAGCGAACCCCGGACCTCTAAATACAGCCGCAATACATGCCGGGACGGCATAAGGACGGGAATCTACATCAGTGGAGCGATGTACTGCGATTATTCATCACAGCTGTAATTAATTCTAAAGTGCTTTGCTAACTTTTGTGATGAATTAATATCGTTTGGTATCGCGTTGCCTAATATAATGTCTTCATATCGCCCGGTGCCGCGTTTGCATCACGTTGATACGACACTAAAGTAATGAGCACACCAAAATTACAATGTGGATGTGGTGTGAGTGGTGGATGGGTAAAAAATAAATAGAGAAAATAGGTGAACTGACAAATGGGAATAGTAATTTTCGATACATGCGCGGAAGAGATAGAATAGAGAATATTAATCATTGAAAAAAAATAGTTTCAAATTTAATTCATGAATTAACAGCAATTAACACTTATGCTGTAAAATATTCATTTCCTACCTTTAAGAACGAGAGCCCTGAGCCATTTTGTCGTTTAGAAAATACATTAATTGAGGAGGTGGGGAACAGAACCTAACATTTCCACGTTTGACATTTCTTTTTTTTTCTTTTAGATTCTCGTTTGTCAGATTAGATTACAGCATCTGACACTATCAGAGGTATCAAAAACGTATTTTCAATACAGTTGTATGGTATGGCGCACTTTCAGAGGCTGTCATTAGTATTCGAAAGTTAAATCTTACGCACAGGCATCTTACTTTTTCGTGGTCGTAACTTACTTTTACAAGCTCGATCATTACTTTTGCAAAACGTTTGATACCAAGGAGTTTTCATTGTACAATAAAATGGGAACATTGGGATGGGATGGACACAGGAGGAATTTTTTTTTCGTTTTCTTTTACTTTTACCTTTTATCTTTTATCTTTAATCTTTAATCTTTTATCTTTTTATCTTTTTATCTTTTTATCTTTTTATCTTTTATCTTTTATCTTTTCATCTTTTTATTTTTATCTTTTATCTTTTCGATTGCGAATTCATCTTTCATCTTTTTATCTTTTATCTTTTTATCTTTTTATCTTTTTATCTTTTTATCTTTTTATCTTTTTATCTTTTTATCTTTTTATCTTTTAATCTTTTAATCTTTTAATCTTTTTATCTTTTTATCTTTTTATCTTTTTTCTTTTTATCTTTTTCTTTTTATCTTTTTTCTTTTTATATTTTTATCTTTTTTTTATCTTTTTATCTTTTTATCTTTTTTTTATCTTTTTATATTTTTTAATCTTTTTATCTTTTTATCATTTTTATCTTTTTATCTTTTATCTATATCTTTTATCTATATCTTTTATCTTTTATCTTTTATCTTTTATCTTTTATCTTTTATCTTTTATCTTTTATCATTTATCTTTTATCTTTTATCTTTTATCTTTTATCTTTTATCTTTTATCTTTTATCTTTTATCTTTTATCATTTATCTTTTATCTTTTATCTTTTATCTTTTATCTTTTATCTTTTATCTTTTATCTTTTATCTTTTTATCTTTTATCTTTATCTTTTATCTTTGTCTTTTATCTTTTATCTTTTATCTTTTATCTTTTATCTTTTATCTTTTATCTTTTATCTTTTGTCTTTTATCTTTTAGCTTTTATCTTTTATCTTTTATCTTTTATCTTTTATCTTTTATCTTTTATCTTTTATCTTTTTATTTTTTATCTTTTATCTTTTCGATTGCGAATTCGAAGTCACCTTCGATTTCGATCTTCGATATTTTATTTAAGGTAAAAACCAAACAAGATGGAAATTGGCCCCCAAAATCTTGAGCAAACATATTATCTCTTTGATTTGTTTTTTTACTAATTCTCACAACTGTATTGAAAAACGTCGTGTGATACACGGGTGTATAGGTTTTTGCAAACTCGTGACATTAAAAACCCTCGCCTTCGGCTCGGGCTTGTTAATGACAGCTCGTTTGCAAAAACCTACTTTCCACCCTTGTATCACAATGTACTATATTTCCTTTCATAAACGGCACATGAAAACATATTTTTCGTTCAAAACCTTTACATTTCCAAATTAAAAATGTTAGTTTTGTCTAATAGTTTCAAAACCACACAAAACCTTTGAAATTTTTGTAAGAATATTTGGAATAATTGGGATTTATTTCAAAACCGTTACTTTTCCATTCAATGATGTTTTATTATAATAATATGCTATTGCCATCATTATAACTTCGTGTCAAAACGGCTGGAATCACAGTCTGGAACCATAGACAATCATCGTAAGAATTTAAAAAAAAACCGGCCAAGTGCGAGTCGGACTCGCGCACCGAGGGTTCCATACCATAAAAAAAGTAAAACATTGAAAGAATCACCTTTGTTCATGACTTTACGAGTATAATTTACATGTAGGTAATTTTGTTGGCGAACCGCAAACGTAACTTTGTTTTTGGTGGTTTATTGTTATTTTCAAAAAAAGTATAATAGTTAGGGAGTTGATTTTATTTTCCTGTAAAATATACATTAATTTCTATTGATCATAATTATTTCAGATTGTTCGAGTGATAAACTTTGGAGATAAGGGGATGGAACGGTATTTTTTTCGACAGTTTGCTCAATAAATCCAAAACTATCAAGCATAAAAATAAATAAAAATCGGTTTTAGAATACACAAGTAACGCCCTTTCATATGATACCCCACTCAATATTGTTATTTCATTTTTAAAATTCGAAGCCCCGGTTTTCCCCCCTTTTTTAATAAAAATAAAAACAATTTTCAATGTTTTATGATTGCAATGGCGTTGGGTCACTATTACCTAAAACTATTCAAAATTTCAAGTCGATAGCTTCGATAGTTACTGAAATAATCGAGACGAAGGACGGACGGACGGACGGAGAAAGTCTCACCATAAGGGTTCCATTTTTACCAAATTGGTATGGAACCCTAAAAATAAACAGCTGTTGCAGTCAGCTGTCAGCTGTCATTTTGTCGTTTAACATTTTGGATTTTTAATACTTTTTGTTTTTTTTTGTCGTCCCTTTGATTGAGTACGATTTTCGGACTAAATAAAATAAATAATTCTTAACAGTGTATTTTTTTATATTACTTTGGAATGCACTTTTCCACAGTATATAATTTCAAAAACTCACATTTTGCAAGCTTGTTGTTTTCAATACCTATCATTTCCATGTATATTGAACAAAACCTAACATTTCCATTTAATTAAGTTCAAAATCACACATTTCCAAATTTCAGAAGTGAAAAGCTACTAAATTATGCAATATATTGTACAAGTTTTATGCAATTTTATTTTCATCTTATGAAGAGATTTTTTGAGTATATTCGAAAAAAATCTATAAAATCTTGATTTGATACAGCACAGTTTTAATTGATTTCTGAATAAAAATCTTTATAGGAAATGTTAGGTTCTGTTCCCCTCCTCCTCAATTGTACCTATGTTGGCTCCGGGCCCTTGAACCATTTGATTGAAAACATCTTTCATTAATTTGGACATCATATTATGCAGGTGAAAAAAAGCAGTAATCAAAACCAAAAACAAATTGATCACGAAAAATTGACCAAAAACATATCGTATCAATTTAGCATTAATTCTCATGCATTTCTTGAATTCGTTCCATTTCTATTCCATACATAGAATCGCAATAGGCAAGTAGACTTTATTTATTGTTACAGTGTTGCTCCCAAAGAATAATTGTTTATAATTAACTCTATAAACTCAGTATGTTTTTATCTTGCCATTAAAATGTAAACGCGTTTCTTGCTCCCCGGTTAACTCGCACTGCGTTGTATTACTTCATATTGTTAGGAGTTTTACCGTAATGAGTGTTGAGTTTCAAATTAATTTACACGCTTTATTATAATATACTTTGTACTTACTGTGGCTTACTTACTTGCTTAGGGTTTTGCGGTTTTACTTGTTAGGTTCTAGATTTTGTTGTCAGAGAGCAAATTATCAGATTTTTCAATAAAGTATTTACTTTAAAAAGATATTAAATAGGTGATTAATTTCGCTCAATCGATCATAATTTTCAAACACATACTCTATACCTAAGTTTATACTGAAATTTCGACGACCTCCGTGGCGCAGGGGACGCACGCTCGGATTCGAGTGGGAGGTCGCGGGTTCGATTCCCGCCACGGGCCACTTTGGAATTTTATAATTTCTAAATTGGCTCAGGTCTGGTCTGGTGGGAGGCTTTGGCCGTGGCTAGTTACCACCCTACCAGCAAAGAAGTACCGCCAAGCGATTTAGCGTCCCGGTACGATGCTGTGTAGAAACCGTTGGGGCGACATAACGGACCCCTTCCAAGTTAGTACGCTAACATCTTCGACTGCATCATCACTTACCATCAGGTGTGATCGCAGTCAAGTACTAACTTGTATAGCGTAAAAAAAAACGGAGCGTAAGGGCTACCACATTTCGGTCCATTGTGCGGTGACCAGTGTGGTAGCCTTTATCAGGAAATTATTCTGATTGGTAATTTGACATAATATCTTTGTTGTTGTTTGTTATCTGTGTTCGTGTGTCATCAAGAAAAGATGCAGAAGAAATAAAATGCTTACTAAGTATGTACTTACTTAGGCATTTTCTAGGCAAGAGCGCTCCACCCTACACCTCATCATTGCTTTCAATCGCGCAAAATTGTAATAAAGCGCAAGCCTATCAACAATAAATAAAATGAGGATTCAAAGTCTCTTGATGAGACTCCGGAGTAGCGTCAAACGCACCTATCCAAAATATTATAGACCAAGCGTTAAAAACACGCCAGTGTCACAATGACAGCAGTATTTGTGCGAATGACACCGTAAAAGGCAATATTTATGGTGTCCCATAGAGGACTAAAGTGTCCCATGAGCGTTACCGTTTACCACCGGGGGAGCGATTTGTGGGGTATAAAACAGTTGGGGTGTAAATAGATCGTAATTTTTATTTAAGTGGGCCCAACACTTGCGTTTGTCGGTTCAAATTTATTAAATTCAATATTCTTGTCTTTTAATATCGTGCTTGAAAACTCCATTCTTCGTGTTTTAACCCCATTTTTTCCTAACGTAAAAACAGTTTACAACACCTCGCAAAGTCTACAACTGTTCTGAATATTTTACTTAACCGTCCTCCTTCGACGTGTGTTATCACTTATCATTGGACAGTTATTATTCAAGTTTAAGGCGCTCGTCAGAGCAGCCGAAACCATAAAAGAGTCACTTTTACCGTGGTTTCATAAAACCACACAATCCCTTTTTGTAATTTGTATGTTCGCGTATGTTAATCCTTCAAACGAAAAAAACTTTATAGTTCAAGAAAAACGCTAGTATGTATTACATGGTTTCTTGGTTCTTCACCTTCTTGGTCAGGTTACATACAAACTTTAACTCTTTTACAATATAAAATGTGAATAGTTAGTTAGGAAACTATGTCACGAATGACACATAGTAAACAGTAGTACACTAGTAAACCGTACAGTCTAAAATTAGAGCAGCTCAGCATCGACCAAGCTGTTAGTACACTCTGAGCGCAACGCCACGTGTGAAGCGCGTCCCGTTCGGAATTTTAATTTTTATTTTGTCCCAACAGATGATAGACGTATACACAGGACCCGGCAGACTGCGCGAAAAAATGTTGGCTGTTTACTGGTGTCAAAATATTTGTTTTGACACCAACAGCATCAGTTGTCGACCCCAGTATTATCTATGGACCGTGGTCCACGTCACAGATCACTATACTTGTTATTATTATTACGCACACGAGTTTCCACAGGGACGGTTTCTGCCATGTTGCGTCGTACTAGCAGAATTTTTGACAAAATATTGCAATTGACAAATGACATCTATACTCTGGACAGGGCGGACCGCGCGAAAAAATGTCGCCAGTTATCGGAGCCAAAAATTGCTGTTTTAGCTTCCACACCGCTAGTTTATGTTTGGATGCCTCTTTCCTGACTATTATTTACCTATCAATTCAAATGGCGCTACTTTTTCTTGTATGAAGAAGGTTGACGTAAAATGTTCCGATGGGCTTATCCTCAGGTTCATATCGGTGTTTGTCCCCATCTCGCGTTTAGTTCGATCCATATACTATAGTATCAATGTTATTCCCGATGCTGGAAACTTATTTAATTTTCTCTCTGTTTGTGTTATTGTATTGCTATTTGTTTTTTCTGAGTTCCATAGTTTTGATAATGTAGAAATCAGCTCATTATTAACCGACTTCAAAAAAAGGAGGAGGTTCTCAATTCGTCGGAATCTTTATTTTTTTCTAGCTGAAGATCTTCTAGGTGGTGAGGAATAATTGAGGATGTCTGTCAATAAACCTGTTAGTTTCGTAGTACAATTTTCTACGCAAGTGGTAATTATAAATTGTACTGTATCAGACTTTTATGTGACATGAGGCAAAATAACTGTAACTGATCTATGTACGACTAATAAATTTTTCTTACACAATCAGTCCCCTAATGTAGTACACCCCTACGCACGTAGAGATATGTTTCTCTACTTTTGACGCTCTCTTTTCTCTATCTATCAATATGGATCAAAAACAGAAAAGAAATCGTCAAAAGTAGAGAGACATACTCGTATCTCTCCGCGCATTCCAGTCCTGCGAATAGGCTACGTCTACAAAAGTATATCGCTTGGTACAAAACATTTTTTTTTTTGTAGCTAGACTTAAAGAACACAGGTGGACTCTGAAAGTTACCCTGTGTAGAGGCCCACAGGGTAAAAGAGGTAGGGGAAGACCTGCAAGTCGTTGGGAGGACGAGATCAAGAAAGTAGCCGGCCCAAACTGGATAAGGACAGCAGCTGACAGAGACAAATGGTTGTCTTTGGAGGAGGCCTTTACCCATTAGAGGTTCTTGCATAATAAAATAAAAAAACTAACACTACTAACAATAACTTTAATTAATTCAAATTAACCAACTAACACATCAAATTAAAATAAGTTCAATTTGTAATACTGTATGCAAGAAATTAAAAGGCTTTTTTATTTTTTATTTTACAAAACATTGCCTATGTCAGGAAGCTAACAAGACTCTATTTTTGTGATTGTATCCAAGGATTTGAGTGTAAATGTGTAGGGAACATTGACGTATACTCTAGACGGGGCTGACCGCGCGAAAAAATGTCGCCAGTTTATGGAAGCAAAAGCCCCTCCGGCATCAGTAGTAAACTGAAATCCTACGCAGTATTTCGCAGGAGTTTCGACAGATGGCGCTACATTTTCTTGTATGAAGAAGATTTACGTAAAATGTTCGGAAGGGCCTATCTTGACTATTATTATCAATTGTAGGGAACTAAAACACACCAGCCTGCTATCCCGCGGGTGACATTAGATCACAGCCATTCATAACGCCTATCAACGGTGTGATACGCAGCGGCACGGAATAGCCACAGTATTACAATAATATTTACCCTATAGCGCTCTTCGCTGTTTTTAGGGTTCCGTAATCAAAGCATTCCGAACTTGGCGGTAGAGTTTTTGACATTTCATGGGCGCCTATTATTTAGGCCTATGTGAAATAAAGAATTTCATTTCATTTAATTTAACAAAGGATCACTCGCTTCGCTATTTTTTGTGTTGGGTAAAAAACGGGACCCTATTAATGAAACTTCGCTGTCAGTCCGTCTGTAACAAGGCTGTATCTCTTGAACCGTGATAGTAACGCACTTGAAATTTTCACAGAATGATGTAATTATATGTTGCCGCTACACCAAAAAATACTAAAAATAGAATTAGTATTTAAGGGGCTCCCATACCACAAACGTAATAATTGTTCGTTTTTAATCCTTAAAAGATCACTTTGTTGTCCGTCTGTCTGTCTGTCTGTCATGACCCTTTATTTCAGTAAAGCCATAGTAAAGCTGTTAAAGATATCAATATGTTTTCATTTATTTTTATGCCTTATAGTTTTTGATTTTGACTGCAACTTTACTGCTTTAAGAGATAATGGTACGGAACCTGGTCTGTCTATGTTTTGGGTGACGGGCGTTTGACAGACGCAGGCTGATAAATTATGAGCTAAAATGACGACTAAATTAGACTTATTTATAGAAAATTCTATTATGAATAATGGAATACCTAGAAATTAATTATTTTAATCATTAATATACTCAAAGTCAAAGTCAACCCTCTCTAAATTACTCGTACAATATTATAAGCATATATTCATTCACATCGAGCAAACGTAATTAATTCAAATGAATTGCTGAATAATATTTCTTACGAATGCCCGAAGACTAGGGGAAAATCATAGACAGTTATGAATCATTTGACTTTATAAGTCAAGGCCAAAAAGAATAAATAAAGTGTGGGACATTTTTCGTAACGGGAATAAAAGAACTTCATGACATTAGATGTAGTTAAAAATTCTACAAAGGCAAAAAAGGTGTTGTAGCCATTGGTGTAGCAAAGTTATCCACAGATTTAATGAATGTTAATAATAATTAATAACTGTATAAAATCTGTATGGCCATTTTCTTTACTTTTACGTTGCAACATTCATTTATCGTTATTATAAAGATTCCACAAAGGGAAGGGTAAAACCGAGATGCGGCAGTCTCGTATTAAAACTCCAAACTGTCAGCATAGCTATCATCAGTTTTCAGCCTTGCTTGTCACTTTGGAAGCACTCGTCAAAAATAGATTTGATTTACATTATTTCTTCAGCAAGAAAAATTAAATATTTTGCTATCATTAAATGCTTAAAAAAATATGTATGGTTCAACATGTAGTAGGTAGTTACAAGCAAGCACCACCCGCCCTCCCATTCAAGTACAAAAGCCAAGCTCCCAAGCGAGCCATGCAACACCGCACAAAACTCTAACACCACTCTCAACGCACGTTTTGTCCCTACACCGGGACATACTCACGTGATTGTAGAGATTTATTATACAATACCTTCATATTGTTGCAATATAATTTTATTTTTGTTACTACTTATAGACTTTCGGGAAGTTTTCTATTGCTTCTATTCAGTATTATTTCTTTAGTCTGGGTGTCCCATTAAAGACCATTTTACTCTGTAACTTCAAATGATAAATGTATGAGTCGGTAGAAAATTGATGTGGAATTTTCCTAATTGATTCTGACAATAACAAAATTATTGGCAGCGAGGAAACTCGTAATTTAGCCGAATTTCGAAAGCTTTCTGGAAATGAAATAATAATAATTTAACCGTTTCTATGATTCCGCTCATAAAGGGCTGTAATAGTCATAACTCATATTGCCCTCGCTTCACTGTCTCATTTTTTTTCAGAACTTCATAGAAACTGTTATTCGTTTTCACATTTATTATGACGTATCACACAACAAGGAACAAAAACTGTCTCATTGTATATATGAGCTTTTCATGAGAAAACTGTAGAAAATGTTTTAGCTATCGTCGTCGCTTCAACTAATGGACTTCATTTTTAGACATAGGCCTCTTGAAGCAACCGCCAAGTACAACGATCTTGTTCTTCCTGCAGCCATCGTCTGCCCCCTAGACTCTCTTTATGTCGCTGTTTGCGCTTTATGCTAGCACTCTCCGGTTTACGCTAGACCGTATCGCGTCGATCGGCTATCACTGCACGCCCCTCTCCCGCGAGCGGTTTGCGGCAGCGCCCGCGCGCGCCCCGGCCGCGTTGGCTCGCCAGTCCGGTGCAAAATCCCGACGGAGTCGATTGACTGTGCGTGCCGCGTTCGCCCGCGTGAAGTCGCCCGCCACGCCGCATCTCGCCTTCTTACGAGCCCGATTTCTTGTGCTACTTCGTTTGCTGTGTTGTCCGCCGCGTCATTCTAACGCCGCGAGCCCCTTTGGCTATCCGGAATACTGTTTTTTGTGCTCCCGCGCCACCTGGAAATCACGCCGCCGCGGAGCCGCTTCGCTACCCGCGAATTCGTACCGCCGCCGCGAAAGATCCCTCAAGGAGGGCGAGTGTGTTCCTATTTGCATTTAACACAGCAGGCACCACACACCACATTTCATCCTACACGAACACACTCCCCGGATTCCACGTGCTGGCTGTCTCCATGCGCCGGTAAGTACCTAGTAGTAAGTCACTCTGTGCCGCGGGATTAAACCCAGTGCAAAACGCCTAATATAATTTTTTGGCGGGCCTTTTTCGACCCGCCACCGCCGCTGCCTGTGGGAGTCCGCTGGCCTGCTCTGATGGGCCCGGCAGTTGCCCGCCGATTCATCGTGCACAGGCGCGGTGCGTAATCATTATTGGTAGCAACGAGCGCGGTTTGTCTACACCTCGCTTTGCGTTTTGCGCTGGTTTTGCCCGCCGCGCCGTTCATTTTCTGCGCCGCTGGCATAAATCCCGCTTTCCGCCACGCGCCGCGTCGTCCGCCGCGCTGTTAGCGGAAATTCCGCAATCGCCGCCAGTTCCGCTGCGTTAACGCCGCGTTTCGGCCGCGTTCCGCTTATTATAATTATAAGTTTAATCTTTATTTTAAGTTTTGCTTGCGTGCCGGTACCGCCCGCTCGCCGTAATTTAACACGCGTACCTACTACGGTCGCGCCGCTTTGTTCATTGCGACTACGGTACGACCGCGACCGCGATACGACTTGTTTACTATTGCTTTAATTTTATTATTGCTTGCACTCGCGCCGCCCGCCGACTTGCCGGCCGCCTTTTCAATTTATTATTGTTGCTTTATTTTTACATTTTGTTTACATTTAATTTGTTAGAATGTCCGCGAACATAAAAAAGCTAGCTGTACAGATACAGTCTGAGCTTCGCTGGGCGACGTCCGCCGCGGGTTTGATAGGCCGCGAAGATAGATCCGCCGCCCTATTACACCGAGCGGACCAGGTGCGGACTCGGCAGGCCTCTGTGGAGCAGGCCTTCCAAGACCTGCTCACCCTCGGTCCCGAACAGGAGGTACTGAGGACGGCTCAGGCCGATTACGACCAGTTCTTCGAACTGTTGGACTCGGTGGTGGAGGCCGCCCATGGGATCCGGACCGCCGCTGATGAAAGGCGTCGAAGTGGCGCTTTTAGGGACTCCCCCAGCCGACCGCCCACACAGCCGGCATTACTCGGGAAACTGCCCACGATCGAGCTGCCCAAATTCGGTGGGCAGCTTCAAGAGTGGATGGGCTTCCTGGCGTTATTTGACAGTCTGGTCCACGCCAGGAAGGACCTGTCCCCCACCCAGAAGCTGACATACTTACTGTCTTCGCTACAGGGCGAGGCCCTGGATTTGGTGCGGCACCTCGACCTCTCGGAGGAGAGCTACACCACGGCCCGGGAATTGCTGGCCAGGCGCTACGAAAATGTGCGCCGGTTGGCCGACGCACATGTAGCCCAGCTACTCGCCTTGCCCGCCGTCACCGGGGTGGCCGGCCTCAGAGAGGCCTTGCTAAACCCCTGCATTGTGGCCACCAACGCTCTCCGTCGATTGGATCTCCCCGTCGACCAGTGGTCCTTCTTGTTGTTGCACATAGTGCTCTCCCGCCTGCCGTCGGAGCTTAAGCTCCGCTTCGAGCAGCGCTTCGGAGGGGACGGTGCAACCTACCTGCCCCCTTTCTCCGACCTCCTGAAGTTTCTGGAGCAGGAGTGCCTCCAGGCCGATAACTCTGGAGTTACCGGCCCTCGAGTGGCCCCTGGGAGGTCCGAGCATGTCCGAGGGGGTGGGGCAAGGACTGGCCCTTCGGCGGGGACCGGCCCCAACCGGCGAGGCCGTGGAGCCGACGCCAGAGAGGGTCGCCGGGTGTCACAGTACAGCGGGGCCGTGGCCACGAAGCCCCCCCCCTGTGCCTATTGTCGGCACCCCGGCCACCAGGTCTCCTCGTGTCCGCACTTCCTGGCCAAACCGGTTGCGGCCCGGAGAGATTACGTGGCGACACGCCAGTGGTGCTTCTCGTGCCTGGGCCAGCATCTCGTAAGAGACTGCCCGCGCCAGCGGCCCTGCCCACATTGCGGCGGTGCCCATTCGGCCATCTTGTGCGCTAACCGGAGTGGTTCCGGTCGCCGGGACGTTGGGTCGCGCACCCCCCCCATGGGCGGGGGCGCTCGATCGCGCACCCCCCCCATGGGCGGGGGCGCTAGTCCTGGCCACCCGGCCAGTCCCGTTAGGCGTTCTCCGGTGGACCACCAACCTCCTAGTGGAGGTAGGGGTTCCGCCCCCCGGAGGAGGGCTTCACCACCCCGCGTCACGGTCACATCCCCCTCGCGTCATTACGACGGGGATATCGCGGCTGCCCCATTGAGCGTCGTCCCGCGTCGGTTCTCGCCGCCACTACACGAGTGGCCGCGACTGGAGCGCCATCCACCCACCATAGGTCGAGGCAATCCCTACCGGGTGCCGGACGCTAGCCGCATGGTGCGGCCCCGGATGGGGGCATGGTCTCCGTACGGCATGTTCGTCACCTCTCCGTACGGAATGCCCTCCACCTCTCTAGCGCCGCCCCAGCCGGAGCACCCCCGTCAGTGGGATCCCGCTGGTGAACCCTCGCCGCGCTAGGTATCCGCCACCCTAGCTCCCACCGTGGCCACCTCCCCTGAGACTCTGAACCTACAGCAGACAGTATGTCAGACCATACTTTTGCCGACGGCCTCAGTGAAGGTGTATAACCCTAATGGTGAATCTATGACCGTTCGTTGCCTGTTGGACCTGGGTAGCCAACGCTCCATAGCTTCGTCTTACTTGGTGGGAAGGCTAGGGCTCCCTTGGAGACCGCGCGAGTGTCGTGTCATCGGTGTCGGTGGCACCACGCCCGCATCGCACAAGGGAGAGGCTGAGTTAATGTTTAGTCCTACTCGTGGAAACCTGCGGGTTTTGATTATGGTGACCGTCATGGATAACATTTTAGGTCCCCTTCCGCAAGTTCGGGTAACCGACGCCGCAGTGCGCTGTACGTCAGGTTTAGCCCCTGCTGACCCCCACTGGTCCGAACCCGGTCCTATGGACCTTCTTTTGGGTTCCGACGTGCTGGGTCTTATCATAACTGGGGGAGCTAGGGCCCTGCAGACCAATGGCCTTTGCGCTTTGCCCACTATTTTTGGCAATAGCTTCTTCGGTCCGGTTTTATGGTCTAGCCCCTCCCCGGAGCCTGACCCCATCCAGGTTGCAGGCTTGTCGCTGACCGATGTTGTCCAGCGATTTTGGGAGGTTGAAGAGCCGCCTCAGGCCGCTCGGGTTAGCCCCCTTGAACAGGAGTGTGAGTCCTTTTATAGGAATAACACGGGGCGCCGTACGGACGGACGCTTTGTAACCCGTTTGCCACTCCTGGCGGCACGACCCCCCCTGGGACAATCACGGGCCCTCGCTGAGAAGAGGCTCCTATCAATGGAACGGCGCATGAAACGGGACCCGGTCTTCCGTAGCAAGTATGTGGCCTTCATGCGGGAATATGAAGACCTTGGTCACATGTCGCCGTCCAACTTTGATTGGCGTTCGAACGAGCATTACTTCCTTTGCCACCACGCCGTTTTGAAAAACCCGAATGGGAAAATCCGTGTGGTTTTTGATGGCTCTGTTCCAACGTCCAACGGAGTGTCTCTCAACCAGTGTCTACACTCCGGTCCCAAGTTGATCAAGGATATCTCCGACATCCTCACGACGTTTCGGCAGCACCAGGTGGTCTTTGTGGCCGACATCCGCATGATGTTCCGCCAAACCGTGGTGCATCGTGATGATCGGAGGTACCAGCTGATATTATGGCGCGAGAGTCCGAGTGACCCCATACGAGTGTTCGAGCTGAATACGACCACCTATGGCCTTCGGTCCAGCCCCTACATTGCCATCCGGTCATTACTGGAGTTGGCCGACCGGGAACGGCTGAAGTATCCTCGCGCCTCAGCCATTTTGGAGTCGTCAGTCTACATGGACGACATTTGTACTGGAGCTTCCAGTGTTGAGGAAGCCTTGATTTTGCGGGATGAGTTGATTGCCATCCTGAAGTCGGGTGGATACGAGCTGAGTAAATGGCTCTCGAGCTCCCCGCTTGTCTTAAGGGACTTGCCGGGAGAAGATCAGCAGGATCCACACATTTTCGAAAATCCTGAAAATCCTAATTTGCTGACAGTATTGGGTATACAATACCAGCCCGTGCAGGACATTTTTACTTACCGGGTCAAACTGGATCCCCCCCTAAGACTTGGACCAAACGTACGGTCTTGTCCACGGTGGCACGTACCTTTGATCCAAATGGGTGGATCACCCCCGTAATATTTTTGGCCAAATGCTTCCTGCAGAAGCTCTGGTTGGCTGAAGTCAGCTGGGACGAGCCCCTTCAAGGGAGGTTATTACAGGAGTGGCTCTCCCTTGTGGCCTCACTTCCGAATGTTAATCGGATCTCGATGCCTCGTTGCTTCCTACCGCCCGGAAGGTGCCACGCCAGTCTCCACGGCTTTTGTGATGCGTCCGAAAAGGGGTACGCAGCCGTGGTCTATTTGCGGACTGTCAGTGACACCGGCGAGGTCGCAACCCACCTTGTCTTGGCGAAAAGTAAGGTGGCCCCAATTCGGTCACGCTTGACGATACCCAAATTGGAGTTGTCTGGAGCCGCTCTTTTGGTGCGCCTTCTCAACCATGTGCGTACGTCCCTCCTATCGATTGTTGACCTGACGGACGTGTACGCCTGGTCGGACAGCGAAATTGTCCTTTGTTGGTTGCGAGCCGCTCCCCACAACTTGGAAGTCTTTGTTGCCAACCGGGTTTCCCAAATCCAGAATTCGGAAACCCCGTTGACCTGGAGACATGTGCCAGGGGACCTGAACCCTGCAGATTGTGCTTCCCGCGGATGTGAAGCTTCCGACCTTGTCAACCACTCTCTTTGGTGGGGCCCTGACTGGCTGACTCGGAATGAGTCCGCCTGGCCTCAGAGTAGGTTCTCCGAGCCCGATGTGTTACCTGGCTTGCGAGTCGGAGTTGTTGAAGATAAGCCAGCCAATTCGCTGAGCTATCTTCAGGAACGCTACAGTTCCCTTGATAAATTGATTGGGGTGACGGCTTGGATTCAGCGCTTCACCCACAACGCTCGGAACCCACGCGACAAAATGTCGAACCCGGTCTTGTCGCCCCTGGAGAGACAGGAGGCCCGGACCTTTTGGATACGTTTGGTTCAACTGGAGCATTTTGAGTCCGCTATTGAGACACTGAAGCGAGGTTTACCTTTGAAGGGCTCGCTCGCCCGCTTAAACCTCTTCCTGGATGACGCCGGATTGATACGCGTCGGTGGACGCCTCCGGAATTCTGATTTACCCTATGGGGCACGTCATCCCTTGTTGCTTCCGAACAATAGCGCTTTTGTAAAATTGTTGGTGACGCATTACCACGTCAAAAATGCCCACGCTGGCTGCAACGCCCTTTCGGCCATATTGCAGCGCGAATTTTGGATTTTATCGGGACGACGCTCCATCCGAAGCGTCATTTTTAAGTGCATTCCGTGCTACCGCCTGAAGGCCAGCACCATGCAGCCCATTATGGGGGACCTCCCCACCGACCGTGTCGTGGCCTCGCGCCCTTTTTCGGCGGTCGGGACGGATTTTGCGGGGCCGTTCTTCGTCAAGAGCTCCAGCCTCCGCAATGCTCGTTCCCTCAAGGCCTACCTTTGCGTTTTTGTTTGCCTGGCTACCAAGGCCGTACACTTAGAACTGGTGAGTGCCCTCAGCACCGAAGCCTTTGTAGCCACGCTAGGCCGCTTCGTTTCACGCCGAGGATATCCGCACCTGATCCGATCGGATTGTGGGACCAACTATAAAGGTGCCGATAGACATTTGAAGGAAGTCGTCCAATTTTTGAATGAAAATAAGATAGGCCTCGGCACGGCAATGTCCAAGATGGGGATAACTTGGACCTTTGACCCGCCAGCTTGTCCCCACTGGGGCGGGATCTTTGAAGCCGTCGTCAAGGTCTCAAAGACGCATCTCCGACGCGTGATAGGTGAAACCATTTTGACTTTTGAAGAGCTCGCTACCGTTTTTTGTAAGATTGAGGCTGTCCTCAATTCTCGGCCACTCTGCCCCTTATCGTCCGATCCCAATGACCTGGAAGTTTTAACCCCCGGTCATTTCCTAATTGGTGAACCCCTTAACGCCCTGCCCGAGTACCCCTTCAGGGACGTGAAGGTCTCACGGTTGTCTCGTTTCGAATTGCTACAGCAGATGACCCAAAATTTCTGGCATCGTTGGTATTTAGAATATTTGCATCTCTTGCAGCAGCGCGTTAAGTGGTCCGACAAGACCGACCCACCTAAGGTTGGTGATCTTGTCCTAGTTAAGGAGTCTAATTTGTTGCCTTTGTGCTGGCGTCGTGGACGCATTCTTAAATTGATATATGGATCCGATGGGGTTCCCAGAGTTGCCGAGGTAATGGTCGGAGATTCGGTTTTGCAGCGAGCCGTCTCTTCCTTATCCCGCTTGCCCATTGGTTAGTGGACCCCAAATCCTTGGGTCCACTGGCGGGGGTGTTTGCGCTTTATGCTAGCACTCTCCGGTTTACGCTAGACCGTATCGCGTCGATCGGCTATCACTGCACGCCCCTCTCCCGCGAGCGGTTTGCGGCAGCGCCCGCGCGCGCCCCGGCCGCGTTGGCTCGCCAGTCCGGTGCAAAATCCCGACGGAGTCGATTGACTGTGCGTGCCGCGTTCGCCCGCGTGAAGTCGCCCGCCACGCCGCATCTCGCCTTCTTACGAGCCCGATTTCTTGTGCTACTTCGTTTGCTGTGTTGTCCGCCGCGTCATTCTAACGCCGCGAGCCCCTTTGGCTATCCGGAATACTGTTTTTTGTGCTCCCGCGCCACCTGGAAATCACGCCGCCGCGGAGCCGCTTCGCTACCCGCGAATTCGTACCGCCGCCGCGAAAGATCCCTCAAGGAGGGCGAGTGTGTTCCTATTTGCATTTAACACAGCAGGCACCACACACCACATTTCATCCTACACGAACACACTCCCCGGATTCCACGTGCTGGCTGTCTCCATGCGCCGGTAAGTACCTAGTAGTAAGTCACTCTGTGCCGCGGGATTAAACCCAGTGCAAAACGCCTAATAAAATTTTTTGGCGGGCCTTTTTCGACCCGCCACCGCCGCTGCCTGTGAGAATCCGCTGGACTGCTCTGATGGGCCCGGCAGTTGCCCGCTGATTCATCGTGCACAGGCGCGGTGCGTAATCAGTCGCCCATCCACCTAGTGGGGGTTTACCAACACTGCGCTTTCACGCGCACCTTTGATCCCCAACGTGCACCAAGAACAACGTAAGTCATCACTGGCAACACGCATTGTTTAAACACTTTAGTCTTCAAACACTGGACACTGTTTTTTATACCTAATAATAGGAAATGCTTTCTATAATCCTATACTTTTAAACGAGCAATTCTTGTATATATATTTCTATATAATCTGGATCTCGGAAACGGCTCGAACGATTTTCATGAAATTTAGTATACAGGGGGTTTTGGAGGCGATAAGTCGATCTAGGATTTATTTTTAGAAAATGTCGAATTTGCCAAAAAAATTCAAAATATGACTACTGCTGCCATCTATTCGCCACCGAGCGAAGCTCGGTCACCCAGATATTCCAAAATTATGGAAAAAAATCAGTAATAGATTTGTAACATTTTCGCTGCTGCAATTCCGAAATTCTTTTGCGGCCTAGGGGAAAGTTACAAAGCACGATTTGACGCCGTGTCGTAGCTATGGATCGGGCCCTAACCATTAGGTAATTTCAGTTAACTGATGACCGACAGCCGAACCAATAAATAAGGCAACGTACACAATAATTCACCATAAAAATAGATGCACCAGAAGCGAAAGTAAATATTTTTTTCTATGAATCATTTGGTAACGCAATTTGTACGTCCGTTCGGTATTTCAGTTTCTCGTATTGCGTAAAACTTTGATGTATCTACGTACCAACTGTATTTTCATGTTTGTCTGTAAGGTACATCCGTTACTCAGCAAAGGATCTTCTATTGCTAGTTTATGTTCCACTCCAGGTTTCCAAGACCTTGAAAATTTTAGGTAGATGATCCATAATATGTATGCCATTTCCTACTGACCACGAAGCGACGGCCATAACATTTTTTTAATAATAAATGATAGGCTTGCGCTTGACTACAATCATGTATTTTGGGCAGAAATGATGAGGTCTAGGTTGGAGCGCGCTTGCCTAGAAAATGCCTATTCACTCTTCTCTTGAAGGCACCCAGATTGTACTTGGCTTGAAACACGGAAGCTGTAAGGGTGTTTTACACCTTAATGGTGCGTATCAGAGTAGAAGAAATTGTTTCATTCGAGTACGCTGGACATTAACCACATAAGGATGCCACTTCTATCGACATCTTGCGGTTCTGTGGTAGAAAAGTGAAGGTAGTACACAGTTGTGGAGTAATTCTTGCACACTCTCCAAAAATTATATCCTGCAAAAACATTTTAACTGTAACAAACGCTGAACAGGTAACATACAGACAATAGTCATGCTCAAAATAAAATAAGCATCGAGCAATTAGCATGAGAAACGCAAACAGAACCAAAGCAAACCCCACCGAGCGGAGGATTCCGGCTTTTCATCTAAATGCATACATAGCGGCCTCAATTTCACGGCGTGTCGCTCAAAAACGTCGCAAAAAGAAGGTCAAAGGCGGCCCAAAAAGGCCGAAACCAATAAGGTCAACGCCCAGTGCCCAAAAGGCCAGTAGAATACGGATATGTTGGCCACACGAAACGGTAGTTTGGAGATAATCAATTTCAGATCAAAGCAATTTAATCTTAAATGAATTCGACTTTGACGTCGGAAAGCAATGTTGAAGATTTGGATATTATACTATTTTTATTATCAAGAAAATATTTATTATGGCACAATATTTATCAAGCCAATTATTTACTATTGTTAGTGAAATAACTCGCTGCCTGCGGTGCAATAAAATGGGAAGACAGGACAGGGCCTGTTACCTGATGACGTGCCGTAAAGTTCAAGTCCAAGTGAAACAAAGCTAGCTGGTTTCACAGTTTTTTTGAATACCACATTGATTTATAATTTTAGTAAACTACTTTCCCTGTTACATAATACTCATACTAGAACCTGTAAATTATCTCTCTCTCTCTCTCTCTCTAATTATATAAAACTTTCGTGTCAGTGTCTGTTACCAAACTCCTGAATCGGCTCGACCAATAGCTGTCTGTGTATGTTCAGTAGGTAACCTTTTTTTTGTATCCCTAATGGCAAAACAACGTTTGACGGGTCAGCTAGTTCTTATATTATTATCTAAAAGATTCATTTTTTTGGTTTTCAGTAGTGCGAATATGATGTGTGCAAGACCTGTCCGGATTTACCTATAACTCACAGGCATAATACTCTGGGGAAACACGTGCGACGCGAGAATCCTTTGACAACTAGTTAGCCGTAATTTGGAACGTGTTTCTCGCTACGTTCGAATGGACGAATTTCTTTGTAGACGCCGAAAAAATGTAGAGCAAATCGCTCATGTACGTACCTGTCCCATTTGTACTCTACATTACTATGTATGTGTCTAATCATTTTGCTTTGAAATTGGACACAACTTTTTTGACGCCTGAAACTTTTTTTTCACACATGTCACGCGTTTTGCTTCGTGTTTTTATTTCCGCGGTATAACTTAGTAATATTATGATGTAATTTGTTTTATATTTTCTTTTCAAATTAAATAACTTTGTTAATTCTCATTTGATATTAATTATTATCACACTTACTTGGAATTCATAGTTGATGGTACACAGCATCGCACTGTAAAAATCGCTAGTGGATACCTCTATGACGTTAGTAAGTAACTATACTCGTGGGCGAAGAATCCCACCAGACCTAACCAGAAAAATTAAAACAGGTTCGTGCCCACTAATCGAACCTAATACCTTTCGCTGCGCCACAGAGCGCCAACTGCAATAGAATATTTGCCAAAAAATAGAAAGAAAACAAAATAAGTTTTTGTTATGTTCCCTTTTTATGGCCCTCTCCCGAGTACAGATCTCTTATCAAATTAGGAGGGTTTACAATGTGGTTAGCAGGCTTCACACCGCTACCTTTGAGTATATAATGGAGAACCCTCAGGCAAAGCTAGTTTTCTCGTGCAATTTTTTTCCTATGTTAGTAAATAGCTACAGTGAGTTTAATCCACGAAGATCCCACCCACTCCTTCCTAACTCGTTACGAATCGCATGAAACATAAGCGATTGTGAAGCAGTGGGGCGCGTCTCCGTGAATTGATTTAATTAGTAGCCACATCATCATCATCATCATCATCACGTCAGCATACGGACATCCACTGTTGAACATAGGCCTTCCCAAGCGAGCGCCACCACACCCTGTCCTCAGCCTTCCTCATCAAGCCGCTTCCCGCCACCCGCTTAATGTCGTCGGTCCAACGAGCTGGAGGGCGCCCCACACTACGTTTACTTGTACGCGGTCTCCACTCTAGGGCTTTTCGGCTCCACCGGCCATCGCCCCTACGGCACGCGTGACCTGCCCGCTGCCACTTCAGCTTGCTTAGTAGCCACATAACTCCTAAAAAAACAGAGATACTTGCACACGGGATATAGGATTAAATATAAACTGTAAGGTATGCAAATGTGTGTAATAAAGTAAATGCGCATGCGTCTCCAAGGACACCCCTCGTCGCACGCGATGCATGACTATAATAACTCTGAAATACTCTCGCACTGCTATTAATACGCCGATATTTAAGAGTTATACAGACTTACAGACATGGCATTTTATAATATACCTCGTAGGTTAGTTACTCAGTTGGTTAGTTGATTTGTTAGCATTACAATGATCAGTTATGGATCAAGGTTGGGGTTTAAATGATCTACACAGAACTTAGCCTACGAAAAAGTCTGGAAATTTTATGTGATTGTGGTCAGCAATTGTGTATTAATTCTTCGACAGTTTTTCTTTCTTGCTCTTCGGAATGGTGTATAAAAAGGTACATCTTTACTTATTTCCTTCAGCCCAACGAAGTGTGTACCCTGCTATTGCCACTAATTCAATTTTGCGATGGTTGAGGTATCAATGTTTCAGTCGATAACTGTTTAGTTTCCAATATCAAGTATAGAGATTGTTAACTCTATGGGCAGACTTCGAACCGTTCACAAATCAGTGTGTACCGCGATCAGTACAAAGAAATGCCTTTTAAAGTTATTTATATTGTTATTCCTGTACCAGAGACGAATCGACGCGGCATGTTTACGTTTCACAGCAATGTGGATAGTCTTAGGTATTTAGATTTATACATTGTGTTGTTCTCGAAAGGAGTTTATTGGGAGCAATGCCATTGTATTTCACTTACAAAGTTTTCTTTTATTATTTCGTGATTACATTGTCTGGCTTTCATACGTTTGGAAACTGCAATGATTTTGACAAAGTTGTAAGAAATGTGTACCTATGATTTTAAGATGGGACTGTGAACGTCTGCCCTCAGATGCAACGCTTTCAAGGAATACAAAGCATTGCTATGTTTTTAAGTCGTCAAATATTTATCAGCACCACCCTGATGCCCTCTCTGGCGCAGTGGCGAGGGCTCGGATTCGAGTGGGAGGTCACGGGTTCGATTCTTGCCACGAACCACTTTGAAATTTTGTAATTTCCAAATTGGCTCAGGTCCGGTCTGGCGGGAGGCTTCGGCCGTGGCTAGTTACCACCCTACCAGCAAAGACGCACTCACCAAGCGATTTAGCGTTCCGGCGCGATGCTGTGTGGAAACCGTTGTACCGTCTAAAGTGTTGATAGTACCTACCTGGCAAGAAGAGACAGGTATCTAAATTAGATAGTATCTAAATTTTTTTAGAGTGTAAAAATGCTTTATTTCTATAGCTCAATCAAACCTAAAATACAGTAAAGCTTTATGGCTGAATACTCTTCCAGACAGCCTGTACAAAAAATCCTACTAGGTTACTAGATCTGGAAATTAATAACAAGGCTTATATTCCGTACTATAGAATCGTCCGATTGAAGCTTCTTTCGTAATTAACGAGATTATCCGGTTCCACTCAATAACAAGGAAAATCGATTGAAGTACACAAATCGGAACAATCGTGAGTAAGTGGGTCAGCAAATGAGTTCGTGATATGTATAATTGGAGCACGCTGTATAATAATATACAGGGTGGTCATCATACGCCTGACATGCAATCTGCTCGTTTTGTTTGCACTTTCTTGGGCGGTTTTATTATTTACTTTTCCCCATCTTTAATCACGCCGCTCGTTTTTAGGGTTCCATACCAATTTGGTAAAAATGGAACCCTTATGGTGAGACTTTCTCCGTCCGTCCGTCCCTCCGTCCGTCCGTCTGTCCGTCCGTCCGTCCGTCCGTCCGTCCGTCTGTCACACTCGATTATTTCAGTAACTATTCAAGCTATCGACCTGAAATTTAGAATAGTTATAGAAATAGTGACGCGACATCATAGCAATCGTAAAAATATGAAAATTGTTTTTATTTTTATTTAAAAAGGGGGGAAAACCGGGCCGCCGAAATTTCAAAATGAGATAACAATATTGAGTGGGGTATCATATGAAAGGGTGTTACTTGTATATTCTAAAACGAATTTTTATTTATTTTTATGCTTGATAGTTTTTGATTTATTGGGCAAACTGTCGAAAAAAATACCGTTCCCCCCCCCTCCTTATCTCCGAAGTTTACCATTCGAAAAATCTGAAATAAATATGATCAATAGAAGTTAACGTATATTTTACAGGAAAAATAAAATCAACCCGCTAACTATTATACTTTTTTTGCTAATAACAATAATACGCCGAATACAAAGTTAGGTTTGCGGTTTGCCAACAAAAGTACCTATATGTAAATTATACTCGTAAAATCATGAACAAAAGTGATTCTTTTATTGTTTTACTTCTTTTATGGTATGGAACCCTCGGTGCGCGAGTCCAACTCGCACTTGGCCGGTTTTTTTTTTAAAGGCATGAATTTATCAGCTGTATAAAATTGCTCAATTTTATAGTTAGTTAAGAACTATGAAAGCTTATTGCAAGTGACTTTATAGTTTATACTATCTTTTTTCAGTAAAGCGTTGTTGATTAATCAAAGAAACATGTAGGTTATCGTATGTAGATTGGGAAAAAATGGGTGAAGATGACGTAGTGAAAGATTAAAGAAGGAATTGCAAAAAGAAAAATTAAGAAGCACTCCGGGAGTGCCGACAGAATTAAAAACGTGAGGTGTCGGTTACTGCAACGGTGTCACGAGTTCAGTTGTTTTTTCCCATCTCAAAAAATGTCCAACATGCCTAAGAAGTTTTCACTCCAAAAAGATCTGCCAGGTTTGTTAGACCAGATTTTTAAGTTTTCTAGATATATATTTTAAAGTGAATGAATGAGAAAATAAAGACTTTTCATGAATAAAAATTTAAAAGATGTATCTATTTATTTATAGGAGCACCTTTATGTTTTCTATTTTGCATACATTCGCTTACAGCACATAAAGGCTCATGTAAACAGTAAACACCAGATGGCTGTCATAAAACGAGATAAACCCCTCTAGTCGAATGTAAACGGGAATTTAGCGCAAAAGGGTACTTGCGAAACAATAGGTTATTATACCTAACTATTTGCGTATTCGCTTGATCTATTTTGGTTTATGAAAAAGCGATGTAAGGATAAGTATAAGCATGAGTACCATACCTTAAATAATGTCCTCCAGACCGATTTTTCCCAGATGCGGGACGTATTATACAAGTGTGTGTGCAAACACAGGTGGACTCTCTATTCCTCCTCTTTAATAATCCAATGGGATGATAGCTCCGATAAGACTGCAGAGATGTCAGCTGTGCTATTCTGCAAAAATACTTAAAGCAGCGGCGAGCGTACATCTATCTATGCATCTATGAATTCGTCAGGTGGTGTAATAGAATTCCATCGTCTGTATGGCAGGTTGCATCTGACAGCTGTTTCAGGGATGTACATTTTCAAGAATAGCTCAGCAGGCGCGGCTTAACGTGCTGTCCGAGGCACGGGGGTTAAACACCGCCACTAGTACTAAAATAAATAAAAACAAAGAATTTTACTGATGGAATAACCTATCTGGTTACTGATGCAATGGATGGGTGGAATTTTATTGAACCGACCCGGAAATCGAACCTATAACCACGTCATTTGCAGTCAAATATGCCCATCATTAGACTTACGAGGCAGTTAGAAGTACCTACCTAGTACCTAGTACCTACCTACTATGCAGGTGTGCAACTTTTGTCAAGATTTTTCATGTAATTTATGAAAAAAAATATTAATCTTGACATTTTGAAAATAACTTAGTACTAACTGAAAGTCGCTCAGCGTGCTACCGAAAAGGCTATGCTGGGAGATTCCTTTGAAGGGTAGAATCAATAAGGGCATGGCCCGCAGGAGAACCAAAGTCACCAACATAGCCCAAACCATAAGCAAGCTGAAGTGGCAATGGGAAGGTTACGCGTATCGTAGAGGAGCTGGCTTTTGGAGCCGGATAGAGTCCTGGAATTGAGACCGCATACTAGTAGGTATGAGTGAGAGACGGTCAGCTTGTTGGACCGATAACGTAAAAACGTGAAGTGACTGAATGAGAAAGACAGAGTGTGGTGGCGCGAGCTTTGGACGTCTGCAGACTGAGATGATGATGATGAAATACTTAATCAGTTTAGGCCAGTTCGTTACGGTGCAAGCTTTAAGCCTGCTATAAATTAGGCCTAGATGATATTTTAAATCAAAAATTTAATTAAAGATTTTTGCACCCAAGTAAGAAATAGACTTTGAATACTCCAAGAGCCAGCCATCCTAAATCATGTCCCGCACAGTTCAATTGCGAAATTTCAATTAGGAATAAGAAAGTTTGCGCCTGGAGAGATGCCAACGAAACTAATGCCATATGAAATTGGGGAAGTACAATAAATCGTTTAATTCAATATCGATGACACAGAGTCGGCTGTCGAACTTGCACTGCGTTAGAAGTTATTTAACTCAGACCAGAAGTTGTGCCATGTTACATTATCTTTTCTATTTCTATGATTGCTATTGGATCGAAGATGCATGGATGTTCTTACTCGTATTGAATCCGCTATCAGGCTGAATCCAAATATTATTTTTATAGACTACAGTCACTAACTACTACGATTATTTTATCTTTTAATAAAATTCCGACATCCAAAGTAATGGCAAAGTAATCTTGTCTACTAAGACAAGATTCTCAAGAACTCACTCGGTCTTCCTCATTTCAAAAAACCGGCCAAGTGCGAGTCGGACTCGCGCACCGAGGGTTCCATACCATAAAAGAAGTAAAACATTGAAAGAATCACTTTTGTTCATGCATTTACGAGTATAATTTACATGTAGGTACTTTTGTTGGCAAACCGCAAACGTAACTTTGTTTTTGGCGGATTATTGTTATTATCAAAAAAAGCATATTAGTCAGTGAGTTGATTTTATTTTTCCTGTAAAATATACATTAACTTCTATTGATCATAATTATTTCAGATTTTTCGATTGGTAAACTTCGGAGATAAGGGGGGGAACGGTATTTTTTTCGACAGTTTGCCCAATAAAACAAAAACTATCAGGCATAAAAATTAATAAAAATTAGTTTTAGAATACACAAGTAACGCCCTTTCATATGATACCCCACTCAATATTGTTATCTCATTTTGAAATTTTATGGACCCGGTTTTCCCTCCTTTTTAAATAAAAATAAAAACAATTATCAAATTTTTACGATTGTTATGACGTCGGGTCACTATTACCTATAACTATTCTAAATTTCAAGTCGATAGCTTGAATAGTTGCTGAAATAATCGAGTGTGACAGACGGACGGACGGACGGACGGAGAAAGTCTCACCATAAGGGTTCCATTTTTACCAAATTGGTATGGAACCCTAATAATGACATATCTAATTGATTAAATTATGAATGAGATACTAATTGATTTGGTTGAAATTTAGAATAACTAGACATATTTTCTTGTATTAACACAGGTTCCTATTTACTCCGGGAATATCCATGATTCCCACGGGATTTATAATAATCCGATAATTGAGAGAGTGTATACATTTTACTGGCATATTAAAAATAATAATCACGGCACCGATTTAAAAACGACAGTTGCGTCAAATATTTTACCGCCTACATTAAAACTCTAGTATTTTGAGCATCTTGTCGTGGTAGTGATATGACGTATCTATTTTAGAGTAAATATTGTTTAATATTTTCGCAACTCAATGCGTTCTTAACATAATCTGTCATGCGTAGGTATATCCGTACGGCCATCCTAGCTATCCTAAAAACGAGAATTGGCTTCAGAAGATACTGAGAGAATTAATTCTGAAACAAAATTCAAAATGTTCTAGGAGTTTACGTTTTCTCTCATCTCTTCAATTTGTTTTTCTCAGTTTTAATGAAAAATATTGTATGCCACGAATTTCGTTCTCGAGCGTCAAAGGTATATTGAACTCCTCGCTACCTCCAGGATTCTATATTAGAATCCTATGCTTCGCTCTGATCTAATTCTCTGTACTTAACTGAAATATGTTAATCTTTGACCCAGAACCACTTCAGAAATATATTTTAATCGATAAAAAATGCGACGCGGAAAAAAATTAACTGCATAATATTTCCGATGTGCACGTAAAAACTCTACCATTTCCGTGTTAGGCGGCACTTTATCAATTTCCATATTACATACAAACATACATAGTAACATACTCGCGCGGCATTAAATCAAAGCGACATCCATCCGATCCGATTTAATTGCATGTCATACAGACAGGCGTGATACGTATTTGAATATACCTACTCGAATATGAAAATTCAATATGGCGGCCATTCGAATAGCTGGATCAGCGATAATCTGTGTGACGATTAGATTAATTATGATGCGAAGAATCGTAGAATGAAGTGATGTCACATGTTGTGGAGTGATCTTCATGGAAGCATCGCAATAGGTGCTATTCGTAAAAAATGAAAACATATTTCCCTTAACGCCACGGGCCACTTTAGATTTTTTTTTTCTTGGAAGGGGTAAGTAAAGTCACCCCAACGGTTTCTACACAGCATCGTACCGGAACGCTAAAACGCTTGGCGGTACGTCTTTGCTGGTAGGGTGGTAACTAGCCACGGCCAAAGCCTCCCACCAGACCTGACCTGAGCCAATTTAGAAATTATGAAATTCTAAAGTGGCCCGTGGCGGGAATCGAACCCGCGACCTCCCACTCGAATCCGAGCGTGCGTCCCCTGCGCCACGGAGGTCGTCACATTATAATTTCTAAATTGGCTCAGGTCTGATATTGTGGGAGGCTTCGATCTGGCAATTTACTACCCTATTAGCAAGCGATTTAGAGTAACGATGCTGTGTAGAAAAATGCAGTGTTGGTTCACTCAAGTAAATAAAAAACAAAGACACAGGTGTAATAATTAAAAACCCGACTGATAAAATCGCAGTTTATACAGTTACAAACAATGCAAAGACCTGATAGATTTTTTTAAATTTAAAAACCTTTTTTTTTTCAAAAACTTATTTAACGACACGTGAATTTTTGGAACGAGTACCATAACTTAACTATCAAAATGCATCCAGGTAATTAGGTTGCAAACATCAAAAACACTCTTGAAAAAATTAGCTCTTCTTTGGCGGTTGCGTATATAAAACCATTAATTGTAATTTGATATGCAAATAATCCTACTACTTACGTGATTATCCCGTCCATCAAACAACGCTGAAAGCATTTTGTAATATTCCCTTTGTATTTCATTCCAGATCCATCCATAAAAAATACAAGTCTCAAAACAAAAACATTCACCAAAACGCATCTGTCAAACCGATCACTCCGAATGGGTGCCGATAAAACATCCCATTCCGAGTAGAATAGCGATCGTGTTAGCATGACAATGCTGGCTCGTACATATTTTCAATATATTGGAATAATCCTAACACGCCTAACATCGATTGTGTGGAATACTGGATTATCACGGAGCATATTTCTATTTCTCCGCTCAGAGTATGCTCAGGATGACGTCCTAAGGTGGGTCTACGCTAGGCGAATCGAGCACGAGCCGAACACAATTGGTGTAGTGTGGACCGACTTACAAGCCTCGAACGAGCGCGCTGCGAGCATTTCGTTCGTGCTCGGCTGCGTTCCGCCTGTTGTCAGCTTTTTGACGAACACAAAAGTATTGGAGGACAGTGATCGTTGTAGGTTCGTTGTAAGTCCACACTTGACGCCGCGAACGACGAAGCGAAACGGCTCCGCTCGTGCTTCGCTCGTGCTCGGTTCGTCTAGCGTAGACCCACCTCTACAGACCGATCCGTGAGCTGATTCTATATCGCTCAGTTTGTTAGTAGATATGCATCCCGTCACACTAACCGTTACGTAACGTCATTTCAACCAATATGTTCAGCGAGTCTTCCTGCATCCATAGTCGGTCTATGGATTTCATCAAGATTCATCAAGCTTGATCACGTGAGGTAGAAGTTTTCAGGAGCTATTTTACCTTATCTATTCAATTATGTTGTAGAAACATTATTGATATCGCCACATATCGCTTAGAAATGTAAAAAATGTATCGGAAGGACAAATCCGGTCTATAGATAAATCGCCTAAAGTTACATTTAAACACACGAAAATATGTGTGTCTGAGAGTGAAACCTGTCTGAAATCCACATCTATTTAATTTAAATTTCGAATCAATTCACCCTCTAAAAAAATTGGACCTGTCAAACGCATCTCTTAAACTCTAAGCGAAAAATCCCGATTCCAAACACAAGTTGTCATCGTATTAGCATGACAACACCAGGTTATGTATGTGTGCGTGTAATGGGATCTCCATTTAAGGTAATTGTCCCATTACCGGCGATCAGCGAGAAACGAGCTAAGCTGAAAACTATAAACGAGTCAGCGACGTTTCTCAATGGTTTGTGTTTTTGAAATTGCTTCCATATTGAAAACAGAAAACTGATGACAACAAATCTGGGGATAGAGTTTGAGATCTATCACACACACAACACTAGACAAGGTGATTATTTCTAGCTGAGATTAATATGAAGCGGCAGGCGCGCGGTGGGCACACGCAGCCGCGCACTACGTGTATGGACGCTGCATTGGCGGTCGTCAGTATTGTGTACAGTTGAAGTGGACATGTGGATGTCTTTCATGCCTCGAAATCATAATACTTATTTAGAGCGTATTATATAATTTACTTTTTTTTATAGTGCTTCACATACTAGGTATAATTATAAATTATAAATGTATCAAAATTATCGCTGCCAACGGGATTCGAACCCGCGACCACCACCTGTCGCGAGTGGCCGCTTTACCGAAATATGGGCCTTTGAAGTTGGTGAAACCGTAGTTTCCCAATAGATGGCTCCGCAGTCTGCCTATGACTGGAAAACATTGTGTATCGAAATTATCGTGTCAGCGGTATTCGCTTCCATAGCTCAATCGGTAGAGCGGCCTCTCGCGACAAGTGGTGATTGCGGGTTCGAATCCCGTTGGCAGCGATAATTTTGATACATTTATAATTTATAGCTTATTACGTGTATATAACCGATAGTTAATAGCTTTATTGCTTGCGATGGGACCACAGCCTAACGCGAATCGCATGTTGAATGCGAACCAATCACCGAGGAAAACATCCCCACGAACGATAATATTCACGTGCCAAACTATAATACAAGGTGTTCACCTTGTGTTATTGTATTATAATGACGAAGATTTACTTTGGGGAACTGGAGAATAAAATACAAAAGTTATAAGAGTACCATAATAATACAGATCATCTAATTTAAAAATGTACATGTGTTTAAATACTCACACGTTGAAAGAAAATGTAGAGGAAGGACATTCAATTTTAAATTAGACAATCTCCAATACATTTTTGTTTTTTTTTTTACAAATTACGCATAAACTACTCGTACCAACATAAAGGCAAAACCAAGCGATTCAGCATTCCGATGCGATGCTGTAGTTTTTAATGGTAGCATTAAGGATTGCTTATCGCTTTCAATTTTGTACGATACCGTCTTCAATTGCGTCGTCACTTCTCGCAGTGAAAGTACTTCACTGCGATAATTGACGTAAAAAACTGTGAATATTTGAGTGGTAAAGAGAAGCATAATAGAGTTAATCCAGGGTATAATCTACCCAGTCCAAGTCAGTTAATCAAATTCAGGAGTAACATTCATATAAAATCAGTAACAATCATAAAATTAATCTCAATGCAGGGTGCGTTGGAACCCTCGTAAACTTAGTTTTAAGTCAACTTGGAGTTATCGCCATACAAATGTGACAAATATCATGCTGACCTATATATAAGCCTATGTGAAATAAAGATATTTTGAGCTTGAGTTTGAGTTTAAAATATGAATACATGGAATATGGTCTCTTCATCTATCCGTCAATGCCTGAAAAAGAAAGTGTTTATCCAGTGCGTCCTGCTGAAACGTGGACACAGACAACTGGCCTGATCCACAAATTCGCTCAGTGTGCTATAGAAAGGGCTATGTAAGGAATTTCCCTGCGTGATAGAAGCAGACACGAGGAAATTTACTGGAAAACCAAAGTCACCGGCATTAGCAATCTGTAATGGCAGTGGACAGGTCACGCGTGTCGTAGGGGCGATGGCCGTTGGAGCCGAAAAGTCCTGAACTGGAAACCACGTAGTAAGACTAGTGTGGGGAGGACCGACGGTAGATTTAAAGAGGATATAACGGATATATTATACCCTAAGTCCTAACCACAAGACGTAGTAAACAAGATCAACAAACCTTTTAAACTGACTTAATTAACCCAAAAAAACTGTCTCTACAAATAGTTCATATTCGTCTGTCTTCATATATTGGCTTTTTCACATCGCAATCATAGAGCACATACTCGTATACCAAAAAAAAAAAACAGAGTAGACCGCAAAAACCTCGTGGTGTTTTCCAAACAACGAATCGCGCCGGTCCAAATCATATTACAAGAATTGGCCGATTGGCATGTAATAGTGATCGCACATTTGTATAGCACAATCGCACGTTCCGCACGAAAAAAAATTATTTGGTAATGGTATGCATCTACACTGTTATGATTTGCACATTAACAAACATTGCATTACACGTAGCAAACCTTTCTCTTGTGCATTATATGGAATTTCAGAACTCCTGGTAGCAATTCCCGACAAGTGCCTATCTTGAATTTTATGGTTCCTTAATTTTCTGCTATTTTCTGCAAAAAAACAGATAGCAATTAGCGACTACTTATAAGCATTCGGTAACATTATAATACCTATTATCAGAGCTACTATGGCTCTCTCAAATTAGCGCCCCAGATTGTCAGTAACTTGACGTTAAATAAAATTGCATTAAGCGATTCCAAACCTTAAGAGTCCTGTGAACTAGGATGTCTCCATTCATTCAAATTACCAAATTATTTGAATTTCCTACATATTCCGATCACGTTGTGGTGTTATTCGGGTTCATATTATAGTAATAACTCTTAACTGGTGATGTCTCACTGTGACGACACAGACTATGTACATAAATCTTTTCATCACACCTCTCGTAGCTGTTTCCTAGGTCTCTAATCTGTATAATATAATATGAAATTACCGAATGCCCGATCTACATGTCAAGCAACGGTGGCAGTGGTATGACACTGGACGAATCGGGCTAAAATCCTGCAAATGTGATTTTGGTAATGGATATCGTATAGCGAATATAACTAATAACTATCCGATAGAATATAATTTATGAAAATTCGAGAGATTCACTTAGACTGGTTCAGTTACATTACGGTTTTTAGGTTATGATGGTACTCGTATATTACAGTAAGATTTTCATTATTCACCTCGAGTAGTCGCCGGCATTGCGATTTTCTCCAAAAGGAGCCTCGTGGTTACGGGTATCGAGGCTTGCTTTCTTGCTCTTTCGTTGCGTGCGGCACAATATGTGCGTTCACCTTTGAACCTGTGGTATTGGATTTATCCTAACCCTGCACTAGCGGCCGGATTAAACACCATGCCATTTTGTTTTGCAAATGCTTCCGGAGTTCACACACGCTGGCTGAGCCGACTTGCTGCGAATAAAATTGGTAAAAGTCAGATTTTATACTTCTCAAAAAGGGTCTTTGATGTATTTTTCGATATAAAGTATTTTTTGATAAATATAATAAAATATATATTTTTCTCATAGCATCGGTCATCTCTCATAATCCGTTAGGGGTTTGGTTATTTGACTAACTATTAATATAACTGTTATAGCGGCAACGTGTATACATCATCTCTTATAGGAGAATGACGATTCTTGTATGAAAATTGGGCTATACCTTACGTCTTAACCAAATCATCGGTAAAACATTAGAAATATTCTCAATATTATGTAAAAAAAAAGATTATTAAGATATTAACCGGGAAATTGTAATAATCTGATTTTCTAAGTTTTATAAGTGGCATGGCGGTTCCACATGTTTCGAAACGTTTAATTACTTTTTTATAAAATCCTTTTGAACCCCTTTTCACATTTCACTAACATAAATATATGCAATATTAAAATTTAAAAGAAGATTCTTCATGTATACGTGCTTGAGACGCAGAGTGACGCAAATCTTGCCCATTTTCAGGCATTCTCCTTTCAAGTTTGTAACTATCACGGTTCAAGATATACAGCCTGGTGACAGACGGACGGGTTCCTTTGGGTACGGATTGCTTAAAACAAGGGGTAGGCAATTTTTGTTTGAAGGTTGCTTCTTTTCATTCTCACGGAGTCAAACGAGCGAAGCAAGAGCGGGTCAGCTACTCATTATTTTATCGAAGCATGTGGTAGAATTATGTACTCACGACATTGTCACAACTCACACGTGGTCGGTGGCCGGCGCTCTGAACTTTATAAATCTTGCGTCGGCTTTCAGGAAGCTATTAAGAAAAAATAAAGTAGGGCTAGTGCGAGTTGCACTCACGCATCGTGGGTTCCGTAAACCGTACTCTTTTTAAAAGGTGTCTTTTTTTTTGAAACAATATATCTTCCACTCAAATGTGATCCAATCTAAATTCAACCTTGAGGTAATTTTAGTGTGTCTGTGTGTGTGTGTGTGTGTGTGTGTGTGTGTGTGTGTGTGTGTGTGTGTGTGTGTGTGTGTGTGTAATTGGTTGGGTGGTTCATGGTTGATCCACGCGGCTGACAGACTGCGTCAATTGGCCAATCCCAGATGGCATAACGGCATTACATTATACATTACATGACGGCATAACATCACGAACCATTCGTGACATTTTTGGTGATTTAAGTTATATTTGACGATGGTAATACTTTTTTTTACAGTTCATGACAATACATATGACGTGTAGATACATATCGACGGCTTCCACAGTTTACTACTTTCATGTATAGGTCACTTAAACGAGAGTACATTAAAAATACAAATTATCGTGTTGCAGTTATCGTTTGAGGTTTTTCAGGTAATTTGTTCAGGATATAGTAAACATATACTATATCCTTCATTTCTATTTTTTTGTCGTTATGATCGCCCATCTCCAAAATGATACATTAGAACTCACCAAAATTAAAACAACAGATCTTCTCACAGTAATCTAATTGAACTTTTTTTTGTTTTCTTTGTTAGTTTCATTACTAACTTTAGGCCCTGACTATAGCTGCGACATGCATGCTGTTTTTAAATCAGTTTAACTTACTCTACAATTTACCAATAATATTAAGTGTGGTAGTTAAAATAATTATTAAAAAGCCTAAAAATGCCTACACCTGAGCCAATTTAAATATTATGAAATTCTAAATTACCCAGTCGAACCTGCAACCTTCGAACCTTCTAATTCGAACCACCGCGCCACGGAGATCGTCAAAAATTATCTTTATTGAACTAAGTATAAACAAACAAACAAAAACATTGACATATAATATTATTTTCAATTCTTAGTATTATAAGCGCTCCATTATAACCACATGCGTGATAAATTTAACTCCAAATCTCAGTTCTCGGAATAATGAACGCAAAATGTACACCGACCGCCTTTTCTGTGTTAGCGTACATCATTCTAATGTCTCCTTTATAATATGCCACAATAGTAACAAAAGATACATATTTTTAGGAATTTATTTACCTACTTATTTTAGCTTTATGCAGCTTTCTTTCATTTATATCATCTCTCATAAACACTTAATCGCTTGGCGGTTCGTCTTTGCTGGTAACTGACCGCGACCGAAGCCTTTCACCAGCGCAAACCTGACCTTAGAAATTATAATATTCTAGAGTAAGGCCCTTCGCACACGGCGTGGTATCGTAATCCGCGCGTAAGACGCTAGCAATACGTCTTCGTATGCGGACTTGTTCTCCAAACAAGTCCGTATACGAAGCGATGTTGCAGCGAATCGTAGGTGTTTATTGTCGTAGCGTTCTGGCGTAAAAACACATGCGTTAAAAGTTAACTTTTCATTATTTTCATTTAAAAAACAGTTCATTTAATTGAATTCCAACTTTTTATGACTTTTAATATAGGCGAAAAGATAATAGATTATGTCAAACTGGTTGAAGACTACCCTTGCCTACATAACTGATATTCAAAATAATGCGTGTACGCGACGATTCGCTTAAGTTACGCTTACGACCTATGTGCGCAGGGGCTAAGTTAGCCATACGTCAGTGGGCCAGCGTAGCCGTCGCTAAACTTCGCCAATAAATCCCGCACACGCCACCCGTTTAACTGCTCCCTACTATTAAACAGGGTTGCTAGTTACTAGTTAAAACTTACCCACTCGGTGAGATTAATTTTGTACCTTTGGTTTGGTTTCATCGTACCTTAATCATCTTGATATCTTTGTAATCGTGAGCCATCTTCAAAGCGAGTCTATCATACATAGTCGACGTACCAAAGACGCGTATGAAGCAGTTTGTTCATCCCAGGTACTCTCTTTCTTGCCACTTACAACCTGGGCGCCTTCAAATCAAGAGTGAATAGGCATCTCCTATTTTACGTAACATCACTTTGCATCAAGTGTGATCACAGTAAGCGCTAGCCTATTTAGTTAAAAAAAAAAAACTAAAAATATAGGTAAAGGTGCAGGTAAAGGTATTGGAGCGCCGTTAATAATAATGATGATGATTTACTCCTGTTATCAATTTACGACACCAATCCAAGATCAAAGCGCAGTTTTACGGGCGATCGCAAATCGGCTCCGCTTATTCGGCAGTAGCAGAAGCACCAATAACAGGGCGCGTCTTATGTCCCATCCACACGCGCCGACTTTCCCGCACGCTTCTGTACCAGTATTGAAGGCTAGAGCAAGGTAAAGCGCGTAAACTCAAAAACGTTTCTAGTACAACTTTAGGCTATTTGGCATTTTACGAAACGCTTAAAAGATAAAAAGAGAACGAAATCCAAAAAATTTTGAAAATGATCGCTAAATTGCTCAAAATATGATCTCCGCGCATTCGCGCCTGGATAATGGATATGGCTAGAGCTACAGTTGCCGGCATGTAACTTGGCAAAAGTCGCTATTGTTAGATGCGCAGAAGATGCTTTTGGGTCTCTTTGGTTACAGCGCAAGGCGCGGAGAATGAGATAACGCGGGAGCGCGCTATTGGTTGGTCAGTTGACTGTTGCACTTCGTTGGACAAAGTGGACGAAGGGTCTGATCACCTATAAGCTTGGGGCTATATCTCAGAAAAAACTGATCATCCGTAACCTCAGATTCCCATTTCCAACAGGGCGTGATCAGTCCTGTCAGCCGTAAGCTTCGATTTTGCAACACCGAGAGCTCTGCTCATCCGTAAGCTCCTTACAACTCCGTGAATATTGATTACACTTAAGCACAGGCTATATAATAATTTCGAGAAAACTGATCGCTTGTAAGTGCAGTTTTAACTGCGCGGGCAAACCGCAGCGTGTGAAGGAGTCGCACGAGGCGGCGCCGCAGTGGAGCACATGTGCGCGAGTTACGGCGGCGGACTTAGTTTCAGCGCTTTATTGTGAACCGTTAAATTTTACCGCCGTGCATAAGCCGGACGGGCAAAGAGCAACAATTTGCAGACCAGCCCCTAGAAAAAACAATCTCATAAAAACGTAATCATCCTTATCGTAATCGTTTACTAATTCTGCCCGCTGATTTGCGTCGGCCAATCGCGGGGCAGAATTCACTAAAAAATACAATAACGAAGAATACGTTTTTCTACACAATCATGAAATCCCCGATAATCGCAAAGGTCACTTTACTAGCTAGTAATATTGGCCTGTATTAATTCACTAAATCTTCACATTAAACGCAATTGTGTTTAAGTGGTATAATTTTATCCTTACATTTTTGGAAGCGGTCTCCTTTACAACCTTTATAAATAAACTACAGATTTTGTAGAGATAAAAGTACATGGCTACGTTTTGGGAATTGGGACTTAAATCATACCAGTATAGTATGGGGTAACAGGGGCCTACCGCCATTTCTTATAGCAGTAATGCTGCAGTATATAGTAGTAATGTCAAAATAATGCTGCAGCGTTACTGCTATAAGAGACGGTGGTACGGCCCATAATCCTATTCTGAGTGCACAAGAAGCAACAATATTTTATAATTTCTGCATTAGAAGTACTAATACCCAAAGTACTCGTACCAAACATATTTTTTGGTAGACAAGTGTTTCTTTACCAAAAAAATATATAAGGTTGGTCGACGTAGTAACATCATTAACTTCCAAGAACTTCCACATCTGTAAAACAGTCTTTGCCCGCTGACCAGCATGAGTTGTTCGCCACGCTTTTTCCTCTTTTTGTCCCGCAAAGTTGGCAGCACCGTCACATGTCCCCCCACTTTTGTGTCGATGCCGAACTTAAAATTAAAACTTGTTTAGTTCTTACAATGCACGTATCATTTGCCAATATAGCAGGTCTAAACGTTATGTCTCAGGCTTAAATGTTTGCCTCATGACTCAGGAACTCAAAGTCAAAATAAAAGAAATATAAGGGACGACAATACGCAGAGAAAACAAGCGGAAACGGAGGAAGAATAATAATCTGCAGGACATCATTGCTGAGAACAAGAAGGGGGTTTTTATCAGGGGCAAAGGTTGTAGGTGGGTACACCGTACAACCCTCTGATCTGAGGCACAGCAACCCAAAAATCTGCAAAGTACTGCATTCCGAATCAGGGAAAATTCATCTTCTCAATTTTAAATCGACTTCTAATCCAAATTCTGTAACCACACTGTATAAGCCCATAGAGACCACAACGGTTGATCCACGCTTGTTTTTAATTCAGTAAGAGTCTGGCTCAAATTCCTTTAGATTTTTAAACGTAAATGAACACATCGTAAGTATGTCTCGCATGTCCAAATCTTTCATTACAGGACGTGATATCCGAATCACGATCCGCCCTAATACTTAGCAGCGTAACAGTTGTGCGGGAATGACTCTATACATATTAAATTTGATCGTTCTCATTACTCCACGACATTATACCGTAGTTAACGCTTCGTCGGTCGCGCGTCTGCGTCTTAGCCCCTTTGCACACGGTTCGTAAGCGTAAGCGTAGCGTAATCCTCGCGTACGACGAGAGAAGCATAACAATATGACAATTACGCCTCCTACGATTCGATGCAATACCGCTTCGTCTGCAACACCCGTTTAAAAATATTCGTGCTGCTCTGCTCTCGTCGTACGCGCGGATTACGATACGCTTACGCTAACAGGCCGTGTGTGAAGGGGCTAAGTCATCGACTGCTACATAGTATTGCACTAAAACGCCAAATCACTTGGCAGTAAACCTTAGTTGGAAGGGTAGAAAACAGCCAAAACCGCCAAAAGTCGACCGCCAAAGTCAGGTCAGCCTTCCATAATACACCAAATCAGACCTAGACGTTTTGGAAATGATGAAATTTTAAAGAAATTTTATTAAATCTCTTTTTATATTTAAAGTACAAAAATAAAAGAATACGGATCTAAATTAATCAACATCATGACTTATTAAATCTGTATTATAAATCCCGTTCATTAGAATAACTTTAAAACCAGTTAAGGTACCTAACTATCTAAGCTTTCCTCGCCCTAGGCAATTCAGAATACAAAGGTTAATTAGAATACCTGTTATTTTACGGCGTGTTCCTTCAATAACTCATATATTTTAATAATTTTAATTATGAAAAGTAAGCGTAGCCGAAGTTTTGACGTCAGTTATTAAAGCTCTGAGAGTTCGAGATATATTCACAGAGGTTTGTGAAGCATGCCATCACGCTCTTGGCCAGCGGGTCACCAGGGCTACTAATAGTACTACCACTAATCTTAATATATATAAATCTCGTGTCACAATGTTTGTCCTCAATGGACTCCTAAACCACTTAACCAATTATAATAAAATTCGCACACCATGTGCAGTTCGATCCAACTTGAGAGATAGGATAGCTTAAATCTCAATTTATCTATTTTTTATCACCCCTAAGGGCAAAACAACGTTTGCCAGGTCAGCTAGTATTATATATAATATCTTCAAAAGCCAATCTCAAAACGCCAAATTCAAGTTGCAGAACGCAATTTGACAGTTAAGATTAAATAAAAATCAGTCGAATTCTTTATCTTTTTATGAAACGAAATTGAATAATTATCTTATTTTATTTTATATCTTATTTAATGATGCACGAAAGTGTGATCTCATATTGAAAAAGTTTATTATCTGAACGGTGTTTGAAGATGGCAAGTGTCGAACGATAACGACTAGTCTAGAGGCGAGTCTTTTGATCTATAGAATAAGAGTTACACGTTGTATGGTGTAAATTATAAAAAAAAAAACCCTCTAAGAAAATTTGCTTATAAATTAGCCTTTATATTACATCCGAAAGATGAAGATGTCATTTCATACGATTGAATTCTATGTTTCTTAACACGTTAAAAGATCTCGCATTGAATCTTCTATGTACTTATTTGTCAACTTTCACTTACAACTTACACCATACTATAAAGCTGATGAACATCGTAACTTTTGCAAATAGGAAACGAAAAATTCACAAGTCGTTGCCTCTCATGACTTATGCCATAGCATTAAACCAGTAAACGAAAACAGTGTCATGCAACATATTACAAAATAAAAAATATTTTCTGCCTAAAATAAATGACTTTTAATTTTATTTTATGATTTAAGTTTTCTTTGTTTTAATGGGTGTTTTATGATGAACAAAAACAAATACTTTCATTTAATTTCCTACGAATACTCACACGGTTCCAGCGAGCCTTTATAGGCATTTTAAATAAGCTCAGGTTTTAATTGAAATTTGTCTTTTACAAACAATTTAGTCTAAAAGTTAACTTATAGTGTCAATGTGGGTAAATGTAAACAGAGGTAAATGGAAACGCATTCAATAACTATTGAACGACTATATTTTTTTAAATACTTGTAAGATAGCGTACTATGTGTAAATTATAGATAGCACAAAACCTCCAAACGCTTTCGCTCATAACTTCTGCCATATCAAAAACCTACCACACACGCAGTGTCCTATGAATACTCACGTATTTTCCCTTTGTAAGCATTAATTTTATTATAAGCGTAAGCGAGGTTTTACAAGAATTTATGCCAGCAGAGTGACATTAGTTGGTATTTGTCTTCGTCTCACAACTAAGCTATATAAAGCTGCCGTGCTATTCTGCAAAACTGCGACGAGCGTACATCTCTGCATCTATGAATTTGTCAGTTGTAATAGAGTACAATTTTGCATGCCATATTCGGGTTGGGAGCTGTCTGGCAGCTATTTCATTTTGTAGAATAGCACAGCTGTATATACCGTACACTTTGTAGAAAAGAAAGGAAAATCTCCATTCGCTTCCACTCATGACCTATCCCGTACTTCAAAGCCGTTAAAGGAAAACAGTGTTGTCCTACGAATCCTACACGGTACCGAGCTATGCCTTTGTGAGCATTTGTGACGTACCGAATTCTTCGTACTCCACGACTCAGTACGTTTCTCATTACGTTAGTTAGTTAAGCTTTAATGAGGTTGATTACGAATAGCATTCTACTTCACCTTAACGAGTGATTTTTTTTACGCTATACAAGTTAGTACTTAACTGCGATCTCACCTGATGGTAAGTGATGATGCAGTCAAAGATGTTAGCGTACTAACTTGGAAGGGGTAAGTTATGTCACCCCAACGATTTCTACACAGCATCGTACCGGAACGCTAAATCGCTTGGCGGTACGTCTTTGCTGGTAGGGTGGTAACTAGCCACGGCCAAAGCCTCCCACCAGACCAGAACTGAGCCAATTTAGAGATTATAAAATTCCAAAGTGGCCCGTGGCGGGAATCGAACCCGCGACCTCCCACTCGAATCCGAGCGTGCGTCCTCTGCGCCACGGAGGTCGTCAAAATACCTGATATTACCTTACTTAAAGCAGGCAGGTTAATCTAGGTATTCGTATTTATGATAGTTGTACTGTTTTATTAGTCTTTGACGCTTCATCTGCTTATAAAAATGGGAAATGCTTTCCAAAAAACCAACTTCAAATGCCACTACAAAGAGTGAAATAATTGTTAATGTAGGTACCTACACCAATTCGAAGTCGGGCAATGTTTCATACAATCCCTAATAGTCCTTCTTACTTACTTGATGTGCGAAGAAATGACGAAGTCATAGACAATCGCCCGACTTCAAATTGGTGTAGGTACCTACATTAACAATTATTTCACTCTTTGTAGTGGCATTTGAAGTTGGTTTTTTGGAAAGCATTTCCCATTTTTATTTTTTATTTTTTAGTGGAAAACAATAAAACGCACAAGGCGTTGTAAAAATACCTAAATCGCTTGGTGTGTTCATAAAATCTGAAGAGATCCCTCAATTTCACCAAGATCCCATCATCAGACCCTGACTTGATGACTTTAGTCATCAAATCAGTATCTGCTAGCAAATGCACCAGTAACTATACAAAATACCCAACTCGCTTCAAGTATACTAGCAAAATTTGAAGAGTTCCCTCGATTTCACCAAGATCCCATCATCAGACCCTGACTTGATGACTTTAGTCATCAAATCAGTATCTGCTAGCAAATGCACCAGTAACTATAAAAAATACCCAACTCGCTTCAAGTATACTAGTAAAATTTAAAGAGTTCCCTCGATTTCACCAAGATCCCATGATCAGATCCTGACCTGATGACCATAGGACAACTTGGAAAATATTACTCTTTCAAATAATACCCAAATAGTTTCAAGTGTCCATATAAAATTTGAAGAGTTCTCTCCATTTCTCCAGGATCCCATCATCAGATCCTCACCTGATTAAAATGGGACCACCTGGAAACTATACCCTCTTAAACAAAAAAAGAATTTTTCAAATCGGTCCACGCGTCTTCGAGTAATCGGTGAACATACATAGATAAAAAAAAAAGAAAAAAAAAAGATTCCGACGAATTGAGAACCTCCTCCTTTTTTTGAAGTCGGTTAAAAATAGTCTACGTGCTAATAAAGGGCGTATTTGCGTACAAAGCAGGTTACCTTAGCCGAACTATCAGTGCTTATTGTTACCGGCCCTTGCAGGTAGTGTGCGCAAGTAGTCTCCATACTTGTTATATAAGCGCTGATCGGGGCAGGTCCAAATATGTCGGCGCTGGCTTGGCTTAATAAATAGATTAAAATTAATATTATATCAGTGACCCTTAAAGACTGATTTAAAGACTTACTAGGTGGTAAGTACTTTCTTAGTTTCAAGTTTTATACATATTTCCCAAGTTCGTATTTCACGACTATAAGCTAAGTTTACGAATGTTCTATCGCGCTCTGCCACTGAGAAGAAGCCCACAACAAAGCCAAAACTCAGCCAACAAACTCGTTTTCCCCTCACTTCCCTAACCTCTACAAGATGTAAACAGAACGCCATTAGAACTAAGATATTGGTTTCCATTTCCACAAACTACTCCCGCGTGCCTACTATATTCTACGCCTCAATGAATTTGTGGGGAGGAGATATTTTACTTATTGTTTACGGATACGATTATTTATATTCCTCTTTTTTTACACATGGATACAAATTAGTACTTCATCATCAACAAAGGAGGGAGGGAGGTTCATCAGGGAGCGTATCTGTTTCCGATAGAATCATCATCATCATAACTTCACCTTTTAAGAATAATGTCAGGTATGTTGCATCTGTATCGGAGATATCCACAAGTGGATGCATACAAACAAGTGCACTCTTTACTCCCTCACTCTCAAAATCTGATGGGATGACAACTCCAATACGACTGGAACGATATAATCAGACTATGAGGTTACAGTAGATTACCGACGGCTTAACGTGCTCACCTCAAAGAAATAAGGCTTAATGCAAACTCTTTTAACACGTCTGTGAAAGCTGATAAATGTTTCCTTTTATCACAATTCTGAGAAGTCGGTAGTTCCTTGCGGAGTGATTCGCGTAAGTAAGTACCATAGCAAAGTAACCATCACCGGCCAACCGGTGGCTTGGCTGTACAAACGAAGCAAGCACTAACCAATCATTGCCCAAGATGTAACTTCGTCGATGCTTTAAGTATTTTTGCAGAATCACACAGCAGTGCTATTCTACAAAATAGCCATCTCCATGTCTGTCCATCTCTGAAACAGCTGCCAGACAGCTGCCAAGCCGAAGATGGCATACAAAATTGTACTCTATTACAACTAACAAATTCATAGATGCATAGATGTACACTCGTCGCTGCTTTAAGTATTTTTGCAGAATAGCACGGCAGTTTGCCCCTGAATATAATGCTGAGTCTTAATCTAAGGTCATCATAGCTTGCTGGGTTAACATGATTTAACTTTTGGTATGCAAATATAGCTTTAGAATTTTTCTTTACCTTCTTTATTTTTGTCCTGAGACTTTCTCAAATCTGTAATTACACTAATAATGCCTGTTATTAAGGCGAAATTTTTATGTAAATCTGTATGCGTGTATGTATGTTTCTTAATGCCGAACCCATTTGGCTGAAATTTTTAGATACTAGATTATAATAGCACACAGACTATATATTATTCCGGAAAATCCATGGCTCAAGCGTGATTAGGAAATACCACGGTAAAATAGGTTAGGTATGTTATTTATCTCGAAATATCCAGATTTCCACCGTAAAGCTGCCATTTGTATGGACGGCCAAACGTCGTGTCTCCATACAAATCTGACAGATTTATGCCAACTGCAGACTGATTATTTGTTTACTCGAATGGTAACTCTAAACTCAGTTATGAGCAAGCAAGCAAGCAAGGTCTTTTTGCGGAGTTAGTCCAGGCAGGTACCACCACAAATCAGTAGAATTAGTATAAGTTTATGCATTTTGAGTCAACTCGACTCGAATGAGCGGATCTGATTCATCCATACATCTACAACCAGTGTCCCAAGCTGACACATTGTGAACTACAAGCTTTCGGCGGTTGTCCACTTGGGGTAACGAGTTGGCCATGAATTACGTATCCCTGAGCCCTGGAGGGATATCACTCCAAACATAGAACACCACGTTGCTGCCACTTGTGCGTTGATTGTAGATGTATGGAGAGATCCGATGAGCTTATTCGAGTTAACTCGACTCGAAATGTATACAAAAACTTGTACTAACCCCACAGATAAGTAAGTTTATATTTGTATATATAATGTAATAACGCAAAAATTTTCACCTCTTTACTGGTGTCAAGAATGTTTATTTTGACACCAATAGTAAGGCCACCCTGTTGTAGCCGGTAGTTTCGCGGGGATATTTGATAGCCTTATAATACTAAAACTTCTAACACACTTTACTGCTAACAACAAAGAATAGCATTAAAATTGTTTTTTTGTAACATTGTAACGCGAAATCGTCTGAAAATCTAAAAAAAAACCTTCTGTGTGATATATAGCGTAAAGGGGAACGTCTGTCTGTCACGGACCACCTACTGAGACACTGTCATTCATCTTTATATTCCGAAAACCAGTATAAATACGCTTACCATCAACTCTATTTGAAGCGGAATAAGATTGATTTTTGGTTATTCGAATGATAAAATATCTTTGCAATGTCTGGGTTCTTCCTAATTTATGACAGGCACAGCTCTTATCACTTAGACATAAAGGCGATATTTGTGTTGAATGAAATATGTGTACTGTAAGTAATGTGGTGTTTTTGTTACGCGGTCGGATGGGATGGGGGAAACGTCTTGTTAGGAAAATGACACTAACGCTTTACGTAGGCACTCGTACATTTGGTGTGTCTTTTTGCGTTTCTAAACTTAATAATGAATAACGACTGACGGACATATTATTTTTGAAAAAGTATTCATTAGAAATTTAATGTAATATACTCGAAACAAAACAATAAAGTTCAATGAATCTCTTTAAGAGTCCTGTGAACTACCATGTCTCCCATACAAACGTAATACCAAAATCATTTGTAATTCGTGTATATTTCGATCATGTTGTGGTGTTATTCGGGTTCGTATAGTAATAATCTATGCTCCTGGCCATATCTGGTTCCGAAATACTGTTGTTAAACGAAATTATAAACGAATTTAGTTTTGCTTATTTTTATGTCAAAGAGGACATGTTTTCTGCTTATTTGTTTTGTAATAAAAACAACAATATCTCACGTTGCATTAGTTCAGGAGCACAGTTTTTATTGTCCAGCTAAAGAAAAACACCAGTTAATGAAGAAAGTTACAAGTTTTCATTCATAATTTTTGGTATTACGGAACTCGACCAAAGTTATAAAAATTTTGACCAAAATTGATTATTATTTTATTTTAAAGGAATATTTCCGAACCAAATATGGCCAGGAGCATAGATTATTACCATATGAATCCGAATAACACCACAACATGATCGAAATATTCACGAATTACAAATGATTTGCTATTTTGCATTAACGGAGACATCGTAGTTCACAGGCCCCTTAAGTACGTCTTTGTAGTGCGTTTCGATCGTGGATTCTTGATTTGGGAACACTATGTGCTTTCCATGAGTATCGAGCTGCCACAAACGCAATAGTTTGGCTCAACTTATTTTTTGAAGGAGCCTATTTAGAGATTTAAATGAGAAAAATCCATAGTGCATATCTCACATCAATGTTTTAGGGTTCCATACCAAAATGGTAAAAATGGAACCCTTATAGTGAGACTTTCTCCGTCCTTCCGTCTGTCACACTCGTTTATATATCGAATAGGAAGCAGTCAAATTCCTGCTCAGAAATATAAGCAATTCCCTGCTAGAACCTTTAGCTGAATGGTGAATTTTCCAATTAATTTTCTCAGTGTCACTGGTAAGTTTAAGATGTCAGTGTCAGCGACGCTGGCTGCTCCGCAATAACAAATGGCGGACGCGTTCCGCGCATCACTCTGAACTCTACTGGAGATTAATTATAGCGCTCGCGATATCTTCGTTATCTACGCTCGAGAGAGGCTTCGTACGTGTTCTAGTTAGGATGGATTTTGTAATTAGTCTTGTCACTTATTCATCATCTTACTATCTCATTTTACGACCAATGCATCTTGGTTTTGCAGGGATTTGGTCACATTCTTAGCTCATCAAAAGCCGTTTTGCAAGCTGTATACACCTTTGGAACCACATTTATGAAAACTTTCAAACTTTTAGCTGTTTCTCTCGGTGTTTTCCTTATCACAATAATTCAGAATTATTATACTTTACTTGCTGACCCGGCAAACGCAAAAACGTTAAATTATAAATGCCATATACATTTTTCCTGCCATATACATGCTATCTGAGGAGTTTTTTTTACAAAAACTGTGACGCGAGAATTTTACATATTATAATATTAGAAAAGAAAATTTTTATAATATGGTATGTGGTTGATTTTTTTGACAGAAACACAATAATAGGACTTATACTAAAGCAATAAAATTTAGCTTGGCCTAGCAAATAAGGAAAGGTGATATGGGCTGGTAACAAAACCATAATTTGGGAGCTAATTATCAACACATTACAGAACGGTTCACCAATATTAGCGTTTGCAAAAGTTACTTGAGCTTTAATGTATTTGCATTAAAGATTATTTCTGAATGTGCTCTACATTTGCAAATGTTCTTTTGATTTGTTTTGTATTTATAATGATACTAGCTGATGCCCGCGACTTCGTCCACGTGGGATAAAAACTATTCTATCTTTTAAGTTGGACCAAATGACAGATATTCACGAAGTTTGAACTAAATCGGTTCAGTAGTTTAGGAGTCCATTGAGGACAAACATTGTGACACGAGATTTATATATATTAAGAATTATGCGAGGGTGTTTTGGTGTTACTAATTTTGCTTTACGCCTTTCGATTTAATTAAATTATTTATAGGGTACACGGAATAACGTGGTCTCAAAATACATTTAGATACTATTATTTATGAATATTGTGACTGTATTGTTAAAAAAGAGTGCGTAGGTACGTTGCTGTCCCAGACGGTACAGTAGGTACTTTAATTAGAAGAAAACTATACTGTAACATTTCTTAAACAATTCTACATCTCCCTAGCAGTTTAATCTTGATCTTTTCAATTATTTTCCTACGTTTTAGCAAACTCAGTGCAATTTCTCCTACAAAGATCCCCACACTAACGGCATATAAAATCCCAATCAGCATAAAAGCCCCAAGCAAATGCTGGATACTTAACGGCAAGATAGTGCTACTTCCATCGCGTGTGTTATGTATAAACAGCTCTTCGTTCCATTTATCTATTAAACCGTTCTCAGAAACGCTCCGGATAATTCCATTGAACCTTTCCAACATGGGGAACCATTGTCTAGCCAGCAAGACAACGCCGTATTTGTACAAGTTATCACTCTCTGGAAAGCAATATATCAAAGGCGCACCTTTACCCAATTTCTGATCCATGTATTCCGCCTGCCGTCTCGAAGCCACAACAGCGAAGTTCCTCCCAAAAGCAGCTCGTCTAATCCCTTTTGAGAAAGTTGTGGAGTTATATTTGCGATACAAATAAAATCCGCTAGCGTTATTAGTCTCAAAATAGGACCGGTAAATCTCCCTACCCCCCAAAGGAATTCCTGACTGAATTAGATCCGATTCAGTACTTATCTGCTTCTCGAACCGCGGATGTATAAGAAAGCTCCTCAGGAATGACTCGTAGGATATCGCCATGTTTAAGCTGAAGCTGAGCCAGACGAAAATCAAAATGCGAAACGCGGACGATTTCGGTTCGAATCTAGCTCCCCAGCCGAGCAGCATACTAAACGTCATCAAAATAGAATTCGTCGGCCATTTCGAGACTTTCTCCCTATTCTCATTGTAGTACATGTAGTGGAAAATGTTGCCCATTATTATAATACTAACAGCAGTCGCTAGCCATGTACTCCATTGAAAGATTATAATCAGATTGTCCCAAGTCGCCGCCGGTTTTGCTTTAGGCACGCACCACGTCATCTCATCTTGCGTATAGCTCACAGTCGGATGGAACCACTTCCGAATCGTCCTTGTGACTTCGATATTACCTATGACGAGGTCTACAGAGTCATTCTTCAACATGCCATACGCTCCCGTCGCTTTGCCATCCGGTTCTATCACGCCCCAGTTCTCCTCTTTGTCTGAGACTCGAATAATAAGACTCATGTTTGTGAATTGACTTATAATCTTCACGAGATTTATCTCCCCGCCCTTTTGAAATTCATAAGCGTCGCTCCATATTGTGTTCGTAACTTTTCTTACGGGAGGCATCACATACGGTTCGGATATGACGGCGTACGTTATTAGAGGGCACCCTTTTAAGTCTGATGGAAACATCTCCCTTTGAGCCTCGAATTGCTTTATATTGTTATCTTTGCACTTGTCTAAAATGTACACTGATTTACATTCACCCGCGCAGTTTTCATCGCTGTACGGCGACCAGGAATACGCGGTTATATCATCATTTATAGGCGAATAAATAAGAATAATTGTTTTAAGAATTTTGAATTCGCGAAATTCGTTTATTAAGTTCATTGCCGCTTTTTGATCGTCTTCATTTTGTTTTAGTTCGTAGTAAGCTATGGATTTGGCTATTGGGTTCCAAGAAGGCAATGATCTTAACTGATTCAGATGAATAGCGAGATCAGTTTTCTTCTCTAGTATCAGCATGTAGTTCTTTGCTTTCTCTGGGAAGTGGGACGCGTTCGCGTGTTGGCGAAATCCATTTTTGACCATAATGGAATATTTCTTGCCGCCGTGTAGCGTTTTCAGTAACACAGCTTCCGTAGCAGATGTGTCAGTTTGTATGTTTATGATCACGATGCTACCTCTCAAAGCTTTCTTTTCCACGAAATATTTCTCGGAAAGTTTTAAAACGCAAATTGCACTCTTCGTATCTTGACTGGAACTCTCAGTGCCAAATAAACGTGAATTATCGCTAAGTGCACGGTCGATAAGATATACGAGAAGCAATAATAATGTATACTTTTGAAAGTACATCTTGGCTGACTATTGCAAACTGAGAAAATAGCGAAATTTTGCAAAGGAGTGAGATTTGAACGTGCTTAAACGAATTTGGAATACAAAAGGCAGGGATATAAAAACTTAGGGTTTCTTAATTCTCTTCTAGGTAGCTTTCATTATCTACATCACTGCTAGAATATTATTTATTTCTTAAATTCCCTCACAAATATCACATGATTATTAGATAAGGTATCCGTAATAAAAGATTATTTGTAGTAATTAATATTACTTTTTAAGGGTTCCGTACCCAGAGGGTAAAAAATGAACTCTATTAGCGAGACTTCGCTGCCCGTCTGTCTCTCTGTCACCAGGCTATATCTCTTGAACCGTGATAGCTACAGACTCGAAATTTTCACAGATGATGTATTTCTGTTTCCGTTATAACAACGAATACTAAAAACTATAATTATAAAATAAATATTTAAGGGGGCTCCCCTACAGTAACACGATTTTTTTGCTTGTTTTGATAATGGTAACAGGTAGACGCTTAAAATGTTGACATAATAATAAATTACATATTTACTGTAGAAATTAATATTAAAATTAAAATAAATTAAATAATAAAAGGGAGCTCCCATACAACAAACGTAATTTTTTTGCTCGTTTTTGAATTTGGTAGGCATTGGTGTTTAGTTCACTTTAATATTATTGAGAATGGAGCTTGATAGTACGGAATCCTCAGTGCGCGAGCCCGACTCGCACTTGAACATTTTTTTTTTGTTTAAAATCTTACCATGATACTTACACTATACTTAGCACTTAGCAGCAGCAGGAAAAAAGACGGGGCAGCGGGGTTAAAAAAACTGTTATCGCATCTAATGAGATTTTTTTTTCAATGTAGGTACACCGGAATACAATAAGTATCATAATCTTTTTATTTTGTAAATAAAAAATAAAATGTTTGTAATGCCTGCCAACAATAAATGTTTTGCACTTTTGTTGACATTTAGACTCAAATGGGCCAATCATTAGTAATTTTGCGCTACATTTTACTTTTTTTTTGTATCTTCTCCTTAATTCTAGCTACTATAATTTAAAATAAGAGACACGTTACATAAGTATATAGTCGATTATACTGTTATTCCAATTTACACAGGAGGTCAAATTCCACCTTTCTATTGAGGTAACCTACAACTAATTCACCAATGAAAACAAATATAGCGACACAATACAAGACACCAGTTAACACAAAAGCTCCAAGCAAATGTTGGATGCCCAACGGTACAACAGTCGCACCTTCAGTGCTGATACTACGAATAAAGAGCTCCTCGTTCCATTTAGCAATCAGACCATTTTCCGAAACACTCCGTATAATAATATTGAACCTTTCCAACAAAGGAAACCATTGCCTACTTAATAAAACAACTCCGTACTTATACAGATTATTCCTTTCGGGAAAGCAATAAATGAGTGCCTCACCTTTACCTAATTTCTGATCTGTGTATTCAGCCTGCCTTCTCGATGAAACAACACCAAAATTCCTGCCGAAAGCGGCCCGTTTTATCCCTTCGGAAAACGTTGTCGAGTTATATTTGCGATACAGATAAAACCCGCTAGCATTATTAGTCTCAAAATAGGATCGGTAAATCTCTCTACCTCCCAAAGGAATTCCAGATTGTATTAGATCCGCTTCACTGCTTATCTGCTTTTCAAATCGCGGGTGCATTAAAGAGCTTCTCAGAAATGATTCGTACGTTATTATCATATTTAAACTGAAGCAAAGCCAGCCAAATACCAACATGCGGAACGTAGAAGATTTTGGATTGAACCTCGAAGTTGAACCCAAAAGCATGTTCAGAGTCATCAATATTGAATTTGTTGGCCACTTTGTCACATAACGATGCTCTTTTCGATACATGTAATGGAAAATTGTGCCCATGACAATAACACTAGCTAATGTTGCCAGCCAAGTTGTCCAGTGGAATATTTTTATTAAATTATCCCACGCCGCAGCCTTTTTCGCTTTCGGTACGCACCAAGTCATCTCATCTTGAGTATAGCTTACTGTTGGATCGAACCATTTACGGAGAGTTCTGGTGACTTCAACGTTACCTATGACAAGATCAATTGAATCGTTTCTTAGTTTCCCATATGCGCCAGTTGCCTTGCCTTCTTGGTCGATCACTCCCCAATTCTCTTCTTTTTCTGACATCCGTATAATAAGACTCATATTAGTAAATTTACTTATTGTTTTAACAAGATTAATCTCTCCACCTTTTTCAAAATCATAAACATCGTCCAATGTTGGGTGATTAACTTTTCTTTCAGGAGGTAACACATATGGTTCTGAAATAACCGCATAAGTGATTAAAGGGCATCCTTTTAAGTCTGACGGAAACTTTTCTCTTTCAACTTCGAACTCAACTATTTTATTGTCTCTACATTTGTCTAATATGTACACTGATCTACATTTACCAGCACAATTATCTTCGCTGTACGGTGACCAGGAATATGCGGTCACCACATTATCTATTGGTGAATGGATTAAAATAATGCATCTAAGGATTTTAAAACTCCGGTACACATTTGTTAATCTTATAGCAACTTTTTTGCCGTCTTCGTTTGGTCTCAGCTGGTAGAAACATACCACTTTAGCAAGGGGGTTCCAAGTAGGCAAATGGCTCAGTAGGCCTAAATGAATTTCAGGATCATACTTTGTTTTTAGTATCATCATGTAGTTTTTAGCTTTTTCGCGGAAATGTGTAGCATTTGCGTGCGGGCGAAATCCATTTTTGATCATTATGGAAAAGTTTTTGCCGCCATGCATTGCCCTTAATATTGTATCCTCTTTGACTGAAGCATGTGAATGGGGATCTACAACAATGATACTGCCACTGAGTGCTTTTTTGTCTACGAAGTATTTTGCGGTCATTTTCAAGATGCATTGAGCTATTTTCTCAAACTCTTCGAAATCTCTTGTTGTGACAAGAAGAGGATTTTCGCTGGATACTAGAGAAATCAGGCAAAGATTAATCAAGATCTTTGACCACATGGTGACTGCTAAGTTGCCCATCACCTTGTGACAGCAGAAAGCATTGAAAGGCGCGATTTAACGCGATTAAAATTTCATGAAAGTCTAATGCCAGAGATACAAAACCTTTTCTTACAAATACAAGAATACTCTTTTTGATAAACTTACTTTTACTGTCTTACTAATGATTATAATAATATTCTTATCATTAATATAAACATTTAAACATTTTCATAATTTTCGGACTTCGTGTCAATTTCCGTCTGTAGTGCACACACATAAATTGTACCAATTTAAATTGGGAATGCTCATAGAAAGTTCTCCTGAGGAAAAAACCTGAAAGTTCATCATCAAATAGGTAGAGAACTTTTTGCATAAGTACTTTGTTGCAAAGCATTTTAAGATGATGACTTTTGCCCTTAAAACGTTATTCAATTGTATCAATCGCTGCAGTGACATTTAAAAACAGTAAACAGTGGTATAAATTATTTTCATTTCATTATCATCAGTTATGAACTTCTCCGCTACCGTTTATAGTTCAGCGGTTTATCGACTTTTGGTTTAAGTTCAAAGTCGTTATCAGTCTGAAAATGTACTGAAATGTATGATCACCTGACCCTACCCTACTTGCCTTAGGTAATCATCCGAAGTCAATTATTTCGGGTGATCACTCTACGTTCTGTTATTTTTTCAGGGTTCCATAAAATATTAAAAGGCTTACTTCAGAAATAATGGACAGACCTTGCCGATTAATTCAATAAAATATTTCTTTATTTATAAAAATTAAAATATTCCCACTACTTTACTTTCAGTTGCCAAACTCGGTTCAGAGTTTTCGGTATAGACCTTACACACTATCTCGAATAAGAATGAAGTCTATTTCTCCTATGAGGTGATAAAGGTTCTGTGGTATCACCGTGCAAAAATAATCTCTGAGCTGAAGTTTATTTATTTATTTTATTTATTTATTAAGGCACAATAACGTCACATACACGAAACATTGAAAATATAGAATACAAAAGGCACCGGACAGCGTGGGTAGACATTTAGAACTGCGCACAGCGTTTACAAATAATTGTGCTCGAATTAAATTAAAAACTACTACAACCAAAAAAAAATGATAAAAATATAAGAACGGTAAGAACTAATAACATAATGAAGACAAAAATGATTTCCTAACATAAAAAAAAAATAAATAAACTTAATGATAATAATAAATAATCAAAATAGGCTACTACAAATACAAACTAGCTACTGGTCAGATCCTCCCTCAAGGTCGAGATGGTGGAAAGGGCCACTCTTTTGAAGCACTTAAGGCTTTGGGAGAAGATGTCTAAATCACCGTTACAACGCACGAGATCGTTATAAGTGCGGTTCAATCGAATTAATGAGGAGTTCCTAGCTAAATTAGTTTTGAATCTAGCGACGCAGAAGGTTTTCCTTGTTATTATCCTTGGTTTCTTTAATACAGCACAAAAAGATAAAGCTTGCAACAAGGTAGGCGCGTCCAAGTTCCCATTAACAAGCTTATGTAAGAATGACATATCGGCAGTGCAGCGACGATCGCTAAGGGTATGCATGTGGAAGTGGTTCAGTCTCGCACTATAATCAGCTCGGTAAGGGCACGTTTGATCCCGATAGGCCAGAAATTTCGTGAACTTGCGTTGCACCCTCTCTATTCTATCAATATGAATTTTATATTGTGGATTCCATATTGATGAAGCGTACTCCAACAAACTGCGAATCATCGTATTATACAGTAGTTTCATCGTACTGATGTTGTTGAAGGTTTTGCATTGCCTTTTAACCCTTTCAGGACCATAAGGTTTCCAGAAGTGATTTTAAGTAACAGTTTGTAAATTGTAGGTCAATTATGGTCTAATTAATATATTCTTAAGTAAAAAATAAAAAAAAAATAATAGTTTTTTTGGAATTTTTTGGGACACATGTGTCCCTATGGGCGATAAAGGTAACTTTTTACACAAAAGTATGATTTAGTAATCACCTTTTTTTATTAGTTTGCTTTACTTTTTATATAATTTATTGATATATTTTGAAAAAATAAAGTACATATTTTTATAAATATTTATTTATTGCGAGATAGGTATAAACTAATTATGATAATCATCGAAGCAATTTCGTTGATTCGTGTAACACAAATGAATGTCACACGTAGCACACTTATTGTTTGTACGACTTTCTATTTTATTTTTAGCACAATTTACACATCTTTTTCTTATATTAGATTTCTCCATAACATGCGAAGAAGACGTTCTCTTCTGAGACCTTCTTCCAGCAGTAGTAACGGTCGAAGGTATAGCTCGTTGTCTCACTGAAAAACTGCCGATCAAACTCCGAGCTATAGCTTGTTTGAACTGCAAATTAGACAGCAAAGCTCCTTGAGAATGAGTCGGTGTATAAAGCTTCGTATAAATGACATATGCATTGTTTATCGCTATTTCAAATAAGTCAAAAAATAGCCGCAAATAGTATTTTATCTTTGACTTCCTATCTAATTCATAATAGACCTTTCACTGATCCATCAGATCGACGCTCCCCATATTTTTATTGTAGTTTATTACAATTTTAGGACATTTTACATCAATTTTCTCCGCTGAACCAGCTTTGCGGCGTTTCACGGTTTCTGTTTCTATAGGAGACAAAAAATTAGTCAAAAGTTAGACCGCTTTATTGTCCATCCACTTTACATAAGTTATGCCATGGAAACTTGCTGTAAAAATGTCACCTCTATTCATCGATTTGTCGGATGGTGCAGTTTTGGGCAGATTTTTGCGGTTTGTTCGTACGGTTCCGCAAACCTTAGTATTTTGGTGAATCAATTCATACTGCAATAAGGGTGAGTTGAAAAAATTATCAATATAAATCTCACAGCCCAAGTTTGCCCTTTGAGTTTTTTTGTCAACTGCAAAACAACTGATTCACCCAATCCATATTCAGTTCCGAAAGATCTTTTACCCGTGTACAAGTCGAATTCAAATAGATAACTAGTTGCTGCATCGCACCATGATAACCCATTACCAAATTTATTCCTAGAAATGCTTTCATTTCATCGCTCCCGATTGTAAATTCTCGGCCGTTTTGTTGAGCATACCGTACTGACTCTGACACAATAAGTTGAACTAAAACTTCAAAATTTGCTACGGAATTGAAAATATCTAATGGCGTCAAACCAGTTTCAAGGCCTTCACAAAGTACTTTACCAAAGTCGTACTCCACATTACTAAGAATATTAGGAATATAAGTTCTGTGGTTCCACTTGAAAACTGGTGGTTGGGGGCGATGAGTTTCTGTGAGATCTCCAGCCGTTGATGTTGAAGGAGTTGATGTAGATGGTTCTACTGTTTGTGATGAAGAAGGTTCACGAACCGATGAATCCTCAATTTCAACATGTTGGATCCCTTCATCATCATCCTGCGTCAAAAACCTTTCATCGTCTTCATCGAGTAATAGCGCATCTTCATAATCACTATTATCGGCCATTAAAATTTGAAGGACCTCGTCTTCGCTAATTTCAAAAACTCCATGTCTCTTGCGCACCATATTCTGCAAAAATTATATTCAAAATGTAGGTAGAAGCGTAAAAATATCATATAAAATAGAAGACGTTTTTTGGTAGTTTGTTACCGTTACTGCCCATAGGGACGCCGGTGTCCCTTTTTGTTTTTACGAGCAAACAAAGAAAATATGTTCTGTAATCGTTTATTTTATATATAAAATAGTTATTTACTTACCAGACAATACTATTTACACTAAGTATTAGATAAAGAAACACTTTTTAGTATAAAAATGATTTTCCAAAAATGATGAACTTGCAACTTCACGAACTGCGAATAGCGACACTAAATTTACTAGGTAAAATGACCATAACAAGTCAAACCACATAATAAAATTTTTAAATATACCCTCAAAAATATAATACGCCTTAAAATAAAGGTCTATGGTTCTTAGTTTTTTTTGTACAAGTCAAAATAGTTTTGGGACAAATAGGTCCCTTGGTCGTCAAAGGGTTAATAAAGCCGGATATTTTAAGTGTCTTCTTAACAATGTGGTCAATATGTTCTCTAAAACTGAGCTTAGAGTCTATAAGAACTCCAAGGTCTTTAATAACATTCACCTCTTGTATTAGGACATCTGGACCTAGAGTGTAGGCGGAGGGGATGATGCGCCTATTCCTGGTAAACTTTATGTGAAAACATTTACTAGGGTTCAACGCCATATTGTTATTTCTGCACCAATCCATAATACCGTAAAGGTCAGCCTGTAATCTTAAGGAGTCGTCAAGTGATCTTATCTCTTTATAAATTTTTAAATCGTCCGCGAAGAGAGAGTAGTTACTAGATTTGATATTTAGGGTTATATCGTTTATAAAAATCAAGAACAGAATTGGGCCTAAGTGGGAACCCTGAGGCACACCAGACGAAGGCTCAACTGGATCTGAGTTGTATCCCGCAACCACAACGTTCATGACCCGGTTGCTTAAATATGATTTGAACCACTTCCACAGCGTGCCGTGAACACCATAGTGTTTAAGCTTCCTTAATAACACATTGTGATCCACTTTGTCAAAAGCACTGCTAAAATCGGTATAAAGAGCATCTACCTGCACGCGAGAGTCTACGGCTCTTGAGATATCGTGGATATACGTCATGAGGTTAGAAACAGTTGATTTGTTTCTACGAAAAGTTGGCGATAATGTATTAGTTTTTAGGTAAGAACATCAAATAAAACAAAACGGGATGTAAATTACATAATGTATTATTATTATTTCAAAATCTGATCGCTTAACATAAACAAATCTTGACTGTACAACAACTTCAATTGAATGTAGTGGATACAAACGATTTCAATGTTAATAGATTAAAAAAATTAGTCATCTTGTTTCTAAAGCCAGATGTGGTTACATATTCTATTATTGTGTAAGAAAACTAAAACTGTAAAAGTAAAAATTTTTACGGTACATTTATCGGTACAAATAACTAAAATACATTAACTATATCATATGTATTAAATTACGACTAAAATTGACAGACAAACAAATTGTTCTAACGCTTTGTGCCGTAAAACGAGTGTGACGTTACACCGTAAAATACCGCTTAAATTACATTATTATATTAAATATCAATATTTTACTATATACAATAAATGCAACTTCGAGTCCCTAAAACCTGTGCTCCATAACAATCTATATAAATATGTATCATGACTTTATCGTTAAAGCTAATTGAAATATTGGGAAAGAGGAAAACGGGACGGTGGATGTAGTATTTATCGTAAAAAATACAAGCAAGGCATCCGTTGTGTTTAAGTTTTCAAAGTAAACTACAAAGCTTATTAATAACCACTAAGCACCCTAGTAATAACCCGTGATGATGAAAATATTAACAAAATGATGATTTCAGATTTAAAACTAAAATTAAAGACAATGAAAATGAATGATAACAGTTTGAAGACAATAGATCTATATAGAATTGTAGATACTCGAATCGAAAAGATATTTTAATATTGTCGTTAATTTCCCAATTATCTGTTTGGTTGGACCTGTACACTAAATTAAGATGTTTAAAGCATTATTTTGTATATAAGAAAATCGTAAGGAGCATAGAAACTCAATAAAGATACACGAATAAAGAACACACTACGAGAAAGTTACACGAAGAAACAGTAATAAAGCCGATGAATATAAAGTTTATCAAAATTCTAGAGACTAAAAAATGAAGAAAATTGCAACCCAAATTATTGGAAGATATCCAGAGAACACAAAACGGGCATTATCTTGTGAGTTATTATCGAAATACATTATTTTATAAATATAGGACACGAATAGGACGCATAAAGGAGTTATTTGAAATGTATTTGCTTCTCAATATTTAAGTTTTAGTTTTTGTATATTTACATTCATTTTAACAATGGGAAATGGGAACAAATTATTTTAATGTTTAGGCCTCTTGCAAAATATTTATAACAGAAATGTTAACATTTAAAAAAACTATGACAAAATTGTGTTGGCGAAGATTTCCTATAATTTCAATGTTAGCAAATATTTATTTATTAAATTTAATGAACGTAAAACCAAACAATAAAGATGGAAAAGAAAGAAAATTATTATCATTATTACTTTGATTGTTAGGAAATCATAACATCGTGAAGATAAATATGATTACTTAATTCAAAATAATTATGTAGTAGTAATAAAATTTGTTACGAGCTTTTATTGCATTGGGTACCATTACTAACCCCCCATTGGAATCATAGGCAATGACATTTTTAAACTCAATTGAGATAATTCACGAAAATCTATACCAAACCACCACTCTACAAGCTCGTACGTTTTAACGCTGTCTATGTTATGATACCTGTCTATACCAAAGCTGATTTCGTCATCACCTCTCGTTAATACATCATTTTAAGCTGATCCCACATTACACTTGTTTACGTAATACAAACATTTGGTTAATTCAAGTATGGTACACAATTTTTGCGGTATCTAGAAAGCAGTAATATTTTTCCTTTCATCTTCAGTAGGTAGGTACTTAATTACCAATACTGCATACAACTGTAATGTGAGATTAGATTAATGATTCCCTACACGCATTATCTAATTATTAAAAATATTGTATAAGACCTAACAAATATAGGAAAGAGAAACTTGCAATTGTATAAGTTTCGTAGTCTTCAGTTGAACGATATGCTTCATTTTTAATGGTGGCAACTGGCAGCCCCAAATGTTAGCCTTGTACTCTTTTATATAAAGGTTTTTGATTGATAAATCTCTCACAGGTGTCCATCGGAAAAATACAAAAAAAAAAAGTCCTAAATTAGACGCCTCTAAACTTGCATAACTCCTCTAACTTACTTGTAACGTAATTAATACCTGAAACCTTGATTTAAATTTAACGTATTAATAACGCAGAAGGTACTATAAACACAGAAGATTGTTGCTAAAGAGTGCAAAGACTGTTTTTTGCAATAAGCAGACAAAGAAGCATCTATTAATCGCCTTTTCAGGAATAATAATAAAATATCACGAAATTTGGACACCTAATCGAGACCTTATAAATCGATCGAAGCGAAAGTTTAAGACTGAAAGGCGATAATTCAATGCATTTAGACGAATATGGGACGCATATGAAAAAGGTAGAAATATGAAAAAAAGAAAATCTGACTGTTATAAAAACAAACATCTCAATGTAAAAGCTATTGAACAAAAGCGAGACAGTTAGAATTTACTACAACACCCCTAAAATAGTGTCTTGGTATTTTTCAAAATATCCTTCTGAGGACCTATCTCTTTCATTCTTCAATTCACAAAGCTTATAATTTGAATTATCACATTATTTGAATACGTACTGTTATAGTTATTGTATTAGATGTATGGAGTGAAATAGTAAATATCACAACTGTAAGGAGTGTTCTGGGTTTATGCAACAACTTTATACACCCGATCGCACAAGTGCCGTCCTACAACGTTTTACAATTAATAATATTTACACTAAGAGCCTTCGCACACGACAACATTGTCATGCACAGTTGACGCGCATCAGTTGGACTTCGAATAGCATTTAATTGAATTAAGGAATCTCTGCAGCGAAGAGAAATATTTGATCTGGACATTCAGAGACACTCTTTCTCTAAGTTTAAAGATCAAATCCTTCATAACAATCTCTTCCTTTCTTCTATTTATTATTTTTAAGATCATTATCACACTTCCACTTAAAGGTGATAAGCAATGACTATATTATTAAAATATGTCACTGATAAAGAGAAGAACGAAGAATTTCTACAAATACTCTATCAAAAAGTCATTTTTTTTTGTTTGTAACATACATAATTGTCATTTTTGATGATGCCAGTTTATGTCTTCACGCGCATCAACTGCACATAAAATTGTCGCTGTGTGTAAAGCCTCTAACACTTGCGTATCAGTCAGTATTATCATCTCTATCTTAACGCAACTTAATCTTTACTTGCTCACCATTCACACCGTTAACGATTTAATATCAGTTGTGGCATCCATTCTGAAATGAACCGTCTAATCGATTGAGAGTTAAAACTTCCACCTTTTATTCTGATTTGCATTCGAAACTATTTGGTTCTTTATTAATACTATTTGTATTAAATTTTATATTTGCTTTCGGATTTATTTTATTTAAACTAAAAATACATAATTCAATTGGTTATAATTGTGGATTTCTGCGCAAAAATTCAAGATTACTATAACACTATGGTTATGACTTCTAAAGTCACAAATGTTAACGTTAGAGTTTATCCAATATTTAGAAAACTAACATTTATTTAAAAGAGTTACATAGCGTAGGTCCTCTCTCAGATTAGAAAGCCCATTTCCTGAAAGATCACATGAATATATGTTTGCATATTCCATTCAGCTAATCAAGGAATCAAGCGGCTACGGGTTCATATTCGAATCACAACTAAGTATTGTATATATAAATCGATCTACAGCTGATATGTTCCGTTTTACGTGACTTGTACAAATAAATGCATATGAAAAACAATTAGGTTAGCAATTAGCATCAACGAATGTTAAAGGTTTCTAAACATCATACTCTTCAATTCATGTACCAGCTTCATGCAAACCATAATTATCTTGTTGATACCCTTGTATCACCTCCAGCCAATTTCAAAGTTAGCACCAAGTCGGATTTAATAATACCATAAAGTTGGTAACAATCTTTAATAATGAATCGATGATGAAATTAGTATGACATGGTATTGACTGTTATTTGAGCATTCAAGTCATTTAACGAGTTTCAAAATCACCATTTATTTTGCTGGTGTATTCAAAAACTTAAGACTGCTATAAGTGGCAACTTACTAACTCACATTAAACTTTCCTTCGAACTTTGAAAATTGAAATGTTACGTTCTAATGCTTTACTCAGATATTTCTAATACGGTTGCATCTATCACAATGCTTAAGTCTGGTCAATAGACCAGAAGAATCTCTATCACAAGATTCTAAAACGCTTTACTTGTAACTTATTCATTTAATGTTTCATTTTTTTGGCCTGCCATTTCTTTACGAAGGTTGACAAAGGTAAAAACTGTTATGTGATGCAGTGCCATTCTGGATTAGATTCATGATCTCGCTTCTTAGTATTGGCTACAGCATCAGTAGCAGTACAACTAACTTATTCCATTTCTTTTAGTAAGCTTATGGGAAAAAATTTCAAAAATGATACATTGATCACGTCGCTTCTGGGCAGACGGACTTCGTTTCTTAAGCCTGCCAAAAGCAATCCTAGAAATTGTATAGATAAGTCATTTGGCTACAGTTGCTGTTCTTAATACAATGTTTAAGAGTACTTTAGCTAATTAAAACTGGAAAAGCATCAGTTTAGTATCTAACAAACAACAACTATTGCCATAAAGAACCTCGCCTTTCTTTGAATGCTCAAATCCGTGATACAACGCATTATCAGTACAAGTGACGTATTACAATTTTAAACACAACAGCGGGTGGTATGTCCTCTTTGCTCGCACGCAATACATCTGCCGTCTCGCTTACACGTACCACTCCTTGATGCCGTCCCGCTTCACCGGCTGCGGGAGGGGCGCGAGGGGTGTGGTACCGTTCCTGTTGAGAGGTAGAGGCTCCAGATTCCGTGCAGCGCCACCAGGGACACTGGAGGCGGTTTGGTAACTTGAGTGGGCCTGAAAATAGGAGGTTTGTGTAGGGATTTGTTAGTATACCTACCATTTGTTTGTACCAAGACTGGGCTCAATCGTGGACGTTTGTGAAAACAATAGATTTGACTGAGCAAGGATTTGAGTAAGGAGTATTAACCATTCAACTTATTTTAATGACAGTTAGTCTTATGATTATGTTATGTTTTATGACAGACTATGCTCGATCGTGGACATCAGCAAACAGATAAACATGACCAATAACTACACCATACAGATAAAAACATGTTAGGATACAGCCCCAAGGTTCTTTAGGTTGGTATCGGGTTAAAATAGCGCAGAGCGCCTGAGAGTTCTCTAAAATTTGTAATTTTTCATCGCCTATCTTACCACTTCTCCATTTTGAGGAGGGCTTATTAGGGCGTACTGTATGCCTCTGCTTTCCAAATTTTACTGTGTCTAATACGTATACAATTTTGCCGGGTCTGAGGATAATAAGAAAATTTCCTGGGGACCGCCCGCAGTGCAGCGAAACTGATAGTGCCTTCCGTAAACCAATTATTTTTGCGTATTTATGTATGGTATCGTATCAGTACTCACGAGTACTGATACTTATGTTTGTTTTTGGGAAGCAGTCTCCATACATCCCGTATAAAGTCACTATGGTTAGAATCAGTCTGGCGGACGTTACCTGATTGCCCAGTAGCGCGGCGCTGGCGCTCTGCTGGTAGCTCTTGTCCTCGGTGACCTTGTAGGAGGGGTCGAGCCGGAACGCGAACTTCAGCACGATGATCACTATCAGGATGATGGCTATTAGCACTGACGCTACTATGCCTGAAAACACAAAATAACTGAGCGTTACATTTAGCTTACAACATATTACAATTATGTTTAGCTGTCATTTCACATCACAATGTTTATTACTCTTCAACCGATTTGGCTGTTAGAATGGATATAGATTATTCTCTAGATTAACACATAAGGCTAATTTCTATTCCTAAAAAATCCATGATCCCTGCGACATTAATGGAAAACCGAAAGTCGCGCGGAAGGCGTCTCGGGCAAAGGTTAATATTACAAGTTGGGCCTAATGTGAATCATCGGTCGTGGCTGGTATCCTACCGGCAAAGACGCACAATGGGTTTTTCCCACCTCAAAAATGCCCAACGCTCAACAAGATTTTACCTCAAAAACCAAAAAAAATACACAGAGGTGTCGGTTACGGTAACATAAACAGTGTAAGATGTCACTTACGTAACGGTAGCAAATTCAATTCACTTTTTGTTATCGTAGATAAACTTGCGCTTGACAACAATCATGCCCGATGGAATGTAATAATAAGATCTAAGTTACCTAGAAAAATGACTTTATTTATATCTAAATATATAAAAGAAGAAACTGACTGACTCACTGACATATCAACGCACAGCCCAAACCGCTGGGTCTAGAGACTCCAAATTTGGCACACATGTTTCTTGTGAGGCCTAGGGGTGCACTAAGAAAGGATTTTTCAAAATTCACCCTCTAAGCGGGTGAAACGGGGGTCCGAAGTTTGGATTTTTTCAAGTTAAAATACGTCTTCACGCCTCAACTACTGAACAGATTTGGCTCAAATTTGGAATAAAGGTAGATTGTATCTTTGATTAGCACATAGGCTACTTTTCATCCCGGAAAAAATCATGGTTCCCGTGGGATAAGTTAAAAACCAAAATTCACGCGGAAAAAAAATCACACGCCACAAGTACACAACTGATTTGGCTGAAATTTGGAATGGAGATAGATTATATCCTGGGTTAATAAATAGGGTACTTTTTATCCCGGAAAAATCCATGGGTTTTGCAGGAGAAGGGAAAAACAGATATTCTCGCGGGAAAATACTACTTCACGCCGTAATTACTGAACTGATAAGGCTGAAATTCGGAATAAAGATAGATTGTATCCTGGATTAATGTAAAGGCTACTTTTCATCCCAGAAAAATCCATGGTTTCCGCGGGAAACCTGAAACATTGATGTTCACACGCGAGAAATACTACTTTACACTGTAATTACTGAATTGATATATGACTAAAAATCGGAAAGGAGATAGATTTTATCCCGGATTATTACAAAGCCTTCTTTTCGTCCAAGAAAATTCCGTGGTTTCTATGATAATAGTGAAAAACAGAAATCCACGCGTGAAAAATATTCCTTCATGCCGTAATTACTGCACTGATTTGGCTGAAATTTGGAATCGAGATAGATTATATCCTGGATTAATTCAAAAGCTACTTTTCATCCCGGAAAAATCTATGATGTCCGCGGGAAAACTGAAAAACTGATATTCACGCGGTAAAAATACTACTTCACGCTGTAATTACTGAACTGATATGACTGAAATTCGGAAAAAGAGATAGATTTTATCCTGGATTAATGCATAAGCTACTTTTCATCCCGGAAAATTTTATGGTTTCTATGATAATAGTGAAAAATCCACGCGGGAAAAATATTCGTTTACGCCGCAACTACTGAACCGATTTAGCTCAAATTTGAAATGGAGATAAATTATATCCTGGATTAACACATAAGCTACATTTTATCTCGAAAAAATTCAAGGTTTCCGTGGGATTAGTTAAAAACCGAAATTCACGCGCAAAAAATTTTTCACGCTGCAACTACTGAATCGATTTGGTTGAAATTTGGAATGGAGATAGTTTATATCCTGAATTAATGCCTAGGCTACTTTATATCCTGGAAAAATTCATGGTTTCTATGATAGAAGTGAAAACAGATATCTACGCGGGAAAAATATTCCTTCACGCCTAACCTAGCTACTGAACTGATGTAGCTGAAATGCGGAATGAAGTTAGATTTTATCCTGAATTAATACAAAGGCTACTTTTAATCCCAAAAAAATCCATGATTTCCGCGGGAAAACTTAAAAACAGATATGCACGCGGGAAAAATACTACTTCACGCACAACTACTGATTTGGTTTAAAGTTGAAATGAAGATAGATTTCATGTAAATTAACACAAAGGGTACTTTTTATTCCGGGAAATGGATGGTTCCCGTAGAATAGTTAAAACTAAAATTTACGCGTGCGAAGCCGCGGGTATCTGCTAGTTAATTTATAAAATATTTACATTTTAATTCTAAGTTACCTACCTATTTACAGCAAAATATAAAATCAAAGATAAAAAGTATAAAAAGAAAATTGTGCTAATATGCATCAAAGAATTCCTCCGCACCGTCGTCATCGGGCAAAGTGCCCAGAAGGCTGGCAGCATTGCCACGCTGGATGGCAATGCTTAACCTCTGACCAAGGAATAGGCCAGCCCTCTGGTCACGTGTAGCGTCGACTAGCTTTTGGCAAATTTCTCTGAAAAGAATATGTGCATTCGGACCCCATGGCCCCAGCGTTTCGACCCCAAACGGCACAAACTCATAGTTACCTATAAGATTGGTATATTTGCGCCGCTTGAGGGTCTCCGCTGCTGCAGCAGCTGCGCCGGCACAGCCTGCCGTGGCTGGAAGGTGGGAAGGCGCAAGGGTATCGACGCAGGTCGCATCCCATACCAAAGGCCTACCCAACTTCCAGGGCAGCAACGACATACCGTCCGGTCTCTTCCCATCGTCACGCACCAGACCATTAGGCTCCAATAGGGCTGGTACGCCGGCGGTAGAAAGAGCACGGCGGATGATGTCGTTGATAGTGGCGTGCCTGGCTATGCGGCCCGCGCTTTTACAGCACGATAGGCCATGGTGTCCGAAACTGTCGACAGCCACTCCGCAATGACAACGGTGCGAAGCAACACAAGACGCACCGAGGCGTAAACAAGCAATGAGCCGGAACGTGACATCGTCCAGCATAGTGCCTATACCGGGCGATGGCAGCGCCTGTAGCCAAAGGCCCGACTCCCATTCCCCCACAGCCAGCAGGCGGGCACGCTCCGCAGGATTGAGTGACGTATCTATTAAATTCTTCCGTATCAATCTGCAAAGCGGCTCGTCCCACTGTCTCTGGGAGGCCGGGTTGACGGGCAATTCCGTGTTTGGACAGGCCATTTTCCAAGCTTCCACCGCATCTGTCAAACGCGGCACCTCGAAATCAACCAGGGAACCCGATAAGATATCCATAGTTAATTTCTTAGTGCTGCGGACTGAGGATAAAGAAGCTGGTAAACTAATACTTGAAATTTTGCGGACGCCGAGACCCCCAAACCGAATAGGAAGGGTAGCTTGAGTCCAAGCTCGGTCGTCCAATGTCACATTTAAAATAGCGTTGAGTGTATTACGAATTATGGTATCAATTTTGTCTAACAGATGCGGAACCTCCCATAAATGGGAAGAACGGAGTATGTAAGTAAATTTTGGGCCAAAACAACAGTATCTAATTAAGGTAAAGGCCGCATGCACATTAATTTTAAACAATCTATCTGAAATATCGTTAAAATTTTGAATTTTTAAATCGATGAATTCTTGGAAGGATTCAACGAATATTGGGGACCCAAGGAGGTGAAGAGAACTTTTATCGACAATTTTAATGCCTGGAGCTAGTGTTTCAAATTTTGAAATAAACGCTTGTCTATTGGGGATGTCCTGTACGAAAAGTTCGCATTTTGAAATATTGAGCTCCAATCCAATAGATTGTAATTTCTCTCTTAAGAAAATAAAGTCATTTAGGACTATTTCGAGATCGCCTCCGAGGGTACCGTCATCTAGGTACCTAGAAAAATTATATTCATTCTTACTTGTACTTGCCCCAGATTTTACTTGGCTAGGAACACGGAGGCCGCAAGGGCGTTCCACACCTTAGCGGTTTGTATCAGAAACGTGAAAAAAAACACGACTCACCAACGATAGTAGCGTAAAACTCCGACTCGGGTGGCGTGACCCTGTTGTCGGTGGTCTTGGGATGGTACCACTTGGTGGTGATCTCGTGCTCGTAGCCGTTGTAGTCGGGGTGCACGCGGCCGGGGCTCCGCTCGCGGCCCTCGTCGATCTCGTAGGTGGGCGCGCGGGTCTCGATCTCGACCTGGTGGTGGTCCTCGTAGTCCGGGATGTGCTGGTCCTCCGTGGTGTGCGTGGACTCCGTGTGCCGGCCCGTCATTGTCGGCGTGAATTGACCGGGGTGGGCGCGGTCTAGGAAAAGTTAGAAATATTTACAAGAGGAGTAATAGTGCGGTGCAATCAGCTCAAAAAACAACCAAAACTAGTTAAAATTTTAATGTAGATTACTTTTGTCCTTCGCACTTCTGCGCTAAGCCACATAGTTTTTGAAATATTTAAGAAAAACTGATAAAAGACAACTTTTACCCCATTCCCCCCGAACCCGACGCTGTCAGAGCTGTAACGTTTTCCCAAATAATATTTCGAATAATAATCTGGTATTGGAATAATACTGTTACTTTGGATGTCCTGGTCTGGGTCTAATTGCACCATACCATAAGACCTTCCCGGGGCAATTTTCAATGCGCTCAGATTTGTGCGGAAGGAAAAGTTTGGAATTTTATAATCCAAAGTGAACAACTTTTGTACAAGCATATCAAGGTGACCATTTTTACCATCAGTGGGCGTGGTCCCCTTATCAGGAGTGGTACCACTGTCGACGGTGCCGGCGTGTATGTTCCCGTGGTCCGGCAGGGTGGTATCGCTTCTGGTGGTCCCCGTAGTGTCGGCGCCACCGTCGGTAGAGCCAACGGTTTTGTCCACGTGCTCTGTTGATATTATGGTGGCCGTTGGTGATGTCATCGCGTGAGTACTGCTCGCTCCGGAACTGGAAATAGTTAGTGTTTTATTGTAAAAGTGTTGTAGATCTTAAAAATAAAATTCTTGAGCATTCCACATGAAAGTTTAAATATAAATAAATAAATAAATAGTGGACAACATCACATACATTGCTCCGATCCCTTAGTAAGTAGGTTATGCACTTGTGTTAAGGAAATCAGAAACAACGAAGGTACCACAATACTCAGACCCGAGACAATGTAGAAAACTTATTCTACATTGCCCCGACCGGGGATCGAACCCGGAACCTGAGAGATGCGGCGCCTTAAAAACCGACACGCTAACCACTCAACCACGGAGGTCGTCGAAGGGCTGATGTCATAAGCCCAGCAATAGTAACCGGCATAAATGCATAAATGTGACAATAGTATCGTGCCGGTGCGGGTTCATGTCATGTCAATCAGGGTATGTCTGTCACGTCATGTCAGTTATGTCATATCAGTCATATCATGGCCCCAAAAATTCTGTCATTTAGCGTTGCGGTGCGATGCTGTATAGTAATTAGTAGCCGTTAGGAGCTACTATCCTTTTTCAAGTAAGATGAGAACGCAATCAAAGGAATAGATATGTCAATCCACGAAGGCGTGCCCCACTCTGTCAAAATCGCTTATGTTAATTCGATTCGTATGGAGTTTGAAAGAGTGGGGCGCGTCATCGGGGATTGAAATATCTACAGCTTATAGGGTAGAAAAAAGACATCACATTAGAAAAGTAGCAATACATCTTAATCCTATACCTTTAAACGAGCAATTCTTGTATATATATATATTTCTATATAATCTGGATCTCGGCAACGGCTTCAACGATTTTCATGAAATTTAGTATACAGGGGGTTTTGGGGGCGATAAATCGATCTAGCTAGGATTCATTTTTATAAAATGTCGAATTTACCAAAAAAATAATAAAATATTATTTCTGCTGCCATCTATTAGCCAGTAGTTACACTACCGAGCGAAGCACTCCTGCAGCTGCCATCTATTAGCCAGTAGTTAAACTACCGAGCGAAGCACTCCTGCAGCTGCCATCTATTAGCCAGTAGTTAAGGGCGATGGGTACCATCTGGGCGCGAAAATTCAAATTTTATTTAGTTTTTCGCTCATAGTGGGCTAATTCAAGGCTAATGGCAATGTGTTTTGCGGGCACAACGTTTATGCATCTACATGTTTTTAACAAAAACTCTGCTCAACAATACTCATTTACATCATATTGGTTCCCGATAGCTCGAAATCTTTGAAACTGCAAAAAATTATCTTTCGGGAACCAATATGAGATGAGTGGGAACTTTTGAGCAAAGTTTCTATTAAAATCATGTAGATGCATTAAAAGTAGGCCCGCAAAATGCATAGTCATAAATCTTCAATGTGTAGTTTGTCTAAGATTTGCGAAATACTAAATAAAATTTGAATTTCGCGGGCTGGTAGGGCCGCAACACCTTAAACTACCGAGCGAAGCTCGGTCACCCAGATATTTAACTTCTGAAGAAGGAATTATTAATAAATATTTTAATTAAAAGTTACTTTTTGACATAAAATACACAACATTGAAAAGTTCCCTTACGTGGTCATAGGATGCTCGGGCTCTGTGATAATATCTTCGCTGGAGCCCGAACCCTCGATGCAGTCTTCATCATCGCACGGCTTCATCATCTTCTCACTTTTATCACCCTGAAAAATAAAATTTTTATTAATAAACATTTCTTCTTCGTGCTAATCCTGGACTTAAGTGTAAAATCCACTGAAGAATATCTTGACTTCATCAAAACAACCTTTCAAATCACTTGAAAATTATGTTCTCAATCTCTACAGAGATTCACCATTCACGCAGGTGATATTATTATATTATTGTGCACGAGTGTGCGCACAAACACTCTCGTCCCCCAAATTCGATGTAAGAGCAGTTCCGACTGCTTCTGGCTTAACGTGCTCTTCAAGGCAAGGGGGTGAATGACCGCGAATGATAATACATACTTTTAATGTAATTTTTATGATAATACATATATAGTATTTTATAGAATAAACACCGTACAGACTTCTATCGGTTGGTCAATTTGGATCAACCAATAGAAGTCTCCACTTTATCTGTGTGTATACTTACCATACACCACCACCCATACCACCTAGATGGCTGGCAATCTTCGACCTCCCGGTATACCAGATCCTTCTTTCCGCGTTTTTCCATGTACGGAACTAGCTACCAGCAGTGTACCCCCATAGCTATAAGAGAGGCTTATTCAAGGGGCGGATAAACAAACTCCTTACAATCCAGCAACGTATTTGCAATTCCTCTGGTGTTGCAAATTGTCCATAGGTGGTGGTGATGGCTTAACATCAGGTGACAGCCAGCTATTTGCTTGCATTCACTATAATAAAAGAAGCTACCTTGTGCGTCTTGGAAGGCGGTCTCCTCGTGGAAGGCACGTACACCGGGGTGATGAGGTCGTCTCCGGAGCCCGCGTCGGGCAGCACGCAGGCGTCTTCATCATCGTCCCGGCAGCCCGAGCCGGCGCCGGAGTACACCAGCTCGTCCAGGACGCCCGGACCGCCGTAGCCTGATGGTGGTGTCTGGAAATATCACAATTTTCATCAAGATTTTTAAGTGAAAACATTTTTAGAAACTTTCGCCACTTTTGGGATGCAACTCGCGACAGTGTTGCCGTTACCGACACCTCAAACTGCAACTGTAACCAACACCTTACGTAATATTCACTTCTGTCAGCACTCCCAGAGCGCCACGTCCACTTTCTTTACACTGTACAAGTTAGTCCTTGACTTTGAATCTCACCTGATAACAAATGATGAGGCAGCCAAAGATTTTATCATACAACCTTGGAAGGGGTAACTAACCGCTATCGGCTTCTACACAGCATCGCGTCGGAACGCTAAATCTCTTGACGGTCAGCCTTTGCTGGTAATTAGCATCGATCGAAACTTATGACCACCAGGCCAAACCCCAGTTAGAAATTATAACGAGGTCCATGTCTGTAGAATCGAGCCGGCGACCTTCCACTCGAATTCCTGCAACTGCTTCAGGGTGACATTACTTGTCTATTTCTTACTTGCTGCATCCTATTGATGTCTCGATCCAGCGGCGTGTGAGCCCGCCTCACGTCGCCTCGCAGGGCCGCCGCGGGGTCCGCCGCCGCCGCCAGGTCCAGCAGCCTGGCGCCGTTCACCACCAGGCCGGCCACCACCCCGCTGAACGACCTGCCACCACCGCTGCCACCGCCGATCGTGACGCGCGACATGCTGTTGAAGATCGACGACTGTTGACCACCTGGAACAGAAAATGCATTGGGATTTTACCAGGCCTCATTGACTGCAGGTGTTGCAATAGTTATTTGTTATACGAGGCCGCAAAGTGGATTTTTTGGCCGAGTGACAAAGAATGCTGATCAGCGAAGGATTCTAGGATTTAACCCTTAGCGCTGTTGCTGCAAAAGAAGCATTTTTGGCACCGATAAATTGGCAAGTTTTTTTTGCGCCGTCCGCCCTGTACGGAGTATATGTCTATTTTTATATTACTCCAGCTCTTAAAAAGCTACTCACCCTGAGGATGTCTAATGTTGACGGCATAGTTGTCCAGCTGCAACGCCGCGCGACTGCCGTTCCTCGTGAACCTGGCCACGTGGTACGCGCCATCATCAACCCTCGCTGCCTCGTCACCCAGGGGGTGATCACCATCACCCACGTTATATACCATGAAGAGGTTGCCTCGAATCTGATGAGAAAATGAAAACGGCGTACTTTTGGAAAATTCCGGTACCTACTAAAAATTACTTTGACCAGTAAGTTCAAGGCGTGAATGCACGGCCCTGCCAAGTACATTAGTGATTAGTCATTTATTATTTTACACACAAACCTCGGATTAATACTTACTAATTCTAAATTGAATAATTAACACACATACAATAATTATTATGGATTTATTAGTATGTGAGTTTGTTGGTTTATTTGTTCAATTACGCCACAACAGTTCAACGGGTCCACGAGTTTTGCACTGACAATTAAAAGCGGAGATTGTGACATAGGCTACTTTTTATACAATTCCGACGGGATTTGTGACAAAATCGAAATTCATGCAGAGCTGGTGGCCACGGGCAATAGCTGGTTAATTATCTGAACTTGTTGTCTTGATTTTGTTAATAACATCTTATGAACACGATAGTCCAGTTCAGCAATTTTACTGCTATAAGCTTACAATAGTTAAAATTTAAAAATTGAATTTGACGGTTATGGGGGTGCAGTATCTGTGAACGCAATCGCGAATTCACCAAAATCACTGCGGTCAAGCTATGCCAGAAGTAGTAAAGTATGAATCTGGTCTCACTCACGATTTCCATCTGCATGTAGTCCTGCGTGTTGGAGGACTCGATCCTCAGCAGCACAGCGTCAGACTTGCTGGTGACGAAGCCCACCGCCACCTTATCGGTCTCCGTGTCGGCAACCGCGCTGGGTGGGAACGTGTACGTTAAGATGCCTCGACCGGGGCCGAACTCGTAAGCTATCGATTCTGGAAGCAATATACAACCACACTACCGTTTACGGACGTCGAATGTAGGACGAAGTTCACAACATACAACTTTTTCTTGTTCTTCCAATAAATATAGTAGTAGTAGTAGGAGTAGGAATATAGTAATAGTCTGATGATTACCAGTTTTGATTGCTGATGGTTTGGGCATAGCGCTCCATGTCATCCTTCAAAGAAATTTCTAATTTGGCGCTTTTCATTGCTTACCCTTTCAATTCGTATATTGACATCACAATGTGATCCTATTCCTACTAATATATTTTTAGATCGCGCAATATGCCCCATCGTGACATTTTCAGTACGTAAGAGATTACGTGGTAAATCGGTCCAAGTAGTTATTGTAACAACAAATACTTACCATCATAGCAGGTTGGTCCAGTGAACGAAGTCAAGTCGCAATCGCATACGTATGTATTCCATTGCTGTACGCAAACACCTTTGTTGGCACACGCGTTATGGGTGCACTTCGTTGGACCTGCAAATATATCCAAAGACCATCATGAAAATATCCTCCCATATGAATATAGAAATACCGTAATAAAATATCGTATCAATCAAGTAGTAGAAGAAAATTTCCAGTGAGGATTTTCGACCACTTTACTAATATAATACGTTGTAATAAAAAAAGACAAGACAGTGGATGTAAGAAATTTACCTTCACATCCTGACACTAAAGACGAACTAGGCACAACAGCGTCCTCAATCAACGAAGGCGATTCACCGGGTAAGTCTAGACTGGACATGCAACCTTCGAAACCCTGCCTCGAGAGAACTCCCACTGGTAGAGACGTGTACATGTCTTTCGGTACTCCTCCAACATATAAAACACTGTCTAATTCCAACATTAGATTTGAACCTGAAAAAAATGGCACATGATAAAACAGTAAAAGTAAACATTGAGAAAGATGTGAAAACATTTCTACAAAATTTATTATCATACTTTTAACCATTCAAGAAAATCAACATTTTATTGTGAATTTAAAAAAGTTTCACAACACTTACTTGTTGTATGCATTTCTAAATCCTCGTCAACTTGCATCGTGTGAATCTTCGGCGTCGGTCGTCTTATGGACACCGTGTGCCATCTGTTATCATTCAAAAAGCCCTTGATCTTGTCTTTCATAGTGACCACTCCATCGCCGAGGTTGAAAACACAGTGTATGTGACCATTCACCAGTTCCACAGCAATAAAATCTTGCTTCTTCCCACCATTGTAAAACAAAAGTCCATCCATTTCCGTAGTTCGGAAGTAAAAATCTAAATACGTATTTCCATACGCCTTCAGTAGTGGTAATCCGACGTATGTATGTTTTGACTTAAATGTAACAGATTTATAAACATTGAGTGAATCTGGTTTCACAAATTTTCCATTGAATATAATATTGGACGTATCATAAATGTTGTTGTTTTCATCGCTGACTCCGATTCCTAGAGTTTTGGCCATATCTATGTATTTGATACCATTGAAAACAAACTTCTGTAAGTATCCCACAAAATTTGGTAAAGTTGACGTCATTTGGATTTCTTCTTCTGGATGGTAGAGTCCTCCTATGTGAAGCGTCGATATTTCTAAAGTGGAAGCTTTTCCTAGAATAGTCTCGGCTGTAACATAAATCAAAACAACTGATGAAACACTTGTCCGTTGTAAGTATACACAAATACACAACACTGACTTTTAAATAATAAAAACTAGCAAAGTAAAGGTCTCACACATTAAATATCACTTTTTCGCATTACAACTGGTCTAATCATTTTTTTGCCATAGTTTAAAACGTGAATGATTTCTTAGTCTGAAAAGAGAATAAATAACATTTAAATCAAAATTTAGTTGAATTGATATTGTTGCGTTTATTGCGGAAGAATGATATTAATGAGACTGATAAAGTATTACAGTTAGCAGCCATTTTCCAAACGTATTTACACAGAGTATACCAGCTGAAAGATTTAGCATAACAATTAGCCAAGCTGTATTGTTGCTTATAATGTAAAATGTACGTAAGTTAGTAGATATATCGAAAACCTTGTTTCTACAATTTTCTTTTAGAGCTGCTGTTGGTAGTTTTATTATTTAGTGTATATATTACAGTAACATAGTTTAAAACGTTCTGTTAAGTAAATAACAAGTTATACTCATTATACTAAACTAACGGTGTTAATTGTACTGTTTACTATTACTACTTGTACTTTTAGAACATCAATTTTGATCTACGTTGAATGACATCTTTCGGGAAGATTTTTCTGTTTAGAATTTTAGACTGACGGAGACAATTGTAAAAGAACAAGTAGTATATAGTATTGAGTAATCGCCAATAGATAAAAGTAAAGCTACAGGAGAAATAAAAGCAGTAATCGGCCATGAAGAAATTAAAGCAGACAAACTAAAAGGTGAAGGTATCAAGTGCCAGCTAGAACCAACTGAAAATACCATAAAGCGTCTATCTACAGCTAATAGGAACACTAATAAACATCAAGATTTCTTCTGACTTTAAATGTATCTTATGGTATAACTGCACTAAATGTGTTGCCTGATTCCAGTAGCATTTCTATTTTCTAAAATATTTATTTCGAACTTGAGGAATAATGACTGCGAAGTTCTACTTTATTACACTATGTTTTATGTGCAACTAATTAATATGTACAACTAATTCTGTGACTGTTTAGCTAGCTATATGATTTAGTAACTAGGAGGTTTTTATTGGCTAGGTTCTGAGCAAGGATTTTTGTTATTTTTATTATTAATTATTATAATTTGGTACTAACAACAAAGTGTGTGTATAACTAAGTATATCTACAGTATTTTTGAGAAGGTATAAAGTTAAAAATCAATTTTTAAGTTTCTCATAGTCCTTACATTCACAGTTGTTTGTTCCTTTACTATTTTTTCTGTTCACTTTATCTTTTCTACTTCAGATGACTTTCTATTTTACTTCGATGTTTTGTTTGTCTTTACTACTGATTTCTACATTCTGTTTCTACAAACATTAACAGTTCCATAAAACCTACTCTCCTCCTAGATCCTACATCTACAACACCTCTCAAGTTGTGTTCCCTACACTGTATGTGAATTCCGAAACCAACCTTATCTCCACTACAATAAGGGTGAAAACAAAACGGTGCGGGTGCGTCCCGTGCATACGTACATAACGTACCGCGCACTGGCTGCCCGCCGTCTACCTGCAGCTTGAGGTTGGAGGCGCGGCGCGAGAAGCGCACCGTGTGCCACTTGTCGTCCGCCACGTTCGTGCCCGCCAGCAGATTCTGCAAGCAGTGGGAACTGGTGCATACTGATCGCGATAACGCGTTGTTTATCAATTTGCCGTCTCTGTCGCACTTACGGGGTGTTGGGCAGTTTTGTTTCCCTGTTTTATTGTACTATATCAAGAACTATAAAGGCACCTACAGAACAACACCGAATTATTCTTCCAATCACGACCCCCAGCTCGCAACAATACTAATAAACCTCACCTTTTCCCGATCCCCCAACCTGACGCTCGCTCGCACCCTCCCAGCGGCCACGGCCAGCTCAATCCTATCAGCGGAGTTCTCCGACGCCGTGCGCAGCAGCAGCCCCGCCTTCCCCGTGCGGAACCGCAGCATCAGCTCCTCCGTCTGCGTCACGTGCTCCGGCCCGAGCGCGGCGGTGAGGTGCTGGCTGCCGTTCAGGTAGATTGTTGGTGATTCTGAAAATATAAAAAAAAATTCAATCACATCAAATACTTACAAATTTGATGCGGATGAGGTACCTTTACTTGTAATAGGTGATGGACGATTCTCTTTCTTGACTGTTATCATTGTTACGATGTTAGATGATCTGCCACTGGCACTTAAACAATTTACTCCAGCTGCTCCTGTTATCAGCATTGCGAGAGCACTCAGTAATGGAGAAACTTGACTTGAGGACATTTCTGCCAAAATTTGTACTACTGAGAGCAAATTTCCAAATTGTTAAAACACAGAAGTTGGTTGAAAACATCTCGCCTAAAGCAATATTTCGCAGAATAACGGATACTGAACGTATATTCAGCACTTTCCAACACCATCATTTTATAAATGATGCCCTTTTTTGGATATTTGAAACATACATAAATTATAACCGCTTCTATAAATTGAAAACTTCCAGACTTTATATATTAAACTGTGAATTTTTAAACTAACTTTGAGACAAGACGTTTTCACCCCTATCTTGCGTCCCTCCACAGCTGTAACGAATCTTTAAAAGAAATATTGTTGCCCGTCACTGTTTGGCTATAGTGAGTAATAACCTACCTCGTCCACAAGTAGGTCCTCCATAGTTGGTAGCAGAGCAATCGCACAGCGCTCTGTTCCATCCTTCGGAGCAGACTCCACCGTGCTGGCAGGGGGAGCTGACGCACTGCTTCATCAGGACGTGGCACGCTGGTCGCACTGATGCTGTGAATGAGAAAATACGAGTAGTACTTAGCATTTAGATGATCGTGAGTAGAACACATGAGAAAGACGGCACGACTTAACTGAGGAGAAAGTTAGGTCTGCCCAACTAAATGCCTTCTTCAAAGAGCGTGTTTCAGTTTTTCAGAGGTTTGCCAGATTCTTCTTTCCGCGTACATGAAAACTATGGAATCAGCTAAATTCCATCAAAGTTATAACATGGGGTTGTTCAAGGGGCAGATAAATAAACTCCTTAAGAGCCGGCAACACATTTGCAATCCCTCTGGTGCTGCAAATGACTATGGGCGGCGGCGATTGTTGAACATCTGGTTACGCGCTTGCTCGTTTGCTTGCATTCATCATAGAAAAAAAGCTCTTTATTTCGTTCTTTCCATAAGACTTGCCTAAGGATAACTTCTAATAAGGACTTCATACTCACCAGAGTCCTGTTGCCTGGCATAAGCAGTAAGGTCTTGGGGTTTGCCGTTGAGTACCAAGTCACGGATGCAGCCCACAAAGCCCTGCCTCAGGGCCGCCGTCCACAGCGCTGCCGGAGTCCTGGAGGCGGAGTACTCCGAGCCCAGACCGCCGACGAATAGGGGCCCGTCTAGCTCGAGCTGGTTGGATTCACCTGGAATTGTAATGATATGCTTTTATTTCATCTTATTAACTGGCTAAAACGGTTATCTAAGCCATTTTTAGTGACTAGAGACAATTCACTTCTAAATTCACTAACTAACTTATTAAGAGACGTCATGTATTTCGGGTCTACAATTTAAAAAAAAATTAGATTGTAGACCCGAAATTGTAAAATAGGTTTTGGTAAATACGACAATCTCTAAAAATTAATCATAGCTGGATCAATTTATCGCCTCCGGTAGGCACCGTCGACCGTGACCACAGGAACTCGTGCCAGTGAGAGTCGTCCACCCTCTGCCCCGACGCCCTGACCCCCCCTGCGCCGGAGCCCAGGTCCACGTGGACGTAGATGTAGCCGTTCAGCATCTCCACTCACCAGGAGTCTTGAACTCCGCGTTGGCGCCGTCGACGGTGACCCTGCCGTCCCTCCCAGTGCGCCTCAACAGGAACTCGTGCCAGTGGGAGTCGTCCACCCTCCGCCGCGAAGCCCTCACCCTCACTCCTCCAGAGCCCAGGTCCACGTGGACGTAGATGTACCCGTTTAGGATCTTCACTCACCAGGAGTCTTGAACTCCGCGTTGGCGCCGTCGACTGTGACCCTGCCGTCTCTCCCAGTGCGCCTCAACAGGAACTCGTGCCAGTGGGAGTCGTCCACCCTCCGCCGCGACGCCCTCACCCTCACTCCGCCGGAGCCCAGGTCCACGTGGACGTACATGTAGCCGTTCAGCATCTCCACTCACCAGGAGTCTTGAACTCCGCGTTGGCGCCGTCGACGGTGACCCTGCCGTCTCTCCCAGTGCGCCTCAACTGGAACTCGTACCGGTGGAAGTCGTTCACCCTCCGCCGCGACGCCCTCACCCTCACTCCGCCGGAGCCCAGGTCCACGTGGACGTAGATGTAGCCGTTCAGCATCTCCACTCACCAGGAGTCTTGAACTCCGCGTTGGCGCCGTCGACGGTGACCCTGCCGTCTCTCCCAGTGCGCCTCAACTGGAACTCGTACCGGTGGAAGTCGTTCACCCTCCGCCGCGACGCCCTCACCCTCACTCCGCCGGAGCCCAGGTCCACGTGGACGTACATGTAGCCGTTCAGCATCTCCACTCACCAGGAGTCTTGAACTCCGCGTTGGCGCCGTCGACGGTGACCCTGCCGTCTCTCCCAGTGCGCCTCAACTGGAACTCGTACCGGTGGAAGTCGTTCACCCTCCGCCGCGACGCCCTCACCCTCACTGCGCCGGAGCCCAGGTCCACGTGGACGTAGATGTAGCCGTTCAGCATCTCCACTCACCAGGAGTCTTGAACTCCGCGTTGGCGCCGTCGACGGTGACCCTGCCGTCTCTCCCAGTGCGCCTCAACTGGAACTCGCACCGGTGGAAGTCGTTCACGCTTCACCGCGATGCCTTCACCCTCACTCCTCCAGAGCCCAGGTCCACGTGGACGTAGATGTACCCGTTTAGGATCTCCACTGACCAGGAGTCTTGAACTCCGCGTTGGCGCCGTCGACGGTGACCCTGCCGTCCCTCCCAGTGCGCCTCAACAGGAACTCGTGCCAGTGGGAGTCGTCCACCCTCCGCCGCGACGCCCTCACCCTCACTCCGCCGGAGCCCAGGTCCACGTGGACGTAGATGTAGCCGTTCAGGATCTCCACGGCGAAGAGGTCCGCCTATGGGATACACTATCACTAAATACCAGGGACCAATACGGATTGGTATCTGGAACTCATTATAATGTTTCTCACGGCCGCTCTCAGAGACGTCATTTATCTGAATAATACTCGTAAATGTTTGTTTGTAGGTTGTAAGTTACACGCCTAACCGTCGAAATATAAACATGAAACATGTCTCTGCATATATTGTCGATGGGATATTTAAAAATTTAAAAAAAACTCCGACCACCCCAGGCCGCCATTTTGTAGAGGCGGGCCATCTTGGATTTGAAATTTATCAACCTCCTTCATTTGATACTCATCATGTTGTACAAAATACGTACACACACACACACACTCACACACGCACGCACGCACGGGCAGACACACACACAAACCACGTCGTATTGCGCGGGAGTTAAACTGAGGAATTAATAATAGAGTTTTCAATATTTTTCATGTAATTAATTACGTTTCGTCACTAAAACCCAAACAAACCATTTTTCGTTGTATTCTTTTAATCCATTACATTACTCTGTATTCATAACATTTGCCTAGCTTAATTAGGTATACCAAAATCAGTCAGTCAGTATCAATCGATATCATAGATAAATAATTCAGCCGTTCGTGACTATTTGGTATCCTGTTTGAACGGTTAGTTCATTGTACATGCATGTGTAGTAACACAGAGACTAACTAGGACGTGAATACAGTTTATCAATTATTAAGTTAGTCCAAGTGCGATTCGCAATTACTCGCCGAGGATTCCGTACTACCATCGAATCGAAACCGTTACCGAAAACATACGGTATATTGGATAAATGCAAATGTTTCACACAAACACATTTACAACAAAATATACACACATACACATTCATACAATTACGTACAGAATAATCTGTTATTTTTAAATCTAGAAAAATTAAAATTAATATCTTTACTTTTCGTACGGCCTAACTTATAGAAAAATTTAAGCTTTTATGAAAAATCAAAACTCTATCAATAGGTTTGGAATGCAGGTTTGCACCAAGAAGAACTGAGAAGAAACTCGTCAATTTATCGTTTCCGACATGTTACTTCATAATAACATGTCACACTATATTAACTTGTAAATTTTCCGCATCATACCATCATATTATGGTACGTAGGAACATTAACATAATCCTTCTTAACTTAATACTTAGTACAAATTAACATAATTGCAAATAACATCTGCAATGCGAAAAATAAACAATTGCAACCAATATAACATGCTTCACAATCACAAAGGTGCTTAGTTCTAAAACTACGAACAATCAAATAAATATTCCCTAACACATGCAAATTACTCCCAGACTATTTTTATACCATTCGTTCTATAAAACCCAGAGTACCTGACATGCAAATCAAAACCTATTTTCGTTTCAACAGTTTTAATGCTAATGTAAAAATATAATTCTTGTAATTCTAAGCTAATAAAACTACCTAACATTAAACTTAAAAAATACATGATGTGCTTAATGGAAGTGTCGTTTGGTACAACTATTAAGAAAATACTTCAACTAATTTGAAGAAAAATATGTAATTTCTTCACGTCTCCTTAAAACAATAGTAAAAGTAAAAAATTAAAAGCCATTTAACTATAGGTATAATTTGTTGCAAACTATTGCAAGTGGATAGTGTGCGTTATTTTTACACTTTTTTATAAAATTTGTGGTTTGAAACTATATTGTAGGTAAATATCAAATATATAGATTAACAAGCACTACTTACCTTGTAGAATCTATTTAAAAGAAAAATCCAAAAAAATCTAATGATGGGGCAGTAGTGCGAATTTGTGTAGGTATATTATACTAAAGTCTTTTATAAGCAAATCACGACTAAAAACAATCTTGCGTCTCCCTACTTCATTAGCCTAAAATCACAGAAAAATCTGTAGCTAATGTTTCTTGAAATTGAACAATGAACGAAAGAAACATGGAGTTCGTTGCTCCTTACAAATTGTATTTTGAAATCGGTGCCAAAATCACACGTAACCTAAAAAGTGAAATGGCAAAAGTGAATTGATTAGTACTACGGGTATCTCATGTCAGCCAGTATTTGAGCAGAAATAACATTTTTTTTAGTATACTTATCTTATAACTGTACTACTAGTACTGATGTTATCAATAAAATCTCAGATCACTCAAACACAGAATAAAATATAGTTATTGTATTTAAAATTTTCGGTTTTATTTTGCGACAGATAAAAAGACACGGTGTAAAAAATAAATGGTGTTTATTCATTACTATGTACTAGGGATAAAAAAATTACACTAGCGTGAATAATGCTAGGGTGTTCTGTATACAGTAGGTATTGCCTGTGCAGAGTCTACGTGCACACCACACCAAAAAAATATACACTCCAACATAATTATCAAAGTGGGTGAAACTTTATAAGGTACCATACACAAATTCCCCTAATACGGTGTTGCCAGTTTTCTTTTTACCAACATCTCCTTACCTCGACCTACCATGCATAACAGCTTGGCTATTCTGGACAAACGTTTTTGTAACTCGAAAGCGTGAGATTGAAATCAGTCTATGCTTTTCTATATTTGGCAAGATTGCAATTCACGATAAAGAGGAACAAAATCGAATTAATGCATCGGAAGTAACAAGGACGCTTAGTACATGTTTATATTGTATAAAATTAAATAAAATAACAATTAATTAAGTATAACAAAAACCGACACTGAAAGTATTTGTTTTCCGGTTACACACGTTTTAAGTAAGGCTTTTATTGACCCAATGGTTGTGAGAAAAACACGCTATATCGTTACAAAAACATTTTAACAGCATAGATAGTTCAGTGGATAAAACGAGAGCATTTTACATTTCAAAATCACACTGTCTTTAATCGAAATTCGTAATTAAAAATTTCACTGTTCCATATTACTCTCACTCCAATTAACTCCATGAATGTGGACTACATAATATACTTCAGATATTATGACTAAAAAGTCTCGCGAGTCATTTGTATCTACTCACCAATGTGCTAAGTCCAAATCTATAATCACAGATTTTATCAAACAAGGATAAAAATATAGTTAGATGCGTAAAATCCCTGTTTATTTATCCACTGAGTATAATTTATTGAGATTGCAAAATTCTTTCCTAATTTCCACGAAAGCAAACAAAGTTTATTTTTATGTTTTAATTGGTTTCTCTTCTGCTGATGTTAATTAACAGAAAGTAAATAAAATGGGAAACATGAGAGCAAGGTAAATAAAATAAAAAGGTATAATTATAAGAGCTTTTTCACACAGGGGTATATATATATTTTCATTACGTTCCGTTGAAACGAGTTACAATATATGCCATAGACCTCTCGTACATAAGAAAGAGAAAAGAGTAGAGACTCTCCAAACTTCATGCTTCCTCAATTTGAGAATCTAAATTTTCCGATTAATTGTGGATTACACAATATGTTAAAGTTGATAATAATATTATAAGAAGTTGCATGATTTTGATGTGATAATACTGATCACAAGAAAATACAGCACAAGAAGATGTGAAGGAAAGTATATTCGTGTGTAAAGTCTCTTATTTTTGCGTATATTTTTCATCAGTAAACATAGTTCTAACTGTATTTATCGAATCGAGCGGGATACAGTATCGGTTTCTACTTACTGAATACATACGATGTGGCCTTCATCTATTTCGTAAAACTATGGCTACTTTTCCATTGACTGGCATGGCAACTTTACCAGCAATGGCAATGGTAACTGGAAAAATAATGGCACAGAATGGCAAAATTCACGGTTAGTCATGCCATTAGCATTGCCATCTCCAACATGTAAATAATACAATTAGATCATGGATGAATGTGAAAATGCCAGTAGAGGAAACATTTTTTATGATTACTGGCAACCCCAAAACTGTATAGATACGAGTACAATATGTTTTCCCGTTCGTACCGTGTTCCATAGAAACCTATAAAGATGATAATATTGTGAAAAAACTTATTATTAAGTAAGAATAAGAATTTCGCAATCTCACGAAGGTTATGATCAAATGGAGATGAGGATGGTAGGAGTTGTAAGTTTCAGCGTGTATTACGAAACGAGATCGTTGGTTGAGGCAGCTTATTGCAATCGTTTTTTGGCCGGTATACTTTGTTCTATTTTTGAAATAAAGGTTTAGTTGAACTTTTAAAATGCTTTCCAAATGTCTAAGATGTACCTATCTATGTTCTTACACTTCGATATACTAACTTTTAGGCATCTCTAAATACCGTCTTAATGTGCTGGCACAGACCAGCATATTAGTTACTAACGTAAATGCAGAAGGCAATGTTAGTAGGCAATGATGGATCATCGGGAACTAATGTGATGTTTGTATATCCATGCGCTGGTCACATATAATTTTTAGATCTTAGAAACAACCGAACCAAAAACTCCAGGTTGCCGCGGCTGTAAAACGAGGTATTTTACTCAAAACTGCGCCCGTATTCTGTATCTCGGTGCCTATCAAAGAATGATAGCCACTGGCATATGTTTTTTATCCATTGAAAGTTTGCTATGAAATAAAAATAACATTTCCTTAGCAAAACTTCAATGCATGAAAAACATTTACTTACTAGTGGCTATCATTCTTTGATAGGCACCGAGTTACAGAATAGGGCTACTGGTCTTGATGCTTCTAGTTCTTGCGTGCTCAAGATTAAGAGATATTTCGACTATCCAAACTATGTGCCAATAATAACTATTGCGATTTTCACCAGACCACCTGCCTACGAAAAAATTCGCAAAAGTGATAAATGCCACATGCCATTTCTCTAGCATTCTCGGTTTATTCATTGAACAGAAAAAGCATAGAATTTATTCTTTCACTCAACTATAGCGTAACGAATATCTATCCTATGGTAGGAGTATAAAATATTACAATACCATTTGACAATATTGGTTTCATGCGCGACTTTGGCCGATTGGTTAGTTATTTGTAAGACTAATGCAATCAGCCCATCACAGTTGCCATAACACTAAGTACCTCGGACCACTAACCAATCACGAGGCTTGCGATTTACGTTTTTATTTTACGTTCTCGAAAGACAAAGGTTGTATGAAAAGACGACTTCTATGCTTTTTCCTTCACTAGTTATAACCGAAATATTTTCATACATTTATTTACGTCGCGCGAAGTCGGCTCTATCGTTCGAATTTTTATCGTAAGGCAGAATTATATCCTAGTTCCGTAATACATGCGCTGGTCGCTTTCTGATGATGATGAGGATGCTGTCGCCAATGGTAACCGATGACCAACCCCAAAAGCTTCACCCCTTACCGTGCAACCTACCCTTGGAGGCTTCGCGCCCATGTTGAACAAGATCAGCCCGTTCGGTTCATTCGTTCGGAATTTGAACGATATCGTTCCGGTCTTCACTGCTTCCCATTTTGGTAGTATCTGGAGGAATAAAAGAGATTAGTATTGTTGCTAGAGTTTAACTTACCCGCCAAGTGCGACTCTTAATCTGTCAACGAGGGTTTCGTACTACGTTATAAAACGGCAAGAACACTTTTAATGATGAACCGCAAAAAAAAACTTGGTAGATTTATTATCACAGATTTGTTAATAGGTTAAAGATATTGGCAGAGGTGGGAGTTTAGTGTTGAGGGACGGAATTTACTTTCGACATCTTGCACGATAATAAAAAAAAACTATTACGGAAATTAAAAAAAAATCAGTCAAGGAGTTTTGTTACAACACTGTCACACCAGATTTTCTATAATTACATAATATATTACACATCGATTCAGTATACAATCGAGTAACATTGTAAATGATCGCACCAATATACAAGAGTGGTATAAAACAGAGAACAATAGGTTTATCGGTATGTCGATCATAAAATAGCTTTAACCCTGCGTCGAAGGGTCGGTCATTTGTGCCGAGGCCAGCTAGCCGGTCGATTGTACCCACACATACTAAAGGTATTATAAAAATCTATTATTTTATTGTTCCACTACAAATGTATGACATTTTAATTCCCTATACCGCAATATACTGATAAATTATGTAACTCGCTGGCTTTATTATTTATTTATAGAGTTTCCGAATGCACTGCCACTTATAAAATAACTATAGTAACATTAAAATTATAATATTTATACCACAAAAATCGATAAGTGCATGTGACTAAATTCAAAATTCAAATAGATAGTTATTTGGATAGTTAATTAGTAATTTACTGGTGTACATTATCGATGAGTTCTAATGATAATAATAGTATCTATTCACCGATGGCGAATGGTAATAGATTCTATTTAGTCGAAATTTCCATAAATAAACAACCCTGTCGGAGCTAAATCTTCTGTTAGCGTAATAGGAACGTATCGATATCCCGACATTACATCGCATAAACTTACATTACTCGACAACCCTATCCGTAAGGATTAGCCTTTTTATTCGACTACCCTTTTCTTGTAACGTTTGCGAAGTGAATTTATCGACAGGGGTTTGTTTTTCGTGCTAGCTTGAAAGAAGTCGACACTAAGCCCACCATTTTTAGGGTTCCGTACCCAAAGGGTAAAAAGGAACCCTATTACTGAGACTTCGCTGTCCGTCCGTCCGTCTGTCACCAGGCTGTATCTCTTGAAACGTGATAGAAACACATACGAAATTTTCACAGATTGTAAAATCAAATTGATCAATTGTATTTCCGTTGCCGATATAACCACAAATACTAAGAAAAAATGAATAAAATGAAGGTTAAAGGGGGCTCCCATACAACAAACCTGAGTTTGAGGTCGTTGATCCATACCCATTATTACTCTACTTGTATAGTACTAGTAGGTAGTAAAGGAAAATGAGCCTTCTGGGTTCTGTATCATCTCGCTACGTTATATAGATAATGGTAAAAAACCCTTCGTGTGCGAGTCCGACTTGTACTAGGCCGAATTTTTTATACAAAACCCACAAATATAAGTTCTTGTATTGTTTTTCTGCGATAAAACCTAAATAAAATTTAAATTTCCCGGACTAGTAGGGCCAAAACAACCTAACGACTAATTAGTAGAGTCCGACCGAAACTGGTTTTCCGGCCGTAACCGAAACCGAAACCGAATATTCGGCCCTGGCTTCAGTTTCGGCCGAAACCGAAACCGAAACTCATGTGGTCAAGTATAAAAGTCCTTAAAATACTGATCAAGTATAAAATTCCTTAAAATACTGAAATTTGATGCATTTTACACATTAGAATGTTTACGTCGGACGATAACGCACTAAGTTTTTGGCGCACGACAACTTCTGAACAGGGCCGCCAGCGTCCGCCATAGATACGACATAGTGTTGCCGCGAGAAACGAAGCTAGGCGAGCGTGCACGACTACTTCCGAAATCAGTTTCGGTTTCGGCAAAAGTTTCGGCCAATTTAGGCCGAAACCGAAACTGCGGCTGAAACTTGATTTTTGGCCGAAACTCAGCCGAAACCGAAACCGAACTTTCGGTCGGACACTACTAATTACTCTAGTATTTAAAATGTTAGCCTCCAATTTGTGGGAATGAAACCCATACGCCAATCCCTGCTTTTTGGAAATACTTGTCATAATTGTCACAATTCTACTCGGAAAATCCCAAAACAGCGAATTCCAAAAATATACTTTACTTGCTTACAAAAATTATCCGCTTACCCTGCCCTTTATTAAACCTTTTAGTTTTTTTTCATGAATTAATAACGTTCATTCATATTTAAGCGTAAGTATCAGATACGCTATAAAGCTTCTATACATTTCGTATTAACTATCACGCATACGTACTTTGACCTTTGATAGCGCCCAAGTTTAACAATCATTCATCAATATTTCTTTCTCTGAAAAGTTTACCTACTAGTAGTATTGTCCATACAGCTAATAATAATCTTCTCAATATTGTTGTCTCAACCCCTTTAAAATAAATCTTTAAAATTGCTTTCATCGTGTGGAAAGAAATAATAATAATATTGCTCGAGCAATAGTCTAATCTTAAACGAATTGTGGAACGCAATTTTGTTTTACATCTACATGTCCGGCATAAGCATCCAAAATGTTATCAAACATACGACAGTATCCACCAAAACCAAGCTTTTTGTAATGGGCCTCAGGTCTCTTTTTATGAATGAGAAAGCTTTGCACTTTATAGATACCTACTATGCGGGTTGGCATGTTTTACAAATTTTTTCAAGAAAAAGATATTTTGCTATGATTTGCAAAGGCAATTATTGTCTTAATCTACATCGATTGCTTACGAATAAATACTTCATTGTGGAATTATTGTCATTGCCCGTTTGAGTCGTCAATAAAAATTGACAATTAAATTTAAAGGTAACATTGGTGTGATTCACGTATTCTTTATTCCCTGACCCTTGTATTACACATTAATTTTCTCCCAATACAAAATCTGAAAGTGTTATTATCCTGGGTTACATGTTTCAACTGTACGGTAGCCACCCTATGTCACAGTGAACCTTTCTAAGTGTTCGTAAATTATTGTAATTATAGCCGATATAACCTGAGGGCTTATGGCTATAAACTGATTTGTGTAGCGATAACAACGTAATGGCTTAAGAGAAAGGTTGAACGCCCGAGTCAAAAAGTCTAATCCCTACGCCTTTTTAATATCAAACGCACTTCAAAGTTGAAACCCACTTCGTAGCTGGATTTTACAATATAAAAGTGCCTTGGCATGATGGGAGTCTCGAAGTACATAAAATAACAGGACACTGTAAAAGTAAAGTAATTCTTTATTTGCCATAAAACATGGTATTTGTAGATGTTACATGTTATAGTAATATGTATCCAAAATGTTTTGACCTAACATGGGTATGCAAATATTATAAAAGTAGGTATCTTATTATTCATTATATTATTAGTATATTTATTACATTAAATTATAATTATGTCAAAGTTAAATCTATCCTCACTCTGTATACTCTAGGAACTCTTTAACTGAATAAAAGGCCTTCGAACTGAGCCATTCATATAACTTTGCCCCAAAAGATTTTTGTTGCAAGGCTCTTATGTGGCTTGGTATTTTATTAAAAATTTTAACGCTCATTCCAATGCAATTTTTCATGAAGTGCTCAGTTCTAGGGTTAGGACATCCACCGTAGAAGATTTTCTTTAACTGAAAATTTCTTTAGGTGCGTTGGGAATTTTTGAGATGGGAAAAAACCATTGAGCTCGCGACTCGGTTACCGTAACCGATACCTCACACTGTTACTGTAACCGACACCTTACATAAAATTGTTCAAGCTTTGACTTCGGACGGTTTCTTCTGCGTATCATTTTTTTTTACGTCACAACTTGTTTAAATGTCCCACTGTTGGACAAAGGTCTCCTTCATAGAATGAGAGGGGTTTGGCTACACACTAAGCTGGCCAAATGCGGGTTAGAGGGCTTCGCACATGTGAGAAATGATTCTGGTGAACTCTCAAGCATGCATGTTTCCCTAGATATTATCCTTCACCGTTACGCAAATGATAAATATGTATTTTCTTAAAACGCACAAAAAAGTGCTTTCCCGGGATTCGAACCCCCAAGCTCCTGATGATGAGAGGTAGAGTTCAGAACCAATGGGCTGCCACAGGTCACAGCTTTCTTCATAGAACATTCACCAGCAATATGCATCGCAATGTCACTGCACTGTGCTGGCACTGCATTGCACTGTCACTACACTGCACTGTGCTCATCATCCTGAGACATCACTCATCTTAAGTCTCATAATGCCCCGTACCTAATTTCGTCAGCTCAAGTGCCCTTTAAACCAAAATACTGCAACACTTCAGAATATGTAACACTTCAAAAAAGTGCTACCACTCGTTATAACAACAAACTCAAGCAAAATACTCTCAAAATTACTTTCCTCGCCATAATTTTCAATATTTATTACACGCTTGAAAATAAGTAAAAAGCTACGATACCGGAAAACTCAAGCAACACCAGAATAACAGTGATGCAATAAAGTTCGAAAGGGAAACAAAAAAGTTGTAAATTACTTCCTTCAGATAGCCTCCAACTTAAACAAACTTTTCCGCTGAAACGCAATAAAAATGCTGAGCAAATCAATACCGAACGGTGCAGAAATGAAGGAAATTCTTCTTCTCGAAATGTCTGAAATGCATAGCGAAGTATTATCTGCAGCACAGGTTACGGTAGATACACCCGCATAGTTTTAAAACCATTCAGTCCTAGAGAGATAGGGCAGAGGTGCTTCTCTATACGAACGTCGTACCAAAATTGTTAGCAATTTGTGTATACATATTATATTTCCGCTTTAATCGTCATGCTTAACCCGATTTAGATAAAAATTATCGAGGTTACCGAATAAGTTTTCTAATAATAATACTTACCAACAACGATATATATTGAATGTTTACTTATTATTTCAGATCAGACTAGTGCTTAGCGACAATCATGCCTGATGTAAAACAATGACGAGTTGTAGGTTGGAGCGCGCTTGCCTAGAAATGCCTATTCTCTTAATTGGAAGTACGAAAGTTGGAAGGACGTTCCACGCCTTAGCGGTTCGTATCAGAAACGTGGAAGAAAAATGTTGCGTGTGAGTTTGTTGGATGTCAACCACATAAGAAAACCCACCGCTGTTGCAGTTCTATAGTGAAAAGGTGAGGCACGATCGAGATTATGGACAACTCTATACAAATATACCAAAATAATTTTCGACAGGTTTCTACGACGCTCGTAGATAATTTAAATGGGTAAGGGCATTGTTTCTTAGCGTGAACTGTAGAGAGATGACTGGTTGTAATTCTTAACTACGAAATAGAAAATGTTGTCTATGGTTTTAACAAAAATCTCTGTTTTAAAGAAGAGATAGTGCAAATTCACAGATATCAAAGACTAAGCGGCCCTTAGAGTGCCAGTAAAACGCTTAACTCAAATCCAATAAGCTTGGCCGACTGTAATGAGATGAAGCGATTGTAGAGACTCTTCGCGAAATTCGAGAGTCCGTCCCGTCAAGTGCCCTCTGTACTTGAAGAGACAGTGGTCAGTTTTGAGAAGGTGCTTAACTTTCTCATATCACACAGAAATAGGAAATACTCATAGATTTGACGCTGTAAAGTACCTAGTGTTTGTAGTAATTATAAGGACTTATTTTGCCCGCGACTCTGCAGGCATGGGATTCGGTTTTTCAGTAATCACGTGGATAAAATGTTTTTTTTTTTTTTATATAATAAAACGTCTATACTATTTACACTGTATCATCCAACTCTATTGCAAATTTCAGCGACATTCTAGCAGTAGCGGCGTGAAAGAATAACAGTGATTTGGCGTAGTAAATATATAGTGTAAATAGTGGCGTATAAATTAGTAGTGCGGTATAGTAGTAGTAAGTAGTATGGCCGAGTTTCGACCAATGAACGTGACCATAAGTCCTTTAGACTCTCCTGTTCAACTAACTCATTAACTAGATCTCTCCTGTTCAATTCTAGTTTCCAAACAACGAGTAGACATTTATGGAAGGTTGTAACAATAATGCATAACAAACTTTTAGTTTAAGCACCGTCTCAAAAGTTTCCACTACCTCTCAAACCGTTGCCGAAGCTCCGCATGTAATGGTCCGGTTTATAGAGGTGGGTTTTTCACGCGAAGCATTGTTTTTAATTGGCCCTTATCCCTTACTATGAACTGGCATTGTTAAGTAATGAGGTACGGGAAAAGTTGATAACATAAATCGTCCGGAATCTGGTTACAGCCTAACTCTACGGCGATTTGCCAAACACGCAAACAATATTTGACAAAATAATGATGAGACAATCGACTTCATGGAACATCATATTATTACGCTGTCTCTTTCGTCTTACTAAGATATCTTATCCAATTGTGTCCAGAAAATATTAAAAAAAGATTGTCTAAGATGATGGTTCAAAAGAACTCCAAAAAGCCCTATCTCATGAAAACCCTAACTATATTGTGATATTTTTATACCTGCCCCTTGATGCTGTAAGAAAAATGTTTTCGTAATCGTTATCGAATTCTGTCCCCAGATTGGCTGACGCAAAACAGGAAACTGATCAGAGGGCAGTATTTTTAAATGAATCTGATGTACAAGAATGTACGCAAATCTAAACCTTAGTAGAACGTGCTTTACGAGTCAAGGTCAGGTCATGCGAACTTGGTTTTTTTTAAACATTTTTCGTATTCATTCCTCTCGGTATATAAGTATATATTATTAACATTGAACAGTTATATCCGGATCACTAAAACTGAGATGCAGGAAATTTAAATGACATATGAGGGATCCCCAGCGTTATTATTGTTTGAATAACTGAAGTTTGAACCGGCATTTGCTTTGAAATATCTACTCTAGTTCACTCAAAGGGAAATGGGTTTAGGATTGCGACTAATAGAAACTTCTTGCCTTTATGTTTGGAAACCTTCGGAAAATTAGGTTTGTTCCGATACTGAATTGAGGGGTTATTAATTGTTACATTTTTGGGTCAAGGGGTATTTAGTACAAAAGTGTGGTTGTATCAAGGACTTTTTAATGGTATTCAGGGATCTTTTACCATCAGAAAACATTGTTTATCTACGCTCATTGCTTAAAGTTCGAATTATGAAATCAAAATGTGTCACATATTGACCTACTTTATTCACAGACTTCTATAATTATAAAAAAGTTATTCATTATAACATCGCTGTACTATGGAAATATCTTTAGATAGTTGAATAATTTCCATTACGATACTCGGCTCTGGGTTCCTGTATTTTTATGTGTCGTCATCACAGACCAGGGAATAACTTTCTTTTCTCTGTGGTCGTCATAGCCAAAAGAGAGTGAGTCATAGCCAAAGTAGAGCCTATCCTCAATTTTGTTTTTTTTTTTTATATACGGAGTCCACAGACAACATTTAGTTGGTATAAATATTTTTCTACTCTTTTTTGTTTCATGACTTTTTTAACAGACTATACGCAGTTTACAACTGTATTTTGGCGCCATACCTAACTTTTAACATTTCAATGTGTTATTTTTGTTTCTTAGTCAAAAATTAGCGCGGAAAAATGTCTAGCAGTGAAACCTACTAAAGAAAATTTAACTACACCTGACATTTTAGTAATTGCAACAAAAATGACCCACAATCTTTTACCAACAAAGTGAAGGATTTACGACAAACGTTAGCAAGATTTTATGGTTTGGATTTATGATAATTTGAGCGTAGATAAAGTAGTGTATGAAAATCTACATAATTAGGTATTAAAACACTCGTGTGATACTATTAAAAAACTCGCCTGCGGCTCGTTTTTTAAACTCACACTCATGTTTTAATACCCCCCATTATGCATCCGTTTCATAAACTACTATTTTGTTACAAGTACGAATGGTCATACGTATTAGTTGATACGGCTTTATTTAACAACCGAATTTTTCGAGACAAATGTATACGGAACCCAACGGAACCAAATCTTCGACCAGCTTTACCTTTTATTCCTTTTATTTAGCTTTTATGCTGTCTGTCTATCCGTCCGTAAGATCATTAGCTTAAATGATACACAATCTTATTAAAAAAGATTGTGTATCATTTAAGCTTTTTAGGCAAAATGCAAAACTAACTTTGTTGAAAAATTTCTTATTGGCTGTATTTCATAATTGCTGTTGTTATCTGGGGAGGCGTAATATGTTTGCGTATTCCATAATCACCACGGCCTCATTGAAATTTTATAATTTCTAAATTGGCTCAGGTCTGGTCTGGTCTGGTAGTAAGAGCCTTCGGCCGTGGCTAGTTACCGCCCTACCAGCAAAGACGCACCGCCAAGCGATTCACCGTTCCGGTGCGATGCTGTGTAGAAATTGTAGGGGGGTGAGTTCACTTATCCCTTCCAAGTTAGTACGATAAAATCTTCGGCTGCATAATCACTTACCATCAGGTGAGATCACAGTCAAGTACTTACTTGTACAGTGTGTAAAAAAAAAGACCTGAAGTCCTTTAATGGATGTACCAGGTCGATAAGCCTGATGAGAGCTTACCAAATGCGCATCTTTAGTAGCGAATGTGACAGGATCCGCGGAGTCTGTGGCTGTGCAGGCGTACTCCAGTCGACCTGTCACCGTGATAAGCTTGCTGCCGGTCCGCGCCAGATCGATCAGGTTGAGTCGGAGAGTGTCTGCTGAGAACTCCACCTGGAAGATTGAGGAAAATTTAGAAAACCCTCCTTTGAAAAATGCGGTAGATCAAACGCAAAGAAATCAACAACTCTTGCTACAAAATTTCTAAATTTTTTATAGCTGTTTGTTCCGTCATCCATTTTATTCAATGTACTTTTACATTTCATCCACTGTTGATTATATCAATGTAAATACAAGTTTGCCAGTGAAAGAGTACAACCAAGCAAGCAACGCTGTCGTGTTCATGGTGCCTCTGACGTATTATTTTTTATCGTGCTTTTAATCCACGTTATCCAGAACTGCTGACACTCATTCTTTTAGTGCAAGGTGTTTCAAGTAGCTAATGAAGTTAGCATGTGCCCTGGCACTGTACATCGCTTTCGCGTTCAGGTACCCTCCAATATATGCTTTAGAGCCTAGTTCTTTGAGTACACGTCATCCACAACTCTGCCCTCGTAATTGAAAACACAGTATCTCCAAAAATTGCGTTTCGAGAAAAACGCGTTTAAAGTTTAATAGATAAATTGATATGTTATGAGCCAACTATATACGTTAGCGTGATAGGGGTTTTTTTAAACTACGAAGAATAAATAAAGCTTTCATTATATGTACATGAAGCTCTTTTATTATTGATCTTTAATTAATTAAATTAGATAATGTGTTTTAACATAGTAATATAATTTTTTAAAGTAAATTTATTTTACGCTTAAACCCAGTAACTTGACAGTTACTGTGTTCTAACGTACTTTTATTTAATACTGTGTTTTAACCATGTAAAGATACAAACACTCGTGATTACACAACACAGTAACTATACATATACTGTGTTGTAAGGTAACAATACCTAACATTTATTTACTAGATGGATTTCTAGTAAGTAAGATACTGTGTTTAATATTAATTTTGCAATATGTTAACTCTTAGTTTCCGTTATAGCATCTAAAGAAACTGTGTTTTAAGTTAACCTTTTTTTCATACGTGTAAAAACACCATGTGTGTAGAATTTTGCTTCTCCTCCTCAGATTTTTCAGATATCCCAGCTGATAATGAATTTATTTGTGCTGCTGTACTTATATTTATATTCGTATCTGATTCCTAATTTTTATTCGTTCCTATTTCGGTCTTGAATTTTTAGGTATGTATAACATAGATATCATTAAGACATCCATACAAATAGAAGAAGTGAGTGATGTCTCTGATTTTTCAATGAATGCTTATAATTTCGTCTAAAGTCCTGATTATTCCGTTAGATTAACTAACTTAAATTATTGGATAAGTGAGAGTCTGAGAGTTGGGTTTATGAAATTTTCATTAAATCTTTTCAGGGGGTAAAGTCGAAAAATCGCCAAAATCAGCTTAAGTAATTATGCTAGCTCAATTTGTTTTTAAGTGTCATTGTGAGATGTGATGCTAACAGGAAACAAAACCCAGCTGTGTTTGTAGTGGGCTTCTTCTCAGTGCAGGGCGTGTTGAACCCTCACGTAAACTTAACTTTAAGTCGACTTGTAGTTATCACCATATATATATGTGACAAATATCATATTGACGTTTTACAAGAACCCGTACGTTAGGCCTATGTGAAATAAAGATATTTCGAGTTTGAGTTTAGAACTGCTAAATAATAAATTATTAGGACTTATACAGTCTAGTTTTAAAGGGTTATCACGGGAATTTCAAGTAAAAGAGTGTAACAAAAGATGCTGATTTCTGAAGCTGATGTTGTAGGTAAACTATTATTTCGTAGTTTATTATTATTTATATGTAAAATTATTTTCTGTTTGAATTAATAAATTGCATAGCTTAATGAATGCTTGAAAAGTGCAATTTAGCTAACATTATATAAGTAATTAATAATTTTAAAAAGAAACTTTACTTACATCTTTAAATATATAAAAGAAGGAACTGACTGACTGACATATCAAGAGACACCGAATTTGGTACACAGATTCCTTGTGAGGTCTTGGGGTGCACTAAGAAAGGATTTTTCGAAATCCACCCTCTAAGGGGCTAAAACAGGGATCCGAAGTTTGTATTTTACCAAGTTTAAATACTCCTTTACGCAACTACTTAACTAATTCGGCTAAAATTTGGAATGAAGGCTGGCCCTGGCTTAAAACATTTAGGCTTTTTATCCCGATTCACACGGAAAATTCCCAATTCATACGGAAAATTCTTCACACCGCAACTGCAGCTATGGAACCGATTTGGCTGGAATTTGGAACGGCGATAATTATATCCTGGATTACTAGATATCCTGGAAATCCATGATTTCTGCGGGAATAGAGTATCTATATCAGATATTTATGCGGGAGATTCAGATTCCTTCACGCCGTAACTAATAAAAAATTTTGGCTGAAAATTGGACTGGAAACAGATTCCATCCTAAAAAAACACAAAGGCAAGTAGCCTATTAATTATATTTTTATTCCAAAAATTCGATGGTTGTAGGGAAAACTAAAATTTACTTGGGCGATGTCGCGGGTTTCTGCTAGTTAATTATATTTCAGTCATCGATATGGTTTTAACAGAAATATTTCCTTAAAAGCCGCCAAAAACTTCCAAGCGCGCAGTGCGCACGATTTAGAATAGTACCTTCCCCTCTAACCTCGCTCCACGAAAAGTTAGTTTAAAACACAGTAAGACGATAGTTACTGGGTTCAAGCTAAGTATTTACTGAAGTTAATATTAAAACTGCAGACACTTAAATCACAGTAAATCAGATACTGTGTTTAATTTATGTAAAGCATTAAAAGATTCCACGAAATGTTTACAAATAAACACAGTATTTGAAGATGCCGTGTTGTAGCCAAGGAAAATTTATTAAAAAAAATCGATAGACATACATTTAAACACAGTAAACAAAAAATTACTGTGTTCAAACCTAAAAATTCTAAGTTACTGTGTTTATTATTAAAAAAGTAATTTTTTTTTTCGAGTTACTGTGTTTTTACTTTTCGTATCTCAGTAACTATACACGCTACAGAAAAATCGAAAAGTTTCCCAGACAGAGCGCAATCGCGCGATTCTAAAAAGCTATCCAAAGCAAAAACACAGTAACTCGACTTACTGTGTTTTCAATTACGAGGGCAGAACTGATGACACTCATTCATCCAATGCACCTCTTACCTTCTTCAAGCAGCCAATGAAGTTAGTTTGCACCCTGGCACCCGGCAGTGATCTCGCGTTCGTGTACTCTACAAGACATGCTCTGGAGCCTAATTGTTTGAATACATGTCATCCACAACTGCTGACACTCGTTCATCCAATGTACCCCTCACCTTCTTCAAGCAGCCAATGAAGTTAGTGTGCACCCTGGCACCCAGACAGCGCTTTTGCGATCAGGAATCCTCCAAAATATGCTCTGAAGCCTAATTGTTTGAGGGAACGTCATCCACAACTGCTGAGACTCATCCATTCAGTGTACCTCTCACCTTCTTCAAGCAGCCAATGAAGTTAGTGTGCACCCTGGCACCGGGCAGCGCTCTCGCGTTCAGGGAGCCACCGACGTGTGCCCTGGAGCTCGCCAGCATGGTGAACGAACCGGCCACGTGCGAGTGCTCCGAATACACGTCATCCACAACTGCTGACACTCATCCATTCAGTGTATCTCTCACCTTCTTCAAGCAGCCAATGAAGTTAGTGTGCACCCTGGCGCCGGGCAGCGCTCTCGCGTTCAGGGAGCCACCGACGTGTGCCCTGGAGCTCGCCAGCATGGTGAACGAACCGGCCACGTGCGAGTGCTCCGAGTACACGTCATCCACAACTGCTGACACTCATCCATTCAGTGTATCTCTCACCTTCTTCAAGCAGCCAATGAAGTTAGTGTGCACCCTGGCGCCGGGCAGCGCTCTCGCGTTCAGGGAGCCACCGACGTGTGCCCTGGAGCTCGCCAGCATGGTGAATGAACCGGCCACGTGCGAGTGCTCCGAGTACACGTCATCCACAACTGCTGACACCTGAGTACAAGTGATAAATCTTTAGCAGGACAGATAAATTTGTTTTGCTATAATCCAATAGCCTGCAATTCAATGTTGAAATAAATCTTTATTAATTCCATTCATTTATCAAGTAGACAAATAAATATTAAAGTCCTGAATCATACATTCTGTCACAAATTCATCATCATAGATCCTTATAATACTGGAATATTTATTAACAGCTGTGTAAGTGACTGGTGTGCTTAACTTTGTAATGCAGACAAGGGATAAGAGAGGATTTTATAATTTTCCGAGAGATCAACGATAGATATGTCGGCTTATCTGTATAATTTCTTTTTTTGGCTTATCTCTATGTTAAAAGGAAAAGGTAACTAACTGACTGACTAAATTCGGCATAGAGACAGCAATTTTTATAGCGTAGGCATTATCACCACGCTCATGATACTTTTCCTTGAATCAAAAATCCTTCGCTACTTGTCACTCATAATTTGCAGCTTTGCATAACAAATAACTATTATCTTCAGGTAGATACATATCTAGTATCTAACCCTTTCCCAGTTTCTATAAGAGCCTTGCGAACGGATTTATTTCTAATCCTTTTTATACAGTACCCTAGAGATTTCCCTACCTTGTGTAAATTAGACGAAGGTTAATTGCATGAGAAAAGTACTAAATTTCGAACAAAAGACATTTTATTAAGATTACCATCTCATTCCTCCGAGCGACCTATCTTCTCTTTTGTTCATTCCACAGGAGATACTGTGAAATTTTTTTCCCCCCAATGAACGGGAAAACCATAGAAATAACAGTTACTGTCAAAAATGTTTTTGAGAATGGTTCCAAAGTTACACGCAACATAAAGGGCAAGTCTACCTATTGTGTCAAGTCTCAAAATTGTGCACACACTCGAAGGGTGTCAAGCTCGTTGACGAACATTACTACCTAGACTGAGAATACATGCAGGGACTCTATTACAGATATACCACGTTGAAGTTTATAGTTTTAAAGACCTTTCTGGTACAGTTGGCATGCGCTGGGGTATTTAAATAAATAATAAATAATAAATAGTGGACAAAATCACATACTTTGCTCCGATCCCTTAGTAAGTAGCTTAATATGCACTTGTGTTAAGGAAATCAGAAACAGCGAAGGTACCACAACACCCAAACCCGAGACAATGTAGAAAACTTATTTTTCTACATTGCCTCAGAGATGGCGGCGCCTTGAAAACCGGTACGCTAACCACTCAACCCAGAGGTCGTCCATGGCATGAGTCCCGCGTTTGATTCCGAGCTATATTTACCGATGTTACTTACTTTTCCAAATTAGTACGATCAAATTCAGTAGCTGACATTCACTTATGATGAGTCATTTTTCAATATCTCTATACGTGTCGTCATTTACCATCAGACGAAATTTCGTTTAAGTACATTTGAAGTGTGGAAAATATTTTTTTATTAGAGCAGAAGAAATGCTTCTATTCTATTTAAGTTCGTTGACGAAAATATATACCGGTCACTGTTTCCATATCGGAAAAGCTATAGTGATGGAACGGCGCGGGTAAAGTTTGGACATAAACTTTATGCTATCAGTGTTTCGGGGGACACGAACAAATTAGCTTTGTGTGCGATGCGTGAATTTTATATACAGGGTGTTCAATCAAATGTACGCCGGTACGGTACTAAAACCATACGATTTTATTTAAAAAAGTGCATTAGTACAAATCCATCCATTATTCTATTAATATAAGAATTGTTTAAGTTGTATATAAACATATTGCCTGCCGCCGCGGATTGCCAGGCTTTACACACACTTTTGATATATTTATGACAGCGTCTATTGTCTTCATGATAAAACCAGACGGATAGACGCACGGATAAAGTCACATTTTAGGAATTCTATTTACACTACTTTAGTATGGAACTTTTAAAATGTTCCACGAACCAATTTAGACCACAGAGATCGCATGAGATATTATTATTATAGAGCACAAATTTGTGCGCAAACATAGGTGTTATCTCTATTCCCTAATTCAAACTATCCGATTAGACGGCCATTCTGATAAAACAAAAGAAAGATTTAAGGAAATATCACTTGCTTAACGGTAAAGGAAAATATCGTGAGGAAACCAGCATGCCTGAGAGTTCACAAAAATGTTCTCAAAGGTGTGTGAAGCCCACTAACCTACACTTGCAAGCGTGGTGGGCTATGGCCAAACCCCTCTCAGTCTGAAAGGAGACCAGTGCCCAGCTGTGGGACATAAAAATGAGTTGAGGGAGAGAGAGAAGAGAAAGGTTGCCTTTACTGCAATATAAATGTGTTGTCTCTCTACTTATTGGCCACCCTTTATAAAACCGTTTATGGTGTCTTTTATAACGCCGCAAACTTTTTTCATATTCCGCGCGAGGCAGCGTGGCGGGTGTATCATGAAATTTGTTCTCAAGATGTTACTTGTAAACATATCGGAAACACATCTCGGTACACTTTCCGTACCGCTTTGTAGACATGCTCCAATCTACATGTTTACGCTGTTTGAAACTGCTTTATTATCTTTTCAGACGCTTGGATGCGATCAAGAACATACGAGCATAATATAGCTCACATAATGACACTAGACAGGGATCCGAGACATGGTCGTTTACTATGGGTCTCATAAGAAAGCTCAGAGTCACTCAGCGGGCGATGGAGAGAGCTATGCTCGGAGTTTCTCTGCGGGATCAAATCAGAAATGAGGATATCCGTAGACGAACCAGAGACACCGCTCAACGAATCGCGAAGCTGAAGTGGCAATGGGCGGGACACATAGCTCGTAGGACCGACGGACGTTGGGGACCCAAGGTACTGGAAGGGCGACCCCGCACGGGTAAGCGCAGTGTTGGCAGGCCTCCGACCAGATGGACTGACGACATTAAAAGAGTCGCGGGAAGGCGCTGGATACAGTTAGCGCAGGACCGTGTGGGCTGGAAATCATTGCAGGAGGCCTTTGTCCAGCAGTGGACGTCCGTCGGCTGAAACGAACGAACGAACGAATGACACGATTATCGAGAAAAATTCCACGGAGCACCATTCGAACCTAAGACCTCATACTAGAAGGTATATTCCTGAACCACTAAGCTATCAAAAGTAACACTAGTAGGTTTATATACAACATATTCTTATAGATGTCTTCTTATAGACAGAAACAAGAATTCGTTCCAAGCTGCAATTTCGCGACTACAAAGATCGTAGTCGGATAGATGCCTCATGCATAGCTTATAGAATATAAATAGACTGTCCCCGAACAAATCGCCTCTGACACGCGAATCATAGTCTCAGAGGGCGTGAGTAATTTCAAAGGGGTGTTAAACTACGAATAGAAAATTGTTTAGTTATAAGAAAGCACCGAGCAAAGCCATGTTTTGTCCTCCGTAGACTTCACCGTGTATACATCGCGCCCCCATCACGTCTTTCGTCTTAATCTCAGCCAGAATTAATAATGTAGTTCACGGCGACGGACAACCGTCTGCGGTGTGAACGGGCGACAAATAATAGCAGCAAATTGTAAAGAAATTAGTTAGTTGTTGTATGTTGGAGAAACGTAAAACCAGTTGGTTAAATGGTAAGGTGTATTTTTTTTATTGATTTCCTATTACATCTTTAAAACTTATCATTCCAAATTAGTTCAGCGTAGAGAGCTTAGAGAAAGAAAGAGAGGCCTTCTTTCTTCTCTCCAGTAGTAAGACATAAGACGTTGTAATCTTAATATTGACTTTACTAAATTATTATGAAATTTCAATAAGTTCTAAGTCGCAACATTACTTAGGTAAAAACAACCCTAGTCCAATGCTAAATATACAACTAGCTACTTCACAAAGTTCATATGAAACACCCCCACGAAGTTGCTCACCTGCTCTCGGGCTATCTTTGCGACGTAAGAACAAAACGATATAATCTCAATGAAATTCATGGAGCATGCTCCAAAGAAATAACTTTGTATTTTGTTTTGTAATTTTTGCAGAAAATCATCATATTGCTATAAATAAAAAACAATTCAACAAATACCATTTTCTGAAATAATTTAATTTAATGTTTTGGAATTCAGTCCCAAACACTTACTTATTTCTTTGTTTTTTTTTTTTTAATTTCGTAACTTCACAAGTTTCAGGGATTTAATAGTAGTTTATGGTACAAGTGAGTGAAGTTGGTGATTACCGCTGAGACGCCATTGAGACCTGAGCCGTTAGGTCAGTTGGTCTTAAGATAGCCGAGGACGGTAATCATCAATACTCACGTGTATCATACGACGTTTTTCAACACACTTGTGAATAAAATAATACTAAAAATAATTTTATGTAGTAGATAAAATTAAAATAAACTGTGTAACTAGCTAGTGAATAATAGTAATGAAAAAGTCACCGTTTTTATATCTTTAATGGCAAAACAACATTTGCCGGTTCAGCTAAGCATATGTACCTACTTAATTATTTTAACTGACATTTTATAAGTGCTAACAAGTAATGGCTTATATGAAATAAATGATATGAATCTTTGAATCTTTGCTAGTCGTAATATTATATAGACACACATGGCAAAGTAGTGTGTCTGTTCACTGTTGACACGAAGCAGGCATTATTATATGTTTGATGCGGGCCTCTATTGCGAAGCCATGGCACTGCGGCTTAGAACTCACTCAGAACAAGACAAATATGTACAGCCAGCAGCTAACGAATAATGAGGTAAATAATCCCTTCCAACTATGGCGGTGCAGACCCTCTCTGCCGTTATAGGCCATCTGTTCGAAATAATATAGGTACTTTTGATTTATCAATAATAATTAAACTTTATTAATTTTTCTTAAAAGTGTAGGAAAATTTGTGTTCCGCCATGTTGGATTTAAAAAGATGTCACAGAAATAAACATGCAATTTCATTTAATCTTAACGTGTTAACAAAATTTCAGCTCAGTTGGTTGAAGATATATCTGCTTCAAAATTGAGTTGGAAGTTTACACCCGAAAAAACACATTGAAACTTAAATAAAAGCTTTAGAATGACGTCATACAACAAGCCAAACTTGACGTGTATGACAAAATTTCAGCTCAATCAGTTCAAAATATCTGCACCGAAATCAAGCTCGCGAAAGAGAACAGTCGTTTGGGAAAAATGCTTTTTAAGAAAAACTACTTAAAATTGGCTAACAAAGTAAACTTATTTCAGATATTTAATAAATAATCTATGTTCCAGGATATGATTTTTACAATTTTTTTACTCCTAATCTTATTGATGTACGCTCAAAGTTGACATTAATTTAGTGTTAAAATATGAATATTTAGAGGCTTGTAACTTTAAAATCATTATTTTTTTCAATTAATCTCACTAAACCTAGATAATGACGACATAAAACGATTTCATGCTTAGCTTTGGGACTATCATATCAAACAATGTAGTAATCACCGTTTTACGTTTGTATGAAGAAAGTACTGTCTTGAGTCCCCTTAACAACAACAATTAATATACATTGCAAATTAAATCAAATAGTATATTGAATCAAAATATTACTGCTCATCAGCACAGTTGTTTGCATTTTCCAATATCTAACTGTAACTGCCCCATTATTGAAGTAGTTCAGTCACATAAATATCTAGGGTTGATAATTGATCACCGTTTTAACTGGCATGATCATATAAATCATGTATGCGACAAACTTAGAGCTTTTTTGGCAAATATTTACATAATCAAGAAAAAAATAAATTATAAAGTTAGGTTGATACTGTATAATGCCCTGGCTGATTCAATCATAAGTTATGGTGTGAGCAGCTATGGAAGAACCGATAAAACTTATCTTCATTACATTTATCAGTTACAAGTAAGGATTCTTAAAGCTATTGTTCCCTTAAATATTAAATTAAAAGCGAAAGAGGATGAAAATATTTTATTTAAACACTGTAAAGTAATAAACATATATGATAAGGTTAATTACCAACTATTAAAAGAGCAATTTTTTAACTTAGATATTCAAAAGACACTTAAATATGAAAGATTTACTCGGAGAGCAGCACAAAGTTTACTAGTGACCATACCTGCCAAAAATAAATATGGAATGCGCACCACTGCCTACATGGTTCCTCGTTTAATAAATAATTTAGATTACAAATTTAAGAATGGATTAACTCCAAAAAACATTAGTAAAAAACTTAAAGACTTTTTTATAAAAAATTGTAATAACAGATGACAGATTATGTGCACTTACTGTAAACTCTAGTGGTTTGTTAGTGCAGATATATTTTTGTACCTATATGTATGCTTTGTAACATTAAATAAATTAAAAAAAAAAAAAAAAAAAAAAAAAAAAATAAAAGCTTTGGATTGTAGTTCAGCGTTACTTCATTTTGTTGTTGACTCTACATAGACGATTTCAGCGAAGTCGAGTCGGCAGCCCCGCAACTCGCAAGTAACTTCAGATCGTTATTTACTCAGCGAAATAATTCAGCGAAATAATAATTAACAAGATTAGATATTATGAGATTTAGGAGCTTATCCGACCAGACGAAGTTTATGTGATTTAGGAAAAAATGTTACCGAATACTTTATGACGCAGTTTCGAACTAATTACGTATATACAACATCGATTTTTTTTCGTTACTATAAAGGACAATAAACATCCAATTATAACATTCAAACAGATAAGCTAACAATCTTTCATATTTAAGTTTTGTATAATTTTATTGGTCCTTAATAAATGTGCGAAGTTTCAATTTAATCCAACGGTTGAAAAGGGGTTTCAATCACGTTCAAGATTTCGTTAAATACGTACTATACATAAATATAGAATATGGCCAATAGATGGCAGCAGTAGTCATATTTTTATTTTTTTTTGGTAAATTCGACATTTTCTAAAAATTAATCCTAGCTAGATCGATTTATCGTCCCCAAAACCCCCTGTATACTAAATTTCATGAAAATCGTTCGAGCCGTTTCCGAGATCTAGATTATATAGAAATATATATACAAGAATTGCTCGTTTAAAGGTATAAGATAAGATATATAAGATATAAAAAAGTTAATCCCGACTAAAAGCAAAGAAAATATTTATGTTTCAACACTCACCCTGCAGAAACTCGTAAACGGCGTAATCTGTAAACAAGGAACAAAAATTAAAGTTTGTTTTAGTTTCGGACTACCCTCCTACCCTACCTACCCTACAACCTACCCTTTACAACGATGGTATAGCTTTAGTTGCAGTTTTAAATGCAACGATAATACGAATTTACCTGAGAATCACAACAGTGTTGGATTAAAGTTTGCTTTATCTAAACTGAGAAAACGGATGAAACAAACAGAACAACTAGTAAATGCTTGGAGTTATTAATATTCTTATAAATTTAGTATAAACTTAAAGTCTCTATATATTACCTCTATATCAGAATGTTAAAATTAGTGCCATAAGAAAAAATCCTGACATATTTATTCACTGCCTACCATTAGTCTCAGAAAGTTGAAAAAATACACAATACATAATGTGTAACATGGCAGTTTACAGGCATAGAGAAGGAGTGCAAAAAGTTTTGAATTTATTATAATTTATTTCCAACCAATGGGCGCGACTACTAGGAAGATAAATTAAATTAAAGTCCCATAAACACACACAGTAAATTCCTATTTTGCACCAATTTAATGACTTTTAGGAATTCCACTGTTTCATTATAACATGCAAACAAGTCGTCGGAATTTCACAAATACCGAGAAACCAATGTGTTAAAGGTCGAAGCATACTCAATAATTCACTTTCCTACAATCCGTTCGATGCAGATTCACTACACTTGAATAAACATGACTTCATGATCAATCTTTATTTCTGTGCATTGAGAATTTTAAAATTAAGTGCTAAATCTGGATATCTGGACCGTGTCTAGACCTATCTAAAGTTGGATATATAAAACTAAGAACTCTTTTTATAGAAGAAAAATTATGAGTAAAAGCACAAGATTTTAAAAATATCTATCTGAATATCTACATCCATACATAAGAAACTAATAAAGATCTACCTAATAACAGTATTTAAGATGTATATTTACTCGTACTTTATAAAAAAATTGTTACATTTTAAAAAATCTTTTTTGCTCGTTTTTAGGGTTCCATACCAAAATGTTAAAAATGGAACCCTTATTAATTTGCTGGGTATAGGAGTGTTTAGTTTACTTTAATACTATTGAGAATTGGCATTGATAGTATAAAACCCTCTGTGCGTGAGCCCAACTTGCACTTGACTAATTATTCACTCTTAACGGTTTCTACACAGCATCGCACCGGAACGCTAAATCGCTTGGCGGTGCGACTTTGCTGGTAGGGTGGTAACTAGCCACGGCCGAAGCCTCCCACCAGACCAAACCTGAGCCAATTTTAGAAATTATAAAATTCGAAAGTGGCGGGAATCGAACCCGCGACCTCCACCTCGAATCCGAGCTCCCGCCACTGCGCCAGGGACGTCAACCAATAATTCTCACCTCCTGGATCCTTCTCCTCACAGTAAGCTTGTGCCACTGGTGGTCATCGAACCTTGTCTTCGAGGGTTTGATGTGCATCTCCTGCTTCCCGTTCCCGAGCCCCATAGTCAGGGAGAGGCCTCCATCCCGGACGGCCAGGTTGAGGTAGTCTGCTTCATGACCTGCATATGTATCTTCTATTTTTAAATTGTCTTTGCGCTCTCACGTTTGGTGAGGAAGAATGTAAATAGATTGAACATGATCTCTCGACACTACCAAAAAATCCTTTCTTGTTACTTAGGAGTAAAATATGAGTATAAATAATATGGTGGACTCAGAACTGCATCTACGGACGTCGTTATTAGAGTCAAGGGGGACTAATAGTGACGTGAATATTACGTGTGAAGAATAAGAAAAAGAATAAGACGTGTTAAGAAAATGAAATTGAAAATCTTTATTTGTCTCTTATTAAAAATCAAAACTCTACAGCTAAGTTCGGAAAGAAGAACTGCTAAAAAACTTTACACTTGTTCTTTTCAAAATAACATCAAAATACTTATACAATTTTTTTTGTAAAACATCAAAGTAAATCCGTTACCAAGAAGGAGAATAATATGGCTCACACTGTCAAAAAGTTATCAGTCATCATGTAGAGCAAGATTTCTAACTTTACACGCCCAAACTCTACAAGCCCTAACTTCACAAACTCTACACTTTAGTCAAAATATATGGCTTGGTCGTTTCTCAGATTTACCGAGGCGGATCTACTCAGCCCGATAAGTACTCATAATATTATTTTTTTCACTTGACGCCCATATGACCTTAGCGAAACATACCTGTATAGAACAGCAGGCCATTCGGCTGTCGAGTCTTGAAGTAGAGAGAGATGGCGTCCTGTGTGCTGACGATGGGCTCTCCACCCGTCTGCGTCAGGTCGTAGGATAGAAACTCCGCGCCTCGGAACGTCGCTTCTGATGGAGCCTTGTCTGAAACAAAAGTCACATATTTTACAGACCGAGAATATATCAAACAAAAATTTTTGTAACAAAAGTGTTATCCGCAAACTTTCTAAAGTTAAATGTCATTTTAGTTATCAGTATCTCTATCGCACTATATTACTCGTATATAGGCGATTGTTTGTGTGAGAGTGTGTGTGTTTGTTACTCTTTCATACCAAAACTATGTTAGCTGAAATTGGTGTAGAGACAAATAAACAAATAGAATCAACCTAAAAAGACTGGGTTTTGTCGCCCATATCAATTTTTAAATAATATATTGTACACATCCACCATTTTGGATTTGCAGTTTGCTTTATGTCATGTTTACCCGGTAAGGCCCGGTTTTCACCAAAGCGGAGCAAAGCGTAATTGTGTTTGAGTAACCAATCAGATTTCGTCATTTCGACACTTAATCTCCCCTCAGTTTCGGAGAAGTCATAATGATGAACTCTGATTGATTACTCGGACACAACTCCACTCTGCTTCGCTTTGGTGGAACCGGGCCTAAGAAATGAAGCTGTTTTACAAAATCCCACGTGCCTCTCCCTCCTGAAAAAATGTCCAATGATAGAGGTTAAATGTGAAAGTTGACTTTAATTATGCTTCCGTTTAAATTGATATCCTTCACATGAGCTTCATGTAGAATTAGATACCTATAATCGTTTGAGTTATCTGTGCCTATAAGTGTTTGACTGTCAGTTAAGGGTAAGTGTAGCACAAAACAAAATAAGCACAAATACTGAATGTGTCAATGGTCTCGTTAGGGCGGCCATATTGGTTTTAGAAGAGAAACTCAATTTTGTCGCGCGCACTGTATGCAAATCAGCCCCGGTTCATACCCGTTTGAATGTCGGGATAGGGAGAGGCTAGTTGAAATTAAATCGTATCGATAATTGCAAGAAGTGTCAATATATTTTAAGTATCAAATCAATTATTATTAATGGCTTGCATTGAACAAAATATTGATACGGATGTCTCTTGCGATAAAATTATAAAATCTGTGTATTTAATTTCATTTTGAAATGGATTATTTGAAGTTGATTACTATATATCGAGTGATAATAACAAAACAGAAGAGTATAAGCTTGACAAAGTGCTGCGTCGGGCACGAAGCATAAAATGCATGAATTAGAAATGACATTCAAATATTATTACAAAATAATTATGTTAATAATACTATTCCGGTAAATCTGCTATTTTAACGCAGTACAGTAGAAATACTGCTCTTACCAATGCAAACTGAATTTTTAATATTTTTGAAAGTCCTGGTTTTATCCAAAATATATTTGAATCTGAAAGACCAATATCAATGGAGTTACAAATTGCATTTTAAGATAAATCCGTGTACAAAATTAAATGTAATGTATAATAATAGTTTCATTTCATTCCTTACAATATTTGCCTTATTACTAATTATTGTTAACTATTAAACTATTAACTAGGACACCTAATATAAATACATTATTATTAGTTATTAACTTATAGCTGTTGTTAGTATGTTAGCAAGTTTCATTAAACCATGTAAAAGCCCTCCTCCATTAGCAACCAGTCCCCTCTGTTTTTAGCCGTTACCAGGTTTTGCCCGCAACTTTAAGTATGTCGTCATCCCATCCTTTAAAAAAATGTAATGCAAATAATATTTTATCGATATTGTTTTGGACAAACCTACGCGGAGAGCTTGTAAACTGTGCCTTGTTTGCATATTTTTATTTTAGATCCCATTCCTCCAACAATAAGGTTGTTGAGGTGACGCTCGAGTCTGCTTTTGGCTTTTGTTCTAATGAATATTACTACAATGTCTGGATGAAAATTGGGTCAATGTTTTCCCCAGAAAATTTTGATTCATATTACGTTGTTTTCTTCCTACTCAAGTTCAAGTCCCCTTTTTGCTCGCGGCTCTACTTATTCATTAAGTATTTCTTACTAATTAGTTATTGTTTGGAAGAAATCTAACTCTTCCAGTGATATACACAAATGTTACTAGGTAATTGTTTATACTGCATGAAGGATAAACAAATTAAGTCTGAATTTCTTAATAGGACTCCGTACCCAAAGGGCCCCTTACTAAGACTCCGCCTTCTGTCCGTCTGTCACCAGGCATGCAAGCATATATCTCTTGATTCGTGATAGAAAATTTAGAGTTGAAATTTAGAGTTGAAATTTTCACAGAATAGATCATGTATTTTAGTTGCCGCTATCTATAATAAGAAATACTAATAAAAACAGAATAGCATTGAATAGAATAGAATTAAAGGGGGACAACGCTAAATTCAAAAATATGGAAAAATTACGTTTATACAACAAACGTATTTTTTACATATTTTTGTATTTTTGAATTTAGCAGAGGTGTTTAGTTTATTTTAATAATATCTGGGTGACCGAGCTTCGCTCGGTAGTTTAACTACTGGCTAATAGATGAGGCGGGCGGGATCAGCAGGAGTATTTTTTTTTTTGGTAAATTCGACATTTTCTAAAAATGAATCCTAGCTTGATCGATTTATCGCCGTTTCCGAGATCCAGATTATATATATATATATATATATATATATATATATATATATAGATCCGTTCACGGTAAATGTTGCTCCAGTGGGATGTTGGAACAAATGTTGATCCCCCTATTTCACGTGTTTACTCAGCTCTGCATCAGGCAAACTGATATACTTTGATCCGCCCCTAATGCGCGTGTGACGTCAGTGGATCTGCACGAACAGATTTTCGACATACTCGTCAGCGATTTGACCAATATTTGTTGATCCAAAAACGGCCGAAAAAATCATACTGAAAAGGATTTCTTAGATCCAGAATATATTTAACTCATATGCGACATTTACTTAAAATATGTGGATCCGGAGCCAAAACTGACGAATAGGCACCTTACGCAGAGCGGCAACGTCGCGTTCTACGTGTGACAAAGAACCCACTAGACTACTTCGTTAGAGAAATAAGGTAAGAAAAATGCGTTAGCTACTGCGTTTGTGAATCGAACTTTGTTTACAAAAGCAACAACACAAGCTTTCAATTATTGCTTGACAGATTTTATTGCGGGAAGACGTTTGCGCAGGTTTTTTGTTTGTTACCGTGTGGGTGAATTTGTTCAATGACTATTTTTGACTATTTCAAAAAATCTTCAGCCGCAAGTACAAACCAATTTGTACTTGCGGCTGAAGATGAATACATAGACTACTTTTATCCCGGAAGAGTTAATGGTTTCTGCAGGAAAAGTGAAAAATAGATGTTCACGTGGAAAAAATACTACTTCACGCTGTAATTACCGAACTGATATGGCCGAAATTCGGAAATGAGATAGATTTTATCCTGGATTAATACATAGGCTACTTTTTATCCGGGAAAATTACATGGTTTCTATAATAATAGGGAAAAACAAAAAATTGATATTCACGCGGGAAAAATATTCCTTCACGCCGCAATTACTGAACTGTTTGGCTGAACTTCGCTATGGAGATAGACTATGTCCTGGATTAATACATCGGCTACATTTTAACCAGCAGAAATCCATGGTTTCTATGATAATATTAACAATACGTAGTGTCCTATAATAATACATTGGCTACATTTAACCGACTTCAAAAAAAGAGGTTCTGTATTCGACCCGTATGTTTGTATGTTTGTATGGATGTATGTATGTTTGTCCGCGATTATTTCGCGTTTGGCTGAACCGATTTTGATGTGGTTTTCGGGAAAGTGTTTGTTATATTTTGGGGAAGGTTTTAGTATATTAACCGACTTAAAATAACGACGATTCTTTTTTTGTTAGGCAGGCCAATCTGAGATACATCTGAGATAGTCTCATTTCAAATTGGTCAAGATCTAATCAATGTCTTCGGCGATGGAGAGTGGAACTCCTTAACGGAAAAGAGTAAATCGCTTGCAATCAGTATAATAGTTTACAGTGTAGATTTTAACGGACTTCAAAAAAGAAGGGGATTCTCAAACTGATTATAATATGGTTTTATTTAACCCACTTCAAAAAAGGTTCTCAGTTTAATTTCTGCGTGGGTATTTTGGGTTTGTCCGCGATTAGCTCGCGTTTGGCTGAAGCGATCTATTTGATCCATCGCGAAAGAACATTTCTCATCCTCGTCATTAGGCATACAGAATAATAGTAGGTATGTTATAGTTATTTGTTATGCAGTTATTTATTATTTGTTATGCAACAAATAAATATATATGCAACAATAATAGGGTAAATAGAATCCTGAGCCTAGCGAGGCATTCAAAGACACGAGAACCAAAAAAAATTTGCGCCCGTAAATAACACAAAATTTTTCATCTCACCACAGCGACGAAAGTTACTAGAAGAACACTTTAGATCGGCATTGCGAGTCATACCAACATTTTAGTTTAGTTCGGAGAATTTGTAAACAGCATGCTTAAAATGATTTGCGAATTTTGATTTGGCGCCGACTTCAAAAACTAAGTAGGTGTCACATCATCATCATCATCACATCAGCCTGCGGACGTCCACTGTTGAACATAGGACGTCCACTGTTCAACATAGGCCTTCCCAAGCGAGCGCCACTACACCTTGTCCTCAGCCTTCCTCATCCAGCCGCTTCGCGCCACCCGCTTAATGTCGTCGGTCCAACGAGCTGGAGGGCGCCCCACGCTACGTTTACTTGTACGCGGTCTCCACTCTAGGACTTTTCGGCTCCACCGGCCATCGCCCCTACGACACGCGTGACCTGCCCTCTGCCACTTCAGCTTGCTTATGGTTTGGCCTATGTCAGTGACCTTATTTCTCCTGCGGATCTCCTCATTTCGGATTCTGTCCCTCAGGGAAACTCCTAACATAGCCCTCTCCATGGCCCGCTGCGTGACTTTAAATTTGTGGATCAGGCCGTGTGTGAGTGTCCACGTTTCAGCACCATAGGTGAGGACGGGAAGGATGCAATTGTTAAAAACTTTTGTTTTCAGGCATTGAGGAATTAAGTAGGTGTACCCAAATTTATTAGAAAATTATTTTGTGCTTTTCAGTGGGTTGATTTTTTAAGGCGGTTCCCTTTTTTAAAAAAACAAATTGAAATATCGTTATTTTGATGGCTTTTTATTATTTTTTATTCCGGGAAAATCAATGGTTTCCGCGGAAATAGTGAAAAATGGTTATTGACGCGGAAAAACATTACTTCAAAACCTCAACTAAAAAATTTATTGCTGAAAGTTGGAATGGAGATACGAGTAAATGAACACAAAGGCTACTTTTTATTCCGGGAAATTCATGGTTTCCCGTGAGAATAGGAAAATCTGAAATTTACGCGAGCGAAGCCGCGGGTATCTGCTAGTAATCCATATTTGATTATTTACCTATCTATTTAGAAACTCGATATTATTTAGGTATTATGTTAAAAGGTAAAATGGGTTGTTGAAATTTCAAAATGAGATAACAATATTAAGTGGGGTATCACATGAAAAGGCGTTACTTGTGTATTCGAAAACCGATTTTTATTTATTTTTGTAGCCGATAGTTTTTTTAATTGGGCAAACTGTCGAAAAAAATACCGCCCCCCCCCCCCTTTTCTCCGAAGTTTATCGTTCCAGAAATCTGAAATAATTATGATCAATAGGAACATACGTATATTTTACGCTTCCTCTTCGAATTTATCTATACTTAATATTAAGTAATATAACATAAGTAGTAGTACAATATTAAGTATAGATAACAATAAACCACCAAAAACAAAGTTAGGTTTGCAGTTCGCCAGCAAAAGTACCTACTCGTAAATAATACTCCTAAATTCATTAACAAAAGTGACGTTTTACTTCTTTTATGGTATTATTATCTCAGTGCGCGAGTCCGACTCGCACTTGGCCGGTTTTTTTATTTATAGACAGAAAATGCCTAAAGCATACCACTCCGGCAGGGGGAAACACATGGGTTAAGTTTCACCCACTAAAACTGTCTGTGTCTACAACGGACCCGCTGGCGGGAGTACGGGATTCACTTTTGTATGCACCGCGCTCCCGCCAGGTCATAACCCACCGGTTTTGACGGCGGACCGCTCCTATAGTCGAAAAAGTGCAACTTAGGGAATTAGTCGCAAAGTTACACCAAGCTCTATACTCAAACTAATTTTTTAAACTGGAGACATGCTGGATACTTTCAAATAAAGATCTTTGTATAAACCTACGTAGCGGCAACGCCGCGGATGCTTTCAGCCAATCCGATCGTTTGCCGTGCTCTGATTGGCTCTTTTGAATGGGATCAACATTTTCCGTAACCATCGCAAGGTGGATTTGTATATCGGATCAACTTTTGCGAACGCTAGTAAAAAGTTCCATGAGTGTAGATGTTGATCTGGTTGGAGCCACATTAGTTACCAGAGATGCATATTGGATCAACAAAAGGCGTCGGATCAACATGTGTTTTCGGATCAACAAAGTACTCGCGTGACGTCGCGAATGATCAACATTTAGCGGGAAGAGATCTCTATATATATATATATATATATATATATATATATATATATATATATATATATATATATATATATATAATATATATATATATATATATATATATATATATAGAGATCTCTTCCCGCTAAATGTTGATCATTCGCGACGTCACGCGAGTACTTTGTTGATCCGAAAACACATGTTGATCCGACGCCTTTTGTTGATCCAATATGCATCTCTGGTAACTAATGTGGCTCCAACCAGATCAACATCTACACTCATGGAACTTTGTACTAGCGTTCGCAAAAGTTGATCCGATATACAAATCCACCTTGCGATGGTTACGCAAAATGTTGATCCCATTCAAATGAGCCAATCAGAGCACGGCAAACGATCGGATTGGCTGAAAGCATCCGCGACGTTGCCGCTACGTAGGTTTATACAAAGATCTTTATTTGAAAGTATCCAGCATGTCTCCAGTTTAAAAAATTAGTTTGAGTATAGAGCTTGGTGTAACTTTGCGACTAATTCCCTAAGTTGCACTTTTTCGACTATAGGAGCGGTCCGCCGTCAAAACCGGTGGGTTATGACCTGGCGGGAGCGCGGTGCATACAAAAGTGAATCCCGTACTCCCGCCAGCGGGTCCGTTGTAGACACAGACAGTTTTAGTGGGTGAAACTTAACCCATGTGTTTCCCCCTGCCGGAGTGGTATGCTTTAGGCATTTTCTGTCTATAAATAAAAAAACCGGCCAAGTGCGAGTCGGACTCGCGCACTGAGATAATAATACCATAAAAGAAGTAAAACGTCACTTTTGTTAATGAATTTAGGAGTATTATTTACGAGTAGGTACTTTTGCTGGCGAACTGCAAACCTAACTTTGTTTTTGGTGGTTTATTGTTATCTATACTTAATATTGTACTACTACTTATGTTATATTACTTAATATTAAGTATAGATAAATTCGAAGAGGAAGCGTAAAATATACGTATGTTCCTATTGATCATAATTATTTCAGATTTCTGGAACGATAAACTTCGGAGAAAAGGGGGGGGGGCGGTATTTTTTTCGACAGTTTGCCCAATTAAAAAAACTATCGGCTACAAAAATAAATAAAAATCGGTTTTCGAATACACAAGTAACGCCTTTTCATGTGATACCCCACTTAATATTGTTATCTCATTTTGAAATTTCAACAACCCATTTTACCTTTTAACATAATACCTAAATAATATCGAGTTTCTAAATAGATAGGTAAATAATCAAATATGGATTACTAGCAGATACCCGCGGCTTCGCTCGCGTAAATTTCAGATTTTCCTATTCTCACGGGAAACCATGAATTTCCCGGAATAAAAAGTAGCCTTTGTGTTCATTTACTCGTATCTCCATTCCAACTTTCAGCAATAAATTTTTTAGTTGAGGTTTTGAAGTAATGTTTTTCCGCGTCAATAACCATTTTTCACTATTTCCGCGGAAACCATTGATTTTCCCGGAATAAAAAATAATAAAAAGCCATCAAAATAACGATATTTCAATTTGTTTTTTTAAAAAAGGGAACCGCCTTAAAAAATCAACCCACTGAAAAGCACAAAATAATTTTCTAATAAATTTGGGTACACCTACTTAATTCCTCAATGCCTGAAAACAAAAGTTTTTAACAATTGCATCCTTCCCGTCCTCACCTATGGTGCTGAAACGTGGACACTCACACACGGCCTGATCCACAAATTTAAAGTCACGCAGCGGGCCATGGAGAGGGCTATGTTAGGAGTTTCCCTGAGGGACAGAATCCGAAATGAGGAGATCCGCAGGAGAAATAAGGTCACTGACATAGGCCAAACCATAAGCAAGCTGAAGTGGCAGAGGGCAGGTCACGCGTGTCGTAGGGGCGATGGCCGGTGGAGCCGAAAAGTCCTAGAGTGGAGACCGCGTACAAGTAAACGTAGCGTGGGGCGCCCTCCAGCTCGTTGGACCGACGACATTAAGCGGGTGGCGCGAAGCGGCTGGATGAGGAAGGCTGAGGACAAGGTGTAGTGGCGCTCGCTTGGGAAGGCCTATGTTGAACAGTGGACGTCCTATGTTCAACAGTGGACGTCCGCAGGCTGATGTGATGATGATGATGATGTGACACCTACTTAGTTTTTGAAGTCGGCGCCAAATCAAAATTCGCAAATCATTTTAAGCATGCTGTTTACAAATTCTCCGAACTAAACTAAAATGTTGGTATGACTCGCAATGCCGATCTAAAGTGTTCTTCTAGTAACTTTCGTCGCTGTGGTGAGATGAAAAATTTTGTGTTATTTACGGGCGCAAATTTTTTTGGTTCTCGTGTCTTTGAATGCCTCGCTAGGCTCAGGATTCTATTTACCCTATTATTGTTGCATATATATTTATTTGTTGCATAACAAATAATAAATAACTGCATAACAAATAACTATAACATACCTACTATTATTCTGTATGCCTAATGACGAGGATGAGAAATGTTCTTTCGCGATGGATCAAATAGATCGCTTCAGCCAAACGCGAGCTAATCGCGGACAAACCCAAAATACCCACGCAGAAATTAAACTGAGAACCTTTTTTGAAGTGGGTTAAATAAAACCATATTATAATCAGTTTGAGAATCCCCTTCTTTTTTGAAGTCCGTTAAAATCTACACTGTAAACTATTATACTGATTGCAAGCGATTTACTCTTTTCCGTTAAGGAGTTCCACTCTCCATCGCCGAAGACATTGATTAGATCTTGACCAATTTGAAATGAGACTATCTCAGATGTATCTCAGATTGGCCTGCCTAACAAAAAAAGAATCGTCGTTATTTTAAGTCGGTTAATATACTAAAACCTTCCCCAAAATATAACAAACACTTTCCCGAAAACCACATCAAAATCGGTTCACCCAAACGCGAAATAATCGCGGACAAACATACATACATCCATACAAACATACAAACATACGGGTCGAATACAGAACCTCTTTTTTTGAAGTCGGTTAAATGTAGCCAATGTATTATTATAGGACACTACGTATTGTTAATATTATCATAGAAACCATGGATTTCTGCTGGTTAAAATGTAGCCGATGTATTAATCCAGGACATAGTCTATCTCCATAGCGAAGTTCAGCCAAACAGTTCAGTAATTGCGGCGTGAAGGAATATTTTTCCCGCGTGAATATCAATTTTTTGTTTTTCCCTATTATTATAGAAACCATGTAATTTTCCCGGATAAAAAGTAGCCTATGTATTAATCCAGGATAAAATCTATCTCATTTCCGAATTTCGGCCATATCAGTTCGGTAATTACAGCGTGAAGTAGTATTTTTTCCACGTGAATATCTATTTTTCACTTTTCCTGCAGAAACCATTAACTCTTCCGGGATAAAAGTAGTCTATGTATTCATCTTCAGCCGCAAGTACAAATTGGTTTGTACTTGCGGCTGAAGATTTTTTGAAATAGTCAAAAATAGTCATTGAACAAATTCACCCACACGGTAACAAACAAAAAACCTGCGCAAACGTCTTCCCGCAATAAAATCTGTCAAGCAATAATTGAAAGCTTGTGTTGTTGCTTTTGTAAACAAAGTTCGATTCACAAACGCAGTAGCTAACGCATTTTTCTTACCTTATTTCTCTAACGAAGTAGTCTAGTGGGTTCTTTGTCACACGTAGAACGCGACGTTGCCGCTCTGCGTAAGGTGCCTATTCGTCAGTTTTGGCTCCGGATCCACATATTTTAAGTAAATGTCGCATATGAGTTAAATATATTCTGGATCTAAGAAATCCTTTTCAGTATGATTTTTTCGGCCGTTTTTGGATCAACAAATATTGGTCAAATCGCTGACGAGTATGTCGAAAATCTGTTCGTGCAGATCCACTGACGTCACACGCGCATTAGGGGCGGATCAAAGTATATCAGTTTGCCTGATGCAGAGCTGAGTAAACACGTGAAATAGGGGGATCAACATTTGTTCCAACATCCCACTGGAGCAACATTTACCGTGAACGGATCTATATATATATATATATATATACAAGAATTGCTCGTTTAAAGGTATAGGAATATTGAAAATTGAGAATTGCTCTTGATAGCACGGAACCCCCAGTGCGTGAACTCAAAAGTAAAAAAAAATAAGGCGTTGTAGCGAATCACTTTGCCGAAAAAAGTCCCTAATTTGATTAAAAACGCAAATCTTTTTACGTACTTACGAGCATAAAGTAAAAGTAACATCAAACGATAATCTTCAAACATAATAATCCATTTAACAAAACATAATATCGTGAAGAGGTTTCTCTCGTGGAAAATCCCTTTAAAAACAGAGCAAACTCGAATTACCAGCACACAAACCATTCGTTCTGTAAAACCAATGCGAGTAAATTAAAACCACTCGAGCGACCGTGACCAACAAAAGAACGAACAAGGGGGGAGACACAGAAGGGTGGTGGGAGTAATTGGATGATAATGCTGGATTTGAATATCATTACGTACATTGAAATCGAGAAAAAAACACGTCGGTCATTGAAAAGGCATTGCTGTTTACAACGACCATTGTGGGTTGTATCGTAGTATCAAATTACTATGAAAAACTTAAAAGCGTGAACATCATTAAAACTCAAAATTTCTTAGCTCGAATATGTAATTTTTTACAATAAAATCGTCAGACCTTTGCAGTTCGTATCAGGAACGAGGAATCAAACCGCTTCGTACGTGTCATTGGTACGTCTACTATGTAGGGGTTGCTCCCATTTCGCCAGGTGCGTCTGCCCGGTACCGGGCAGGATGGCACAAAAAATTACCATCATCCCCGCTGCGCACCGTGCAATCGTTTGCCGGGCAGGATGGGAATATTTTCTGAAAAAAATTTCCCATCTGGCCCGTTAACGTTTAGTTATGAAAAAGAAGCCTTTAAATGAAATGAGGATAGTGTAACTTAAATTTTGTATTTATTAATTATAGGGGTGAAAGCCTTTTCGATGCCTTGCTATTGCTGATTGATTGATGCTTTTTACCTTGCTATGGTAAAAAGATGACAGGGGTTTTTGTGTGGGATTTCTCTTTCTTAAAAAACACAAGCGTAACATATTTGTTTAAAGTTATTCGGTAGGATTTGAACCATGTAGCATGATATAGGTAGCATGAAGATTTCTTTCCTTTACTTATAGTTGACCCAAAAGTCTTAAAATAATTAATCTGTAAGAGTTATGTGCCCAAAGAGCATAAAAAAGATATAAGAAATATTACATTAACTAGATATTGTAAAAACGTAGGTGATTACTTACTATACTAAACATAAAAAACCTAAGCCTAACATGCGCGGATCGCTAACAAACAGTGGGCCCATACAGGTGGCGGAAACGTTATGTTCGATATATGTATCTCGAGCGAAAACGGTAGTCACCGAAAAAGATATTAAAGACCATATATTGGAAATGGGTGAGGAATGTATTAGCGTTGAGAAGTTAAAACAAAACCACGCTACCTCATTCAATTCTTTTAAGGTTGTGGTAACAGCTAGCAGACTTACTAAAATCCTAGACTCAAGCTTTTGGCCATCCGGCATAGTATACCGGAGATACCGCGAGCGACCGGTATCCTATACGCCACACAAAACTCATAATGGTTAGTAAGCCCAAAATGAAAATAAATAAACTCACGAAACAAAATACTGGTACCATAAAAGGTGACATCGTTCTTTGTTCTTTCAACTGTAAATCCATAAAAAGTTCTGTGCAACATGTGCGCGACCTGTGTGCAGATTCCGACATAATAGCTTTGCAAGAAACCTGGCTATTTCCCCATGATATCAACTTCGTCGATAGTATACATAAGGATTTCGCATGCACGGCAAAATCGTCCGTAGATACGACACGTATCGTGCGCGGGAGACCCTACGGTGGAGTCGCACTTCTGTGGCGCAGATCTAAACTGCAAAATGTGTCTGTTATACAGTGCGCGAACGACAGAATTACAGCGATAAAAGTGAAGTATGACGAGTGCAATTTTGCTGTGTTCTCGGTGTATATGCCCACAGATAGCGAAGAAAATCTACCTAAATTTACAGACTGCCTCTCAGAAATTAGTGCAATTATAGAGGATAATGACTTAACAAAAGTATATGTATTAGGGGATTTTAATGCGCATCTCGGTACCCGTTTCGGCAACGAACTAATTTCTTTTTGTAATGAGCAAGAATTAGTTTGTGCTGACCTAGAGTTTCTGGGTCGTGATTCTGGCACTCACACTTTTGTAAGTGACAGTCACGGCAGCCTTAGATGGCTTGACCACTGCGTCACAACCAGGTCCGCCTGGAGTACAATAGTCTCTGTAGAAGTACTATATGGTGTCTACTCATCTGACCACCTACCATTGCGTGTAGTATGTAATTTAAAGGACCCGAAAGTAAGCCAAGCCATCTATGGATGCGTACAAAATGAAAAGGAAGCAGGACCTAATCATTATTTTAACAAGATTCGTTGGAATAAACGCGATGCTAGTCAAATTAATATTTATTTAAATTTTTGTAACTCTAAGCTTCAAGAGTTGGAAGATTTTAATTGTTTTAAATGTTTTAATGATAAAAGCTGTGATAATATAATAGACCATTGTAATTATATTGATAAATTGTATCTTAGTATTGTTAATATTTTACAGCAGGGTGCTATAATGAGTACTGATTTGCGTCTCGGTGAACACCGCAAGCGTAAACCTCTGACCGGGTGGAATTTGCACATACAGGAGAGCCATAGAATGGCCCGATTGTGCTATAGCAACTGGATTTTAATGGGCAAACCGTCTTCTGGTACATTTTATACAGAAATGTACCAGAGTCGGAAAGTTTTCAAGAACAAATTAAAATGGTGTCAACGTAACCAAGAAGCCATTAAGCTAGAAGTTCTTGCGACGCATAGACAAGACAAAAATTTTATTAAATTTTGGAATGCTACCAAAGCTTTTAACTGTAAGCAAAGCCTCCCGATCAGGGTTGAAAACCTACAGGAACCCAGAGAGATAGCAGAATTATTTGCAAAAAAGTTTAAAAATGAACCATTAAAAACAGACCAACCTTTTAATAAACCTAAAATTAAACACACTTTAAATGCACCTGACCTGATACAGTTTACACCAGAAAGTATAAAAAATGCTGTTAAAGAAATGAAGCGTGGTAAATCACCTGGACACGACAATTTGAGTATAGAGCATATCGTTTTCGCTGGGAATGTTCTATACACAAAGCTATGTACCTTATTTAATATGTGTATTCGATATTCTTACTTACCCGTTGACCTTATGAGAACTATAGTTGTACCTATTATTAAAAATAAGACTGGTGATTTGGGCGCTACAAACAATTACAGACTTATCTCTCTGGGTACTGTAATTGGAAAAATATTGGAACGGTTGCTGCATCCCGAACTGCAGAAGAATATTTGTATAAACGATGCTCAATTTGGTTTCCGTCCCGGTCTCTCAACGGACTCGGCTATCCTCAGCCTCAAGCATACCGTACAATATTATACGCAACGTGAAACATCTGTATACGCATGCTTTCTAGACCTGAGCCGTGCATTTGATCTCGTGAACTATGAAGTTCTCTGGAGCAAATTGCATGCTGCTCGGGTCCCGGTTGAGATAACGAGCCTGTTGGAATACTGGTACGGGAATCAAATTAACAGCGTAAGATGGGGTGACGCGACTTCTAGCGGTTATAGGCTAGACTGCGGTGTTCGCCAGGGTGGACTCACTTCTCCGGACCTTTTTAATGTCTATATTAATGGCCTGATCGAGGAGCTGGGAGGCACCAGGATCGGCTGTCATCTGGGAGATGTTTGTGTAAACAATCTCAGCTATGCGGATGATATGGTGCTTCTCAGCCCATCGATTGGGGGACTACGTAAGCTACTCTCAATATGTGAGCGTTACGCGGGAGCTCATGGGTTAAAGTATAATGTTGCTAAGTCGGAGGTTATGGTGTTTAGATCAGGAAAAGGTCCGGAGAAGGTGCCACGCGTTTATTTAAACGGTTCTGCAGTTCGGGAGGTGCAGCAATTCAAATATCTAGGACATATAATCACCGGTGACCTGAGGGATGACCTCGATATCGAGAGGGAGAGGAGGGCACTGTCGGTTCGGTGCAACATGCTCGCACGCAGGTTTTCAAAATGCAGTACTGAAGCTAAATTAACCCTGTTTCGTGCATATTGCCAATGTTTTTACACATGCCAATTATGGACGAATTTCAGGCGTTCGACAATGAGCACCATGAGGGTGCAGTATAATGATGCATACCGCATCCTCATGAGGTTGCCGAGGTTCTGCAGCGCGTCGGGCATGTTCGCCGAGGCGAGGGTCCCTGATTTCTTCGCGATTAGACGCAGTCGAATCGCTTCTTTTTGGAAGCGATTGCTGGAGTCGAAAAACGTCATCCTTGAGGTCATCGGTGAGAGTATGTCCAGTGATATAATAAATCACTGGCGCTCTGTTCACCGAGAGGCAAACAAAAAATAGTCCTAGTACTACTATTAATTTAGTTTTATAGCACTAGTAACAAAAAGGTTTTTGTATTTTGTATTTTTTGTATTTCTATTTTATTTATACCTACATTATGGATGTTTTATCTGAAATAAAGGATTATTATTATTATTATTATTATTATTACTTCCAGATGACTTTCGTAATGAGTGATCCTTTCTTGTTTTATTTTATCTTAAATTTCGTAGTAGTGAGTCTGTCTTAGCTGTTAATGGGGTCTTACACTACTTTTGAATTTGATAAAAAATATTACTTTATTATAAAATAGGATAAAAATAATAACGTGCAGTGAAAGAAATATTAAAATCCAACGAAGATTTACAAAGTTACAGGCGTTTAAACTTTGGAGTGGGGGGATCTTCTATCCCTTTCTCGCAAAACGAAAATTTGTATGAAGCCGCACGAAGCTACTATGGCATTGGTACTTTGTGACGTCACAATTTCATGTTGCTATCTCTGTATAATCACAAATCTTTAAATGCTTATAACTTTTTTGTTATTTGATCGATTTAATTAGTTCTTTCAGTCCACGTCCTTATTTTAATTCTACTTTATAATAAAGTAATAAAAAAATTGGAGTCAAATACCCTATTGAATCATTAAAAACATTTTCTTAATGGCTAAAACATAATGGCAGAGTATTTCAAGTTTTTACCAATGGACATTATTGAACATGTCGTCACTGTGCCATGGGTTTCGATCTTTCACTGTCGTGGCATAACTCTAAAGCATGGCAATTGATGTCGTATTTCTTTATCAATATGTTTTAATGTCGTCGAACAGTCCATTGATAAAAACTTGAAAGGGTGTCGTGCCGCCGCGATGTACTTTCTTCGTCCTAGGTCCTAGCAGTTAATTTTAGACTATTTTTGTCATAGCTGTATGATTCAGCACCCTCGCATAAATCCTCTTTTAATATTTCCCCCCTTTTATGTAACTCCCTACCAGTCGACATGTTAGACCTCTCATCTCCTTTATAATATTAATAAAGTGCTAGTGGAACTTATGTAGCACCGAGTGGGTTTCATACAAGTTATGTTTGCGCATGAAGCAAGTCGGAGACACAGTTTGTCTAATGCGACTAATTGGATGCCGCTCTTTAGATTTTGGACTAAATAAAATTTATTACATGACTCATATTACTAATCATTTTCATTAAGAATATAAAGATAGAAACAAGTACGAATGTAACAAGTAGACATTAAAAAAATATTCTTTAAACGAGCGTATAGGGTATTTTTTAAAGTAAAATCCGTATTCTTCTCAGAAAACCATTGATCTCTATTCTATGGATATACAATTGACAGTTCATTTTTGTGCCGATTTACAGCGTCCCACTCGAAGGTACGGTACTAAATTGGCATGTTATTTTGTTGGTAGAGACAATAGACATACCCTGGACATGGCGGACGGCGGCGCTAAAATTGTTGCCAGTTTATCGGTGCCGAAAATCCTTATTTTGCCACCGAAAAACAGTAAGTTCATGCTGTAGTTCACTCAGCGTCCACCCATAGAATTCGGACAGAGTGCGCAATCGATTGCTTTAAATACGAAAAAGGTTTATGAAAATCGTTCGGATGCCCATATCCTGAGTTTTCTTATCAGTGGTAGAGACCGTAGTTTTGACTGTTATTTTATTTATTTTAGTTCCATGGACGCTCATGCTAGATTATGCAGAATCAGGCAAAATGGCGAAAATCAAGTGTCTTCTTTTTACGTTGACAGTCTGTGATCCATAAAACAGAGATCAGTGCAGCAAACTCTTTCCCATATTAAATGAGTGCTTTTAAAATTATTAGCAATATGAGTCCACCACATCGGTTAAAGATTTATTATTTGATACCGATATGAACCTGAGGATGAATTCAACTAAACATTTTACGTAAAACCTTTTTCATACAAGAAAATAGTAGATCATCTGTCAAAAATTTTATGAACTACCATAGAGTTACTATAGAGCGAACTACATGGCGGCCTTACTTTTGGTGGCAAAACAAACATTTTTGACACCAGTAAACTGGCGACATTATGTCTATCGGGTCGCCGAGTTCTATCTATATTGTCTATTCTTACATTGCAAGTTAAATAAAACTTGTAAAATGTAAATATTATTAATTATACATACAAAAAATTAAATTCGCTTTCTTTCCAACAGGTAACTACACTTAAAGCAAGTTACTTTAACTACTTCTCAGAAGAGTTTTAAAAAGCGGGCTTACAGTCAAAGTTGTTTAATTGCATCAGTTTTAATCAGTACCTTTTGAATGAGTTTGAGTAAAAAGCTCTTACTTGACACTTTTTGCGTTCTGAATATAAAACTTGAATTTCATAATAGTGCTTACTTCGCATAGGGACTATCTTCATTATTACTTCGGCAACTAATTATTTATTTATTAGTTTACTTAACCCATATTTGCCCCTTGATTCGAAAACGAACAAGACCCCTTTATGCCCAGAACTATTTTGGACTTCCGATTTTTGTAAAGAACAATGGTGTGGGCCCATACATCGCTTTCGCTCACGTTACGCTATTGCAACTATAAATGAAAAAATATTTTTTTGATTGGGCCTGCAAGCCTGAACTCAATGCTAAAAGATTTTTCTTACAAAAAAGTGGAGAAAAATTAATATTTATTTTCAAAATATTGTATCTGAGTATTATAACAACAACGCCCTCCGCCATGAAGCATCCGAGAGCATAGACAATACACTAAATACTCTTTGATAAATACTTTTCACTTGTCCAAGAATTTGTCACTGTTGACAGTTGGTAGCCATGTAGCTGACGGACAGTGTTGCGAGATGCCGGAATTAAAAACTCGACTGAAAGAAAATTCTAATTGAGTTAATTAATCAATATTGAATTACAAGGGTGTTTCGGAAACGCTAAACAACCAAGACAAAATAATCTATGCTCAAAATAATTGGTTTTAATAGATTTCAGTATTATTAAAAAGTGTAGTCTTCTGTCAAATAATCTCAAGTCTTCAAGCAGTTTATTTAAGTGAGACTGGCTCACACGGAATAATAATATTCAGATTTACTCCAATGCAGTAGAAAACCCTAAACTAATGTAATCTTTTTATGTAAATAATATATTCGAGTAAAATAAAATGCAAAAAAGGAACAATTGAAATCGATACAGTTATGTATTGTCTTGTATTCTACATTCTGATCTACCTGAAAGTAAGTTTTTCTTTAGTATCTGTTAGATGTTTTTCTCGTACAAAAGTGGACCGATCATCAAAAAGATGGAGTATAAAAGTGGAAAAGTTTGTCATCCGGCAACACTAGCTGTCAGGAGTGTGGAAACGGAACCTATCAGTAATCAATTGAATTTCTTTAAATATTTTATTTTTTGACCCGTCCTTTAGAATAACTGGTGATACCTTGAAAAAATTCAGTTATTTACTAGAATCGTCTTGTAATATTTGTTACATCTAGACGCTAAACTTTATTTGTGTACATTTCTGCCACTGTTCTTTGGATATGTTTGTGCTAATAGGTGGTTATTAATGGAATAACTAATTTAATAAAGATCAGTAATAGATAAGTCCAATTTTTTAATTGTTCGAAAACGAAACATTGGGCACTTACCGGTACATATACTGTGAGTAAATAAAAAATGGTATTTTTGTATTTATTTATTTTTAGATAATGTATTACATGAAAAACAAATTCCAACCTCTGGATAATCAAGTGGCACACGACAGACACACAATTGGAAAGTTCTGCCAACGTCAAATATAATTAAATACTTAAAATTTAGGAATAGAATGCATGCATTCTATTCCTAAATTCCTAAATTTACCTGACACTTTTGGCACGTGAGCGTCAAGCTTTTGCAGTAAGCACAACGGAGTCGATTTGGTGATCTGCTGGTCAAGTGGCATTACATTTTTGCACTGAAGGAGGAACAGAGCTCAAAACTCTTTTAGAAGGACCGCCACTTATCAATGCCGTACTTTTGGAGTAAAGTGTAAACTATGTGAACTTTCACTTTGACTAAAAAATGATTCGTAGAAATCGATTGGGTCCCACGCATCTGATAATATGGTCACTACTCATCTTGGAGGGGGAGCAATCCACTCTTTATCCACTATAGGTAAATCCCGTTTTACCCACTTACGGGTTGGTGGCCGTCGTGGCCGACTCGACGAAGGCATATGCGATGTTTGATCTTGTCTTGCTTGGTACTCTGAAAGCGGACGCACAGCGTCTTCGTGGAAGTCACTGGCATCATCGTAATTAACACCACAAAGTACCAGATCCACAGGTGCCAATAAGTGTCGTCCCCATAAGTTCTCAAAACTTACATTTGTCTCATCGCCAGAATCTGAGCGGGCAGGGAGGGGGTCAATATATTTATCCAAGCCTGTCGCTTCATCCTCCGAGTCCAAATCATTCATAATATCAACTATTTTAGTGGTCGTCAAAGGCCGGCTTCATCTGAAATGAAAAAACATATTTACTAAATACATGTTGTATATTTGCCCAATGTATCGTTTTCGAATCACTGTTTATTTATTCATATTTTAGGTATCTAAATACTATATTTGATTCGTAACAATTACATAAATATACTCTTCACTTATCTTACTTTATTATTAAATACAAAAATCCTGCAAATTTTAGTTAATTTGGATAATTACTTACTTTTATGGAGGAGACGTCATGATTTTTGCACGCTTAAATAAAGTCACAACTTGCACTGATTCAATATTTAGCAAATAGTTTGAGATAGCCAAAAAAATCATTCTTAATTAGAAGAGTGTACCTTATACTTGATATAGAGCGCAGTAGGATGCATTTTAGGAGAAAAATGATGATGATTGATGACCTTGAACGAATGCTATATTTTCGTTTCGTTTTCGAATCACGGGGCATATAAGGAACCAAATAAAAAATAGTTGTGGGCATATATGGGTTAATAATGGCGAAGGAAAACATCTTAGAAACCAGTGAAGTAGCCGAAACTTCCCTATAATGTTCTCAAAACGTGTGTAGAAAAGACCTAAAAGTGTCTAGAAAGACGCAGTGAGCTTTCGCCTAGTACATCCTAAAAGAGTTAAATTAAAGCTAACAAGTCCTTATGTTTTAGCGCTTGTCACTCGAAGAATGTTATTCCTATGAATTTTGAATATACTCGTATCTTTCCGTATTCAAAATAAAAACAAAAACTTCGTAATATATAAAAAATTGGCAGGATTTGAATCCCTATAACCCAGCTATCGCTGGCCGCTGCTGCACTACCAATTATTATCTTACCGCCGAATATCGCAGAGTTCGAAAATTTGTAAAGGCTTTGGAAAACCCTTTGCAAAATTTTAGCATTCTAAGTGACTTAATAAAGGTACTTTTCTTTATACGGGCCTTTTGTTTTATTTCTATAGAAACTTTCGAATATAACCAGTTGTGTAACAATAAAGTAATATGCAATTAGTAGCAACCCGGAGACTGTGTCTGTACTATCAACGACCTCTGATAAAGTTCCTCTTACACAAATTGCAACTGCTGTAAGTTACAGAGACTTTCATAGTTGCTTTATAGAATGGTGAACAGGAAATAATTAAATTATTATTTAGCTTGGGAATCACTTTATTTTAATACATACCTATTCCACAGAAAAACTAAAGTACCTATGTAGCTACATTCCAACCGCGTATCCAGTTTCAAATATTCCTTCACATTATTGGTTGCCTGGTAGATATCGATATGTAGCGATAAGGCCGCCAAATTGTACTCCTAAGTTTGTTTGTATTTAATTAATTTCTTTCTTTTTTATATTTTTATTCTGTGGTGTGCAATGAAGAGTTTATATATCTATCTATCCATCTATCTACATTATCTCCCACTCCAATAAATGACTCCATTAAAATTCCCTTTGGAGATTTTTTTCTGTGGTCCGGTTGGTTGGTTGATCTGCGCGACGGCGTCAGTGGACCAATCACGGCTGGCATGATAGCACCAAGCACGGAGCACCCACCAATAGTAAGACGTTTGAAGATATGAGTTACATCACGTAATGTTGGTAATTTGTACCAAACGGCAGGTTCCATAGTTTAATATTTCGATGATTTAAGGTGTTGCGGCCCTACCAGCCCGCAAAATTCAAATTTTATTTAGTTTTTCGCAAATATTAGACTAACTACACATTGTACATCTATGGCAATGCAATTTGCGGGCCTACTTTATATGCATCTACATGTTTTCAATAGAAACTTTGCTCGAAAGTTCCCAATCATCTCATATTGGTTCCCGAAAGATATGTTAAGGAATTAAACCTTAACACGCATATTTATTAAATAAGCCGCGGCCGTGCGCGAGCGCATAAAAACCGCGTTCGGACGGCACGCGGAAGGTAGTTGTGAAATCAACGAGAAGTCAATACGTTTTTTAGTATTAACTCGGCATTTTTTACGCGCGCGCATTGTTGTGTTTGTAATTAATTTTTCATGCAAATAAAGCTTAGTGAGTTATAAGTACAGTTTCATTTGGAAATCAAGAGATCCCCATCATACCGAAAGGGCACTTGAACCCATCATTGGTCCTTCGAGCTTCAAAAAACTGAACCTGTTCCAGAACTTGAATGCAAGTTGCGCGAAAGGTCATCGCAAAATCATCGCAGCGTCGCGTCGTGAAGTTTTTTTACTGCAACTTGATTGAATATTTGGATAACCGGAGAAGAAATGCTGTGTACCTATATGGTATATATACCTATATGGTTATATGGTATTTAAACCACCAGCAGAACATCACGGTAATCTACAATCACAAGGGATAGTGGTAAATTCATCACCGTATTCGAATGTTTAACTTTCGATACCTAATCGGAGAAGGAGTGCTGTGTACCTACAAAACCACCAGCAGAACGTCATAGTCACCCATCACAAGGGATAGTGATAAAGTCATCGCCGTCGATAATATTGAATTTTATTCTTGATAACCGGAGAAGCAGAGTTGTGTATACCTACGAGTATTACCTACTAGTTCACCAGCAGAATTTCAAGGTCATCGGCAGAAAATAGTGTGACTATTTGTGTGTTGTGTTTAAAGTTGGTCACAAAGTGCATTTCAAAGCAATTAAAAAAAAAATTCAGTGGTACTTGTGTGTTTAAAATTGGTGTTCAGAGTTATTTTTTTTGTGTAATTACGTCACTGTATATATTATTCAACATCTGCCAAAATAAAATAGCAATTGTACATTCAGACGTAATAAGAAAATTTCATAAAGGTCAAAGGAACGATTGCAACAATTGCTATAATAATTTGGCCAGGCATTGAAAATTTTCATATAAAATGTACTCCTGATAAAATTTGAATAGCAATTGTAAATTTTGGTGAGAGAGTTAATTTTTTCATAGGTACATAAACTGATATTGCTATTAAACATTCGTCAGGCACTGAATATTTTCACGCAATATTTTATATAGTTAAAAATTTAAAATTATTTCGGTACTTAACTTTACCTATAGTTGTATTAAGTTAATTATAGTTACTTTAATTATAATTACTTATATTTAATTATAGTTATATGAAGTTGTACATTAAGTTTTAAGTTAATGGAAATTTATAAAACTACTTGTTTAAGGCTTTAAGTTTATATTTTATAATTCAATATGAGCGAAAAACAACAGCTTAAACAATTAATTAAGAAAAGGGCTATTGTTAAAGGGAAGCTCACTAATTTCGGAACCTATTTAAAATCATTAAAGGGTAGTGAAACTGATCCTATTACAATTCAAATAGAATTGCAACTGCGCTTGGAGAAGGTAGAATCTTTGTACGATGATTTCGATACTTTTCAAACTGAGATAGAGGAAATGTGTGACGTCATCGAGGACGAATGCAAAGAACGGCAATCATTTGAAATGTTGTACTATTCGCTCGTGTCTTCCGGTCGATCTTTGATTGCAAGCCACCGAAAGTTATCGCTTCCTTCACATGACACTATAGGTGGGACAGAATCAGATGGTCCTCCCGATTCACATAAACGTAAGGTTGTTAAATTGCCTAAGATTGATCTTCCGACTTTCCATGGAGACTATCATTCCTGGCTTGGTTTTAAAGATACTTTCAATTCATTGATTAATTCTGATGATAGCATTGATTCTATTAGTAAATTTCACTACTTGCGTGCCTCACTTAAAGATAACGCTGCGTCAACAATTTCAGGGCTGGATTTTTGTGCAGACAATTATCAATCAGCGTGGGAAATTTTATGCGATCGTTATGACAATAAGAGGCTTCTTGAAAATCATCATTTAAATTCGTTGTTAAAGATAAATCCTCTGCAAAAAGAGTGTAGCACTGACATACGTAATTTAGTAGATACAATAAACAAAAATATTCGAGCTTTAGCCAACTTAGGTCATTCGGTCCAACACTGGGATATATTAATTATACACATTATGTCCTGTAAATTAGACAGCGTTACAAGCAGGGAGTGGGAAATTCACAGGAACAAATTGAAAGATTCTCCAAGTTTAGACATTTTTTTAAGGTTCCTTTCAGATAGAGCCAACGTTTTAGAGACTTTAGATACCACCAAACAAGATAATACCAAACAGGATAGTGCCAAACAGGTGGTAAGTAATAAATACAAAAGTCTTGTGGCTTCTACAAGCCAACCCAAATCCAATCTATGTCCGTTGTGCAATCAAGAGCACTATCTGTTCAAGTGTGAATCTTTCAGGTTGTTACCTGTTGAAAATCGAATTCAAAAGGCCACAGAGTACAAAGTTTGCTTAAAATGCCTACGTTTTGGCCACTCTACTAATAAATGTAGATTTCCTAACTGTAACTACTGTTTCAAAAAACACAGCACACTTTTACATTTAGAACAAATTGATGCACCTATTGTTACTGAAAATGTAACCTTATCAGCTGGAGCATTACATGATCCCTCGAGTTCAATTTCTACAGTATTACTTTCCACAGCTTTGGTAAAGGTACTGGATAGCAATGGACAGCCACATACTGCCAAAATTTTGCTTGACAATGGAAGTACTGCAAATTTTATCACTGAGAATCTCTGCGCCAAGTTGAATCTAAAAACAGTTCCAGCTAGCAATAAAATAACCGGAATAAATAGTCAAGTTCTCAAAAGTACGAATACTTGTTCTCTTACATTCGAATCATTCGTAGGTGGTTTCAAGAGAAGTATAGATTGCATAGTTTTGTCAACTATTACCACTCCACAACCGTCAACCTATATTAATTTAGAAAACATTCAAATGCCATCAGGCATTTGTTTAGCCGACCCATCATTCCATATCCCTTCTACAATAGATATTTTAGTAGGAGCAGATATATTTTGGAGTGTAATTGGCAATAATCGTATAAGTCTTGGTAAAAATAAGCCTGCACTTTTCGAAACACAGTTGGGATGGTTAGTTTCAGGTACGGTGTGGGCAAATAAAAAGGATGATAAGGTATGCATGTTAATTAAAAATTTAGATTTTGATCTGTCCCGTTTTTGGGAATTGGAGTCGATATCAACTAAATATAATTTAACCCCAGAAGAACAAGCATGTGAGGAGCATTTCAAAAATACCACAAAACGAAAACCTGATGGACGATTCATTGTCTCCTTACCTCTCAAGGAATCTCCTGAAGTTTTAGGAGACTCATTTCAAATGGCTAAATCGAGATTTTTGTCATTGGAGCGCAAATTGGCTAGAGACTCCAACATGAGACAACTCTATGTGGATTTTATGAAAGAATATAAAGCTCTCGGTCACATGACAGAACAAAGGTCTCTTAACAATAAATCTTGCTATCTCCCTCACCATGGAGTTCTTAAAGAATCTAGCACGACTACTAAATTGCGTGTGGTTTTTGACGCGTCAGCTGTCACGACGTCTCAAAAATCACTGAACCATATTCTAAGAGTAGGACCGACAGTGCAAGATGATTTGATGTCAATATTGTTGCGTTTTCGACAACACAAATATGTCGTTTCTGCAGATATAGAGAAGATGTACCGGCAGACGGAAATATTTGAAAACGAACGCGCGCTACAACAAATTTTATGGAGATTTGATCCTTCTCACCCTCTTAAGACGTACCAACTGAATACAGTAACTTATGGCACGGCTTCAGCGCCTTATTTAGCCACACGATGTCTTCTTCAGTTGAGCCAGGAGGCTTCAGACCCATCTGTCAAACGTGCGATTCGTCATGATTTTTACGTGGATGATTTTCTGTCCGGGAATGCAACCATAGAGGAAACAATATCTTTATGTCGTGGAGTAATAAATACATTGTCGTCTGCTCAATTAAATTTACGAAAATGGCATTCCAACAATCGCGACATCCTGCTAGCTATATCCGGTGAGACAAAGGTATCAGGATCAGTAGACTTAAGCAATGACAATCTATCTAAAACACTCGGTTTAAATTGGGATTGTTCAGCAGATACATTATTGTTTTCAATTGACATTCATTCAAATGCCAATGTTAATAAACGTCAAATTCTATCAACCATCGCTCAAGTCTTTGACCCACTCGGTTTAGTTTCACCTTGCATTGTGGAGGCAAAAATAATAATGCAGCAACTGTGGGTAAATAAATGTGATTGGGATAGTCCAATTCCTGCAGAAATAAAACAGGCTTGGTTGGAATTCACTAAATTGCTACCACAATTGAATTCATTAGCTATACCCAGATGTGTATCATCTAATTCACCAGTAGACATACAATTACATATATTTTCGGATGCGTCGGAAAAAGCATATGGAACATGTTTATATGTAAGATCACTAAATAGTGATGGGACAATCGAGACGCACTTAGTGGCCGCCAAAAGCAAAGTAGCTCCCTTGAAGACAATGTCGATTCCACGTTTAGAACTGTCCAGTGTATTACTTGGAGTAAGATTAGGAACAAAGGTATTAAATGCATTAACACTTGGATTTAACAAGTGCATTTTATGGTCCGACTCAACAATTGTGTTAGGATGGTTGAGTTCTCCACCAACTAATTTGAAGCCATTCGTTCGCCATCGTGTGTCTGAGATACAGGATTGTATTTCAAGTCATGAATTGCGCTATGTTCCCTCAAAAGAAAACCCGGCAGATCTCGTTTCACGAGGATTAAAGGCTGATGTTTTAGGGAAATCTGATTTGTGGTGGTCAGGTCCGCCTTTCTTGAAGTTCGATCCGACTACTTGGCCTGATAACCCAAATGCAGTGAAGATATCTGACTTGCCAGAAACCATTGTCCGGTGTCTTCACACCACGAATGAACCTAACTTGTTTTCCGGACTAATCAATAAATTTTCTTCTTTGTCAAAGCTTCAGCGAGTCACTGCATTCATTCTCAGATTCGTTAAGAACTGCCGCGATAAATCCAATAAACTAAGTGGCAACCTGACACCATCTGAGATTCACAACTCTAATAATTTTCTTTTAAAAATTGCGCAGTGTGACTCCTTTCCTGAAGAACGAAAGTCTTTGTTACTGAACCAAAAATTGCCGCATAAAAACAGACTTCTTGCTTTATCGCCCTTCATCGATGAACATGGACTCATTCGTGTGGGTGGTAGATTAGCCAATACCAACTATGAATACAATACGAAACACCCAATTTTGTTGAGCAGCAAACATCCAATATGTAAACTTATTTTTGATAATTTTCATATCAAGTATTTACATGCGGGTCCTCAATTGCTATTAGCAACAATTAGACATAATTATTGGCCGTTAGGAGGTACAAATTTAGCTAAACTCACTGTGCGCTCATGTATTAAATGTTGCAGGCTAAAGGGTAATACAATTCAACCTATAATGGGAAACCTGCCTGAACAGCGAGCACAATTAGAATTTCCTTTCTTTGACACAGGAGTGGATTATGCCGGGCCAGTAATGATAGCTACTCATAAAGGCAGAGGATGTAGACATATAAAATCTTATATTTGTGTGTTCGTATGCTTAGCAACCAAGGCCATTCATCTAGAGCTAGTCTCAGACATGACAAAGGAAGCGTTTATCGCAGCTCTCAATAGATTTACAGCTAGGAGAGGAAAACCTAATGTAATTTACTCAGATAACGGATCATCTCTCGTCGGCACATTTAATGAGCTTTCTAAGGTTTTGAGTCAGTTCTCATCGGCAGACATGATCCAAGAAGGTTTAAAGTTTTCCTTTATTCCCGCATATACACCCCATTTCGGGGGCCTTTGGGAAGCTGCGGTAAAATCGGTTAAGCACCATTTAAGACGAGTCCTCGGTTTATCATATTTGGACTATGAAGAAATGAATACTTTGCTAATTCAAATAGAAGCAATATTAAATTCACGTCCTATTACGCCCATGTCGAATGACCCTTCAGATCTAAGTCCATTGACTCCAGCTCACTTTCTGATTGGACGTTCTTTGCTTTTTCCTCCACAGGTTCAAATCACCGGTAGAAAAATTTCGTCTCTAGCGAGGTTTCAACGCATTGAGCTTTTAAAACAACACTTTTGGAGGCGGTTTTCACATGAGTATATAACAAATTTACAGCAAAGGACAAAATGGTTCAAATGTAAAGATAGTTTAAAGGAAGGTACTTTAGTCTTAGTTAAGGATAAGAATACTCCACCTCTCATGTGGCTGCTTGGAAGGATCCTTAATATTCTGCCGGGTAGAGACGGAGTCGCTAGAGTAGCCGATATTAAAACAAAAAAGGGCATAGTCAGACGAGCGTTCAATAACATCTGCCCCCTGCCACATTTTGAAGATACTTCAACGCGGGGAGTATGTTAAGGAATTAAACCTTAACACGCATATTTATTAAATAAGCCGCGGCCGTGCGCGAGCGCATAAAAACCGCGTTCGGACGGCACGCGGAAGGTAGTTGTGAAATCAACGAGAAGTCAATACGTTTTTTAGTATTAACTCGGCATTTTTTACGCGCGCGCATTGTTGTGTTTGTAATTAATTTTTCATGCAAATAAAGCTTAGTGAGTTATAAGTACAGTTTCATTTGGAAATCAAGAGATCCCCATCATACCGAAAGGGCACTTGAACCCATCAGATATTTTTTTTCAGTTTCCCAGATTTCGAGCTATCGGGAACCAATATGAAGTAAGTGAGTATTGTTGAGCAGTGTTTTTATTAAAAACATGTAGATGCATAAATGTTGTGCCCGCAAAACTCATTGCCATGAGCCTTCGATGTATAATTAGCCCACTATGAGCGAAGAACTAAATAAAATTTGAATTTTCGCGCCCGGATGGTACCCATCGCCCTTAATCAATTCGCTTTTTGTTTTTTGCTCATAATCTTAGTACAGATTCAAAGCATCACAAACTACTAAGCATCACAAATTACCCATGCGCATAACGCTACTGGAGTTGTGGGAAAAACGATTATGAAATTCTATACAAGTTTCAATTTGCGCGGTCTCCAAGACTCCGCTTCAACATTAATTGTATACAGTTCCACTGTTGCACTGGCTTGCATTAATTTCCATAAACTCTTCTGGCCTTTGAAAGTACATTTAGAGGATATTGTCTAATGAATCTAATCTTTATTGTTCTTACTAGCAGGCTTTCCCGCGCGGTTTCGCCCGCATGAATTCCGGGTTCTCACAAATTTCATGAAAATCAAGCTATTTCAAATTTATATTTTAGAATAGTGATAACCACAGATTTTATAATAAAAAAAAACAATACCCGGCTGAGATTTTTGTGAGCTTCTCAGTCCAGAGCGCGACTGAACCCTCGTAAACTTAGTTTTTAAGTGGTAAAATAGTTATCACTACTGCTATAATTATACTTAATTATATTTCATAGACTATTCATAAGAGCCAATAAGGCCTCTTTGAAATAAATAATTTGAGTTTTGATCATGAAATTTTCCGGGATAAAAAGTAGCCAATGCGCTAACAAATTTTAGCCAAATCAGTTCAGTAGTAACAACCAGTTTTTGCGACAGTTTTTTTTAGTATTTCAGTGTCCAATAATCCATACTTGAATGTACCGAAAAATAAAATGAATCACATCTATAATTCTTGAAGAGCATTTTTGAAATTCTTCCACATCACTTATGAAACGTCAAACTCTACCGCCTCGTTCAGGAAGCAGTATTGCACCGAGAAGAACGGGCAAGAAACTCGGCACTTAGTCAATGCACATACTTATCAATATTTATATATCACGCTCGGATTCGAGTGGGAGGTCGCGGGTTCGATTCCCGCCACGGGCCACTTTGGAATTTTATAATTTCTATAATTTGGCTCAGGTCTGGTCTGGTGGGAGGCTTTGGCCGTGGCTTGTTACCACCCTACCAGCAAAGACGTACCGCCAAGCGATTTAGCGTTCCGGTACGATGCTGTTTAGAAACCGTTGGGGGTGACATAATTTACCCCTTCCAAGTTAGTACGCTAACATCTTCGACTGCATCATCACTTACCATCAAGTGAGATCGCAGTCAAGTACTAACTTGTATAGCGTAAAAAAAAAATGTTCTCAAAATCCATTGTGAATATTCTATCGCACGAGTAATGAGTACGGAGGTTTGGAAGTCGCAACAAAGTCGTTAGCAAATCGTACAAAACTTGCGGCAAACTCGCGGCCATTAATCAATCCGCAGCTTCTTTCAGCCTTTCAGGTGCGGCGTAACTTGGCGGACGATTAAAACTGCATAAAGCAAACTTCGAAGCACCTCCTTTAATTAGTTTGCAGGGAATTATAAATGGATCACGCTTACGTTTTATAGTTACAACTATAGCTCTAAGGGACCCTTTGTAGTAGAAAACGAAGTTTGAAAAATAACTACTCGTACCTTATAATATTCTTTAGCTTTTCCACGCTTTACTAAGCTATTAACGAAGTCTTTTTAAGTTTTGACTTTCAATAGGTATTTTTCTTAAAACCTACTTTAGTTATTGCCAACATTTTATTAAAACCTGTTAAAAGAGAATATTTAAGTCATACATGATTTCAGAGTAGGTAATTTTAACCGTTTACGCAGCGCTTGTTCAAATTTCAAATTCAAAATTCAAAATATCTTTATTTCACATAGGCCTAATATACAGACTCTTGTAATAGGTCAGTATGATATTTGTCACATTTGTGGCGATAGCTCCAAGTCGACTTAAAACTAAGTTTACGAGGGTTCCAACGCTCCCTGCACTGAGAAGAAGCCCACAACAAACTCAGCCGGGTTTTGTTTTCTGTTATGTTGCTCTTGTGTGCGGAAGTTCACAAAAGGAATATTTATTTTCCGTTTTGCAAACAATACCGTTTGCTCACTATTATAATAATTTGTATAATGTAAAACCAAAGTGTAAACAATTTTTTTTTTAAAGAGCAACTGCCGAGCACAGTACTGCTTACCAGACGTGGCGTTGACTTTGACATTTCATAAGTTCCTGTAAATTTGCCCTTTGAAAAAAAAAATATTTTGAATTTGATTTTGTTTTAATTCGAACCATCGAGCCATTCACGTAAAGTTTTCACACATTAAGTGATATGAATCAAGAAAAAAAATATAATAAAACATTGAAAAATTAACTTAACGTCTATTGGTTTAGAGTGTAAAATTGAATGTATTTTAACATATTATGAAATACAATCTCTCAAAATTATCGCGGAAAGTAAATTTAATTTCACGAATGTCGACCATGTTGCGTTTTGAACTTGAATCTAGACACGCGGCAGCGTGTCAAGCCAAGTTCAAGCAAAGGAACTGGCTAGCCAGCGCCAAGAGTATTCAACTTTATGCCGTATGTCAATAGTCTCCACATTAATTTTCAGTGTTCGAAAAAAATTATCGTGTGCCTTAGATAATATAAATACTGTATTTACTGACAGAGCAAAAAACTAAAAACAAAAACAAAACAAACTCTTCATAAGGAAGTAGAAGGATTCTTTAGAAACTTCCTAAAGATCACCCAAGTGAAACAGCTAGTTTTACAATAACATGTAGTTTGACATTCTGAAGACATCTCATCTGAACAAGTAATCATGTGAATGTAAGTCGTAGAGGCCATCTTTACGGCGCAATCCTGTTAGTGTCTTTTTATTGCAGGAGGTAAAACACATCTACTGAATTCAGATTAGAACAACAATGCTCTGTCAGTAAATAAAGGAAAACAGATCATTGGATCTTGAAGAGAAGCAGGCGTTATTTTACGGAAATCCATGATTAATTTGTTTTTGATGACTCTACGGTTTCGCATTGTGAAGTCAACATCACTTGAGGATGTCCCGATTTTAGGATGAAACGTGCGTTGAAGAAATTGTTGGAAAATTTTTTGCGGTGTTCCTGCATATTGGACCATACAGATTCTTTTCAATATTGCTTTTGAATTTTTATCATTGAAACAAGAATTCTAAAGTACAGTAGGTCTGTATGCAGTGTATACAGTGCATGAATGTGGAAAAGCCAACAACAAACTCTTTTTTGGTAGAGATCGTCTAATTTATAAATGCACACCCGTCCATTACATTATTTTTTCCAGACTCGTTTGTTTATTCAAAACTCGTCTATATACGTTACAAATTCAAAAACCATCAAAAATAATAATCTAAGGTAAGAGGAAATAGTAATAAACGTAAATTGAAATGCCAAAAAAAAAGAAAAAAAAGCCTAGAGATGCATCCGGTCCATGAAGTGACGTCTCTAAAATTGAATTTCCAATTAAGTGGCGATCCCGACCGGGCCTGAATCAATCCACAGCTGGACATATTTCCATAATGGTTTATTTATCTTCTCCACTACATTTTCGCGAATTTCCGAAAAAAGAGTTGATGACTTTCGTTATGTTTGGCTTAATTGCGAATGATGTTTGTTTTTCCTCGTAGGTTTATCTTTTAAATGTTGAGGATCAATTAAAACTCTTCCATATTAGTTTTTTTTTTTAACACGCCGAATTCAAACTAGTTAACTAGTAGTTGGAATCCAAACTATAATAGGTACATAACCTAAAATATCTGCCTAAGAACCAAACAATCATTTTTGTCACTCTTCAGTTAAGTATTGGTGGTCAGTTGGTAGATGCGTACTAAGGAGACGTGGTGGGTCCAGCAATTTTATTTGACGTCATTCTATGGAAATGTAGATAGAATTAGGGCAGATAATATAATAGAATATGCAAAGATGCTATGAGAAATAGTTTTTGGAAGATTAATGTTATACCTTATGGAAAAAGTTCTAAAACTCAACCTCATAATATAGAGAAGGCTGTGTTGGGTGTTTCTCTGAGGGATAGAATCAAATCAAATAATATTTTTTTCAAAGTAGGTATATTAGTGGTAACTCTTTAGAAGAAGAAGAAAGAAGAAGTAGAATCTGCAACGAGGACATCCGTAAGAGATCCAAAGTAACTGATATAGCTCAACTGATTAGCAAGCTGAAGTGGCAATGGGCGGGCCATATCCGATGACCGTTGGAGCAGACGTGTTCTGGAGTGGAGACCGCGTACTGGTAAGCGCAGCGTAGGACGACCTCCTGCTCCCTGGACCGACGAAATGAAAAGGTCACTGGTAGCGGGAGGATGAGGTAGGCGAAGGACCGTGTGTTGTGGAGCGGTTTCAAAAGGTCTGTCTAGAAGTGGCAGTCCATAAGCTTATAAAGTAAAGTTAGTAAAGTAATGTCATATCGGCTGAATGATGAATCTTTACCCGATATCAGGGAGAGCTGTGTAGAAAAATTATTTTGCATTTCACCGAGTATCAGTTTATTTTATTCAGTGCTGTATATTTTTGTTTCGTACCATCAGAAAGCCTTGTTTCGTTGATTCAATGATATTATATTTCACGAAACAGGTGGCATTCGAAACGGAACCTCGCTAACAATAGGTTCTCGGAATTTGGACGGTTTCCAATATTTATTGTTTTTCTTGTATTCACTAACAAAATGCAAAATGCGCTTCCATTTTGTCGGATGAATACGATGAAAAGGTTTTTACAATCACAAACGAGGGAGATACCATCGAAACATAATAAACTAGAATAGATCAATAGTACCAAGCTAAAATTGCTAAACCTTGATGAACTGAATCTGCAAGGACGCAGGTTCGAATCCCATCATTTCGATTCATATCTACTTTTACATAATATCCATCCAGTACGAATGGCTAAGGTGACTGACTGACTGCTCTATCATCACACAGCTTATGCTGTTGGAGTTATCATTCTGTAATTTGATATACAGATAATATATTATTGTAAGAAGATGCATCACTTAAATAAACCCTTTTTTTACCATAGACAAGTTAATCACGGATCACTCAGTCTCACCTGATGCAGCCCTAGCGGTGTCTACACAGCATCGCACCGGAACGCTTAATCGCTTGGCGGTGCTTCTTTGCTGGTAGGTTGGTAACTAGCCAGACCAAACCTTTGAAAAGTGTAGCCGCTTAGGTAACTTTTAGTTTTTAGGATATCGAATCTACACAGTACACGGATTCCACATAGGTCAAATACAGTAAACTAACAGTTAGATATAGAAGTATAGAACTCCCTAACTAAAGTAGGTTGCAGCGTCAAAAGTCCACAGATAAAAAAGGCATTAGCGCGAGATCGCCCATTCGTTATCCGGGCCCGCGATCCGGGATCCGGATAAGGAAACGGAACGCCTCATTACCGGGACAGGTCAGCCGGGTGAGGGATTCCGCACATTCAGATCTAGATTTAGATTTTTAGAACCCATTCAGACTCGAAATTGTGCCGAGATTTTATCTCAAATCCGCCAACGTTCGATATAAGTACAACAAGGAACTTCTAAGTAATTCCGTTAGTTGATGTGGTTTTCCCTCGAAGTTTCTTTGATTTCATTACACATTTTTTTTCCACGCCCTTTGCCTTGGATACAGAAGTTCTTTGCGGGGTTGAGTGTACGCTTCAATACATTCACGAAGTTTAATATATTGTCATCTAGTAAATCAACGTTACTAAATATATCTATACGTTGAAGGATTTCTAAATGAGAGAGACTCTTGGAATGGTATTGATATAGGAATACATAGCTGACAGAGATTTTTGGAATGATATTGATAGATATAAGGAATAGAGCATTGATATTAAAGATGGAATACAGATATACTTCCGTTTGCTCAAGAGATGACATCAGATTATGTGACACTTTGAAAAGAGCGAGTGCTTCAGATTTTCGCCAGTTTTTCCCGATGCAAACCTGCTTTCCAAACTTGGCAGTAGACTCGTAGAGTTTTGTCTTTTCACAAGAATACGTAATTTAGGCTGATAAGAAAAAAATGCTTATAAGAAAAATAAATCATTTACAATCCGAAGTATCAATCGTTCAAAGATACACACGTTACACTATAATATATAGTTATATTTTTACCATGTTACGTAAATTAGGTAGCTCCTAAGGAAATGAAATTAAATTAAATGAAATTCTTTATTTCACATAGGCCTAAAAAATTAGCGGCCCATGAAATGTCAAAAACTCTACCGCCAAGTTCGGAATGCAGGTTTGCACCGAGAAGATCTGGCAAGAAACTCGGCTCATTTCATTTCATTTCACCATGTTACGTAAATTAGCTCCTTAGGGGCAGAGAGAGGTATTCAAACCCTTGCGGTAATCCATTCTAATTCCTAACATACCAACGTCCAAGTTAATCTTATATTATCTTGTAAAATTTTATGAAACTCCCAACTTGATTTCGCTCGGTATTCTTAGTCAGATCACCTATAGCCGTAATGCATCACGCTCGCGGCACACAAAGTTTCAACACGTAGCCCGCCGCGTTAGATTGGTGCTCGATTTTTCAATTTTCCCGACAGACATCCGATTTTTCCCGCCTCGTTCCAACTTCCAGCTCCGACAATTTCTATTACTGCACCATTCAGCGGCGAATTCTTTGCGTCACCATTACCGCATTCGCTTCCCCGAGTTGGGAAAAATCGAATTCTTCCCGCATTAGCGGCCGCATTATAGCATTGATATCGGGAAAATTTCTTATGAGTCATTTGTTATTTATTTTGAGAAAAATATTATGAGTGATTTTTACATCTTTTTATTTCTCAATCTTGAAAATCTATATTTTTTATGGAAAATAATGATTAGGTACACGAGCAAGATATAGGTAAGCGATCACTTTGTGAAGTAGCCGCCTATATGCTGTAGATCGCAGGATATTGAAATGCAATGTTTTTCTTTGTATATGATATCTTTACTATTATTAGATTTCTTGATTATCGATATGATCCTAAGATGAAATTAAAATCTTTATTTTTCACATAAGCTTGACTTACCAGCCTCTTATGAAGAATCTAAACTCTACCACCAAGTTTGGAAATGTTTGCACGTAGAAAAGAACGAGTAAGAAACTCACCACTTGCTTTTTTCAAAATGCCTTAATTATTTTCTAAATAAAATATATTATTTTCCTTACATAATATTATATCTTATCTCGTTAGCAGACGAAAGCGTTGTCCTTATCCACATAATTTCAATCATCTCTACAATTAAGAAATTTTTGCTAACTAGGAGTAATCTATATTAGCTATGTAATGGATAATGATATGTAACCACGGGCAAAACTTATGAGAAAAAAAAGCGAACCACAAACAAAGGAAAATTTAATGAAATCAAACTCTTGCCAACGAAGTCGCGACAGAAGGTTAGAGGACTTAAGTTTTAAGTAACATGCCATTAAGTATGTAAAAGATTATAGCACTCTAAACCGCATGTGTGACGGGAATTTCGTAAATGAGAAGTCATCATTCTCGGCAAATGGGTCAAAAGAATCTCAAAGTCTTTTCTTAACATAATACCACGGAATATCTGATAGTACTTAAAGGTACAGAAGGCTCACTCGACAAGGTAATAATAAAAAAAAATAGCTAACTCTAGCGCTGACACAAAATGTGCAATTCAGTTCGCAATAGCGCCTGGCCACGCCTCCGGAAAGAACACGCAACAAACGCAAACTTTCTGTCGCGTAACTTCAGGCGCACACAGCGCGAGAAATAGACCGTACCCAAACTAATGCGAGCAAAGTTTTCGGGCGCGTGGCGGCCGTCTGAAATTAGTACGTCAAGACGCCTACCTGTAGTTTCTCGATCACGTGATAAGTGGACCTGGCCTAATAATACAGTAGGTAGGTGATAGGTGCACCCTACCCGAGCCACTAGCCACAACCGTGATATTTTGCTTGTCCTTGAATTTGGTGGGTAGCCGGGTGCTTTGTTTAGGTACTTTAATAATACCAATTGAGAATGGTCTTGATAGTTAGTAATATTATATAATTCGTTGATAGTACGGAACCCTCAGTGCGCGAGCCCGACTGGCACTTGACCAATATTGAATTTGGCGTGCAGATGTGTTTAGTTTGGATATTTTTAAGAATTAGTCTTTATAGTACCTATACGGAAACCTCAGTGCGTGAACCCGACTCGCACTTGAATTTATAACTCTCCTTCGTCCTTTCCTCTCAAAGTAAGTAAGTAAGGTTTCGTCATCCGTATACTAATCTAAGGTAAACATTTCAGCAGGAGTTTGCGACCACTTTTCCAGTTTCAAACTGGACACACGGTCAGGAAGGCACGCGGCGCGGAGCACGTTTCCGGGCTCCGTCATCGCGCCGTTTCCGGTGTCGAGTCGCCATTACGTGACGTCACACGGGCGCCGGGAGGTGGCCAAGTGCCTGCGCGCTGGAGGAAATTCGGATCGGCTTCGCATGAGCAAACGTAGCATCAAGTTGATATTGGCAAAAGTAATATTTGTTGATAAGGGAGGTTAATGTTTTCCCAGCAAACATATTATTTTACGCTATAATACGCGTTTTGTCAAATGTAGCTTATTTTACACACAAGTTATAACTTGATTGAAGTCTAAATTGATGATTACTGACGATGCAGAGGTGAAACGGTGACAGAGCTACAAGAAATATCGGAAACGTGGAGAAAATACTGTCAGTCACTGTTTGAAGATCCGCAATCACAGTGTTTTGATTCAACAGAGCCAATGGATGAAGAAAAAGAGCCAGACATTTTAAAAGATGAAATAAGAGCGGCAATAAAACATCTGAAGAATGGGAAAGCCACGGGAAAGGATTCCATTCCTATTGAGACTATTAAAGCCTCGGGAGAGTATGGTGTCCAGATCTTCCATTTACTGTGTAACAAGGTGTGGCAAACAGGTAAATGGCCGCAAGAATGGGCTCATAGTGTCTTCATACCATTACACAAAACTCTACAAGAATTTGCAATAATTATCGCCTCATTGCACTCATTCCGCATGCGAGCAAAATTCTCCTGCACATTATAAACGAGCGTCTAAAGTCTTACCTATCCAAAGAGATTGCACCTGAACAAGCAGGCTTCGTCAAGGGCAAAGGTACCAGGGAGCAAATACTCATTGTGCGCCAAATTATTGAGAAATCCCGGGAGTTCAACAAAGCGGTATATATCTGTTTCGTGGACTTCTCGAAGGCGTTTGACTCTGTCAAATGGCCTGTACTTTGGAGGACTCTACTGGACATGGGCACACCAAAGCACCTTGTTCATTTGTTGCGGCGGTTATATGAGGATGGTACTGCATCTGTAAAGACAGACGACAAGCTTTCGGCTAATTTTCATCCAAGTGCCGGTGTTCGACAAGGGTGCATTATTTCCCCAATTCTGTTTAACATCTACACAGAAATGATAATGAGGCGAACTCTTGAGAACTGGACAGACGGAGCAGCAATTGGAGGTTTGAAAATCTCCAACTTACGTTATGCGGATGATACCACCTTATTCGCTACTAGTATCTGCCATATGGAAGAACTTCTACAAAAGATGGAAGCCATAAGTCTTGAATTCGGCCTCAAGATCAACCGCAGTAAGACTAAAGTCATGATTGTCGACCGCATTAACAACAACTCGCCAGAAGTGACACAAATAGCGAACTGGGAAGTGGTGCAATCTTATCCTATACCTTTAAACGAGCAATTCTTGTATATATATATATTTCTATATAATCTGGATCTCGGCAACGGCTCCAAAGATTTTCATGAAATTTAGTATACAGGGGGTTTTGGGGGCGATAAATCGATCTAGCTAGGATTCATTTTTAGAAAATGTCGAATTTACCAAAAAAAATAATAATAAAAATATGACTTCTGCTGCCATCTATTAGCCAGTAGTTAAACTACCGAGCGAAGCACTTCTGCTGCCATCTATTATCCAGTAGTTAAACTACCGAGCGAAGCTCGGCAACCAGATATTGTCTATTTAGGAGCGCTGATCTCGAACAACGGAGGCTGTATAGACGAAATCAAACGGCGCATGGCGATATCCAGATCAGCAATGGATAAGCTGCAAAAAATATGGAGGAATCGTAAAAACACCAAAGCCACTAAGATCCGGCTAGTCAGAGCACTGGTATTCTCCATATTCCTCTACGCTTCGGAGACGTGGACCCTGCGAGAAAGTGAGAAAAAGAAAATAGACGCTCTCGAGATGTGGTGCTGGAGAAGAATGTTAAGAGTGTCCTGGAACCAATTCCGGACCAACAAGTCCATTCTGGAAGAACTCGGCATCAAGCAGCGTCTGTCTTCCATCGTTCAGGCTCGAATTCTCACTTTCTTTGGTCACGTGACTAGACGTGACAATATCTCCATCGAACGTCTAGTCGTCCAAGGAAAGGTAGATGGAACCAGACCTCGCGGCAGATCGCCCATGAGATGGACGGACCAAGTAAAGGCTGCAGTGGACGTCCCCTTACATGTGTGCACCAGGAAAGCAGTTGTCCGGGAGGAATGGAGACGAATTGTCAAGCGTGTCACTGAAAAGTGATGACCACGACCGCTCTGACAAGAGCGTTACGAAAGAGATGATGACGATGCAGCGGAAGATGATATCGTACTAACTTGGAAGGAGTACGCAACCCCTAACGGTTGCTACACAGCATTATGCTGAAACTTCTTCTTCGCTGGAGTCGCTTGGAAGTGCGTCTTGGCTGTTAGGGAGGTAATTACGGCCGAAGCCTCTCACCAGACTAGACCTGAGCCAAATTAGAAATTTTAAAATGGTCCGCTGTGGGCATCGAACATGCGACCTCCCTCTGTTAGAATCTGAGCGTGCGCTTTACTTAGCGCCTTACTTAGCCACCTTTAAGTAATACTTACTACTTCCAACCCAGTACAATAACATCTTTGGCTGCGTCAAGATTGCAGTCAACTACTAACTTATAGTATGTGAAAAAATATGTTTCTGCCACTGATGAGATAGCTCAGGATAGGGGCATCCGAACAATTTACGTAGACCTCTTTCGTACAAGCAAACAGCCATCTGTCAAAATTATTTAGGCTACTGAGTGAATTACAGCGTCACCTTACGCTGGTGACAAAGCAAGCATATTTGGCACCGATAAACTGGCGACATTTTTGCGCCCTGTCCAGGGTATACGTCTAATGCTTCTGCGCTAAAAGTAAAGTACCTGTAAAGTTACAAAGAGGCTTCTTGAGACGGTACTTCTTTCAAGGTCCATTGTTTTAAGGCGTAAGCACGTTACTTTTAAAAAATGTATTTTTCATTTCACCCGCTCGGAAACACTTCTTTGAAAAATCCTATTTTATCCGCTAGGCCGCAAAAAAATTTGAAATTCAAAGTTCAGTATTCCACGTGATTTGTGTAGGTAATTGATACAAGGAGGTAACGTGTGCATAAGGGCGCGCGTTTTAGACGGTTTCGGCAGCGGCCAGGCTGCCGACGATGACGAGACCCGCTGCTTTGGCTGGTCGAGACCTGGCGGGAGCGCGGTGAATACGACAGTGAATCCCGTACTCCCGCCATTAGGGTCCGCAGTGGAAACAGACAGTTTTTAGTGGCAAGCCCCACATAACCCTTCCGTTTCCCCTGACGGAGGGGTATGCATCAGGCATTTTCTGTCTATAAAAAAAAAAGGTAGTTGATACAAAAATAGTTGCATGCTTAGTGAGCCTTGGCAAACAAAAGCTTGTATTTCAAAATGGCCTTGAGTAGGCACAGTAAATAATAGTAATTATTCAAAACAAAAGAAATGCAGTAAGGTTCTTGAAGCCAAATGAGAAAAATAAAATTCGAGGCAATATTAGAGAAAACACTAAAGTTGTGAGTGACGTCACATTTCTACATATTCGTCACGACCCTTTTAAATGCCCTAAACTACTGGGCTAGAATCTCCTCTAGTAATGAGAGGGGGTTTTCCATACCCCATACCCCAGGGGCCTAGACGCTGGTGTAGTTTTTATTATTAATAGGAATAAATCTAGTTCAGAAAATGAATTCAGATAATTCAGACTCAGGGGGCAGTTCTGGCTTAAAAACTGATTAGAATACGAGTACTTATCAAATAATAATCACCTTGGCGGTTTGAACTCAATTGTGGGTAAGTAGTGGATTCAATTACCGCCCGGCGCGTTATATTGAGACGCATTAATAAAATCTATAGGAATAACCAAAGAAATCCAAGAGAGAGCCCTCGACTACAAAAGTGCGGCAAAAAATATTTTGCAATAATTTGCAAACCCGAGCCGTATCCGCGCACCAAATCAAATTGACACATTCACATTACAAGAAAAAGTTGCCGCACTCACGGAGCTGTCGTTGTTAAAAAGGGCTCTAAATAGTCGGAGCGCGAGCGATGAACTATTATAAATCTATGGGAATAACGCCCTAAGGGTGTAAAACAATACAACAAATAAATAATAAAAAATATGAAATATTTTAAAGTCACCTAAGCATTATAATATGTGAGGAAAAAATATGAGTATGATGAGTACAGTAATACTGTTGCATGTAACATTGTAACAACTGCATGTTGAACGGGCCTTGGGAAACAACAGATTGTGGTGAGAACCTTGAAAAGGCACGGTAACGTAATGCAAACTGCAAATTATGCTAATGCCGTATGAGTTTATAATGAACCGCTTGATTTATGGTATAAAAACTGTAATACTTTGTCGTCGTTCGTTTTATGATAACTACAAAGATCAACAATATCACGCTGCACACGGGGCAGTATAATAGGGAAACAGGGCGGCCTGTTTTCCGACAGATCTGCCGCTAAGAACCATAAGAGCAACAGAGAGCACAACATTTGGTCTGTTTCATTTTATTACACCGCGGACAGCGAGATGATACACTGCATCTGATATGAATAGGACGTCTCACGTGATTCACGCTTTAAAAATTCATTACATCGATTAGGATAACTTAACAATACGTCTGTCTTACCTAAATGTCATATCAATACAACATTTTTTTGAGTTATTAAGTTAGTAAAATGACCATAAAAAGTATTACCAAACTCGACTGTAATTTGAGGCTTTTTAGCGTCTTTACCAAACAATAAATATTCATTATTCGATTAAAGGAGATTGCCCACGGATGGTATCGTAAAAACTAACTTGTGTATGCAATCAGTAATCTCTATTATTTTGCTTAAACTTTACAAAGCGTTGTACCTACACTCGCAGATTACACCCAGTTCCATTTAAATTGAAAATTTTGAAGCTCTAATCCAGCTCTTTCGGCGATTTCGGCTTTACACTGTTTACTGGTTTCATAAAGACGTACCTAAAACTAAGCACGAATAAGTTTTGCAAATTTTTTAAACAAAAAACAGCATCACATGATCGAAGCGAGGCGAGAGCAACTGTCTGTCTGTCCTGTTACGCTTTCACGCCTAAACAACTGGACCAATCTTGATGATATTTGGAATATAGATAGAATAGGGCTTGGTAGGATAAAAACGCTACTTTTATCCCAAAAATACCACGGTTCCCCAGGGCAACAGCTTAATAATATAAATTCATCTCAAAGCTTTGACACAGACTGTAACATCAGTTTCGAATATAATCCGACTGTAGCAATAGTTGCTTGTTATTCGTAAATTACGTTTGCCCCCGAGCGCGGGATCGTGTTTAATTGATGGCTTGTACCTCTCTTGCATTGGGTTTAAATATGACTTTGTACCCGTTTAGTTGTTACCTCCACTTCATTCAATAGTTCTGCACGAAAATTGTATTTTTAAACTAATGGAAAATTATTTTCTTAAATGGTGATAACAAAATAATAGCCGGCTGAGTTTGTTGTGCGCTTCTTCTCAGCAGCAGGGCGCGTTTGTGAACCCTCGTAAATTTAATTTAAGTCGATTTGTAGTTATCACCATAGGCAACAAATATTATACTGACGTTTAACAAGTGCCTGTAAGTTAGGCCTATGTGAAATAAAGATATTTTGAGTTTGTGTTTGAGTATTCTACACTGCAGCCAGAACCATATGAATTATGATCATCGACACAGAATCCAGGTGATATCTCAAAATAAACGAAATTAAAAATTTATAAGAATGACATATCCAATCGCTAATTATTTATCACGTGACTTGTGCGCAAACAACTATCATTTTCATACAATTTTGTATTTATATTTGAGAAATCTACAGCTTTCGGTGGCAAATATAATACTAACACTGACAATATGTAATACTGCTGTAGAGTCGCTGTATTTCTTATTTACATTTTATCCTTCAGTCCATAACATACACAAGAATCGTAATAATTTCAACTCAAAACTTTGACACAAATGGTGAACACATGAATAAATGGCACACGTAAAGGTATGTGGGTGGTATGTGGTAACAGTGAGTGCTCGAATTGGACCGGAACGCACCGGAACGGCGTTCCGGTTCGTGAAATCACCGTTCCGGTTCGTGAAACCAGCGTTCCGTTTCGTGAAATCAGCGTTCCGTTTCGTGAAAATTATTCTCAAAGCGCTCTGAGCTCTAGTTTTTAAATAATTGAGATCGTACATTTTTATTGCAAAGTTGTGGCTCTTCCAATAGATAAAATTAAAAAAAATTGAGTAGGAGTACTGTGAAGAGATAGCGTTCCGGTTCGTAAAAAAGTCCAGAAAAATAAAAGAAGCACTGAAGGTATAGCGTTCCGGTTCGTGAAAAAGTTCAATTCGACCACTGTAATAAACACTGTTACGAGTTCAATAGTATTTTCCAAAACAATGCCCAACGCCGTGTAGAGCAGTTTTCACTTTTGAAAAATCATGATTTACAATGTTGTTATTGTTAAGTTCTGCATAATGTTTTTAAAGCCTGCCGATCTACCCCTTTTTCAGCGCGTTGAAGGCACCTATGCTTAAAACCATGATGGAGATACTATAGAGAATTAAGAACGTTTAAGACTATAGCAGTAAGTACTATCTCAGTGCAAATAGAGGTATCGCGTGCCCATTCAGCATTATACAGGGTGCTGCCATTAGCTCCTCGTCTCGCTTAGCAACAGTGCCCGAATTGATGGCCGCCTTCCGCACGTTATTCTGACTTAACATATTAAATGAACACAGGCTTAAGGCTAAACAATTCATACTTTTGTAACAGCGAAACTTTTGTATGGATTGTTAAAACTGTTTGCTTGGTATTAGAATCTTTAACGATGCATCGCATACTATACAAGGTGTGACAAAGTTAAGGTTTTTAAACATTGGTAACATTTTTAACAAAGTATTTTTGTTTTAAACAACGACTGAATTGAATCAACCGTTTTAATATACGTTGAATTCTCTTGATAAAATTAACGACAAAACAAAGATGAGGTTAATATAAACGTCAAAAATTGTGAGTAGTTAAGGCCATACCACTTTTTTTATAGACAGATTAAAATACCCCTTCATCAGGGGAAACGGAAGGGTGGGGCTTGCACCCACTAAAAACGGTTTGTTTCCACGGCGGACCTGCTGGCGGGAATACGGGAATCACTGTCGTATTCACCGCGCTCCCGCAAAGACAATACCATTGGCAAAGTGCGGTTTGACGAGCCTTGCATGTTAAATTCCACAAAGAAAGCTATATCAGCCCATGTTAACAGAAAAAAGTTTACCTAGTTCAAATGTTTCAATTAGGAAAAATTTTGAACTCCCGACTGAATTTCAAGCTTCGCAACCCTGGCGGTCAATTTTCGGAGCGCTTCCGTCTCGAAACGACTGTTTAATTACAATCACAGCAAAATGTACTACTATACTCCATGGCTTTTGGACGATTTCAACGAACTAACTTTCATAATATGAAACCGCTACAAATAAGTATACCGGCGTATTATATGAACAGTTTAAATAAACATGGAATTTGAACTGCATATTTTGGGCTTAATCAATATCCATATAAAAAAGCCCGGCCAAGTATGATTCGGACTCATGGAGTGTTCCGTATTACTATAGAAAAAGTATTGATTGAAAGCAGGCGTTTTTTTGCGAAAATACATATTTAGTATGATAGATTTTTATTTTTTGCAATAATCCGCTACTTTAAAAGGTTCTGTATGGTACAACATGCATGAACACTGCCCACATGATACACCACACACAATTTTCCGATACTTTCTTCGACGTACGTTTCATCCCGACACCAAGACATCCTCAGGAGATGTTGACTTCACAGTGTGAAATCGTAGAGTGACTCTTCTATCCATAGATGGCACGTATGGGTATGATTAAAATTTTATTCCGATACAGAATCAGCACACAGCTTTACTTTGGAAAGTGATGCAATCATGCATTTGTCGCCCGGACCAAAGAGACAAATTATATGCTTTTTTTTTATGTGTAATATTAAAGTCTCCCAGGCAGACCGTGACGTCACTTTGGGTGCTGTCTGAAAATCAGCGCTGCAGCTGGTAATTCACTGCAGCATCATGCTGAGGCAGTAGCCTTTTCAGCAAAACACATTCTAAATAGTGTTAAATTAAATTTTATTTATATAGTTTGTACAATTGTTTGCTCTGTATAAGATTTATCTATAACAGCTGTGTTTATCTTTATAATGTGTTCAAAGCTGAATAAATGATTATTTATTTATTTTATTTATTTTGTGTCGGGATACGAGTATTTAACATTATACGGAGTAAACATAATATCGCCACATTCGTGTCACACAAAGTGCACAGGAATGCACGGCTTCGGTGCAGTGGTGCAGTAAAGCTTGGCGCAGCCGGTTAGGACTCGTTATTTTAAATGTTTACGGATTCCAAACGCCGCTGCAGCACGCTACTTACTTGTACTCGTAGACTCCATTGCTAACGTTAACAGTTTCAGTGGAAATCTCGTTATACGAGAATTTGCTTAAGAGGATACTCTCTTGTAAATACGTCGGGGATTTAAAACTATAAGTGGAACACTTTGGATTAAACGAAAGAGCATTACCACTATAGTCAGTAGCCATGTAACATATCGATTCTCTTTCTACGAACGCTATTGGTCAGAAAGCTAAAGAATGTGCGAGAATGATGTTCTTTATCGATAAATCATGTGATCAAAACGTCGAACGGATATATAACATTCACACGTTTTTAGTCTTTTAAGCGAAAAATATCTATAGGTATGTAATATGGCTTCTTCTTCAAGTGTTGTCTCTTTTTGAAAGTTGAGAATCATCGGTAGATTTGTAACTTTGGGGCAAGTCTCTAAGCTAGGACATCCTTCTACGGTTGGTCCTCTTCCTAACTACCACCTTTCCTTGCATGTTTAATTGAAGGAGCTTTTACTTCTAAATTCTATGCATCACTTGCCCCAAATACTCCAGTTTTCTGTTCTTGAAGATATTAAGAGCTTTAATTTTTTCCCAATTCTATGATGTACTGGCTAAGCTGGACCAAAAAACCCATCTACTTTATGTTATAGTGCTTCACACACTAGGTGTAATTATAAATTATAAGTGTATCAAAATTATCGCTGCCAACGGGATTCGAACCCGTAACCACCACCTGTCGCGAGTGGCCGCTCTTCCGATTGAGCTATGGAAGCGAATACCGCTGACAGGATAATTTCGATACACATTGTTTTCCAGTCAGAGGCAGACTGCAGAGCCATCTATTGGGAAACTACGGTTTCACCAACTCAAAGGCCCATATTTCGAATGGAGCTAACTTTGAACGAGAGATGACTACCTTGCCCTTTTTACAATTTACTTTATGTTATAGTGCTGCACACACTATAGCTCAATCGGTAGAGCGGCCACTCGCGATAGGTGGTGATTACGGGTTCGAATCCCGTTGGCAGCGATAATTTTGATACTCTTTTTAAAAAAAAAAAAACAATCACGGATATTTTCAATACGATTATGAACCTTACCTCTCTCGCAAAAAGCGCCTTCGTAGTCTCCATCGCGGCACTCGCAGACGGGCCCGTCGTCGGTGCTGATGCAGACACCGCCGTGCTGGCACGGGTCGCGCCGCTCGCACGCGTCGCCGCTCGCGTTCGTTATACGCGGGGCCTGGGACAAACAGACATTCAAACTATACTAATATTATAAAGAGGTAACGTAGCGATGTTTGTGGGTTTGTGGCGTTGTAAGGGGTAATCTCTGGAGCTACTGAACCGATTTGTAAGCTGCTGAATGCTGTAAGATTGTCACCAGTTTTGTAACCCGAATAAAAAAAACCGGCCAAGTGCGAGTCGGACTCGCGCACCGAGGGTTCCATACTATAAAAGAAGTTAAAAATTAAAATAATCACTTTGGTTCATGAATTTACGAGTATAATTGACATGTAGGTACTTTTGTTAGCAAACCGCAAACATAACTTTGTTTTCGCCGATTTATTGTTATTAGTTAGAGAGTTGTTATATTTTTCCTGTAAAATATACGTGTACTTCTATTGATCATAATTATTTCAGATTTTTCGATTGGTAAACTTCGGAGATAAGGGGGGGGGGGGGGTTAACGGTATTTTTTTCGACAGTTTGCCCAATAAATCGAAAACTATCATGCATAAAAATAAATAAAAATCGGTTTTAAAATACAAATGTAACGCCCTTTCATATGATACCCTACTCAATATTGTTATCTCATTTTGAAATTTTGACGACCCGGTTTACCGTCGTCGCTGACGCCGCAAATACCTACAACTATTCCAAATTTCAGGTCGATAGCTTTAATAGTTATTGTAATAATTGAGTGTGACAGACGGACGGACGGACGGAGAAAGTCTCATCATAAGGGTTCCATTTTTACCATTTTGGTATGGAACCCTAAAAGGTCAATAGGTACCTAGTTCCTGTTTTCTTCAAGTTCTTTGTTTTCACACAGGGTTCTTGTCAAAAGTCAGTATTGTGTAATCGATATTGAATGATAATAATAAAGCGCCCTTAATATTATTATGATTATTAAAATTCCCGGAATTTAGTCTTCTTTCGATTTATTATAACATAATATTTTCTCTTCGATTCAATTATTATAAATATAATGATAAGCAAAAACCTGAACATTCATTAAAACTAAAATCCAATTACGTACCAAAAAGAAAATTAAATTCGTATTCTGTATATTCTCAAAATGAATATGAGTAAAAGAATATCTAAAATGTTACACAAAGTTTTAATAATGAAAACTGAACATATAAAATGGTTTTTCATTTGCTTGTACTTGAAAGCTTATTTGTTACGATTTAGATAAAGAGATTATGAAGATAAGACGGTTAGGCAGATTCGTTAACTACTTAATACTGATTCTACTAATACTTGTCCGTCTTTTGTTCATGGCACCCTCGGTGCGTGAGTGTGACTCGCACTTGGCCGTTTTTCTTGGTTGAATACATATTAGTACCTAACGTTACAGTTAAGGCTTACTCAGCACGATGATTTAAAAAAAATAGCGACTCTAGCGCTGACACAAAAAATGCAATTCAGTTCGCAATAGCGCCTGGCCACGCCTCATATAAGAACACGCAACAAACGCAAAGTCGTGGTCTCTTCCGATCGCGTAACTTTATCTCATTCGACGTACTAAGGTTGCCTCTCACGCAGCGTGTGTAATAGACCGTACAAGAAATAACGCGAGCAAAGTATCCGGCGCGCGCCGGCCGTCTGAAATTAGTACGTCGAGACGTAGTTATTTGATCACGTAATAAGCGGACCTGGCCTGGAGTTAAGCATACCTACGCTTTTATAACGATCCCGAAGTTATTCATTTATAACAGCATGATATGTGTCAACCTGTTATAAATATTGTGTGTCATGTATGATATCCTATACCTTGAAACAGCAATTCTTGTATATATGTATATATATTTCTATATAACCCGAATCTCGGAAACGGCTGGAACGATTTTCATGAAATTTAGTATACAGGGGGTTTTGGGGGCGATAAATCGATCTAGCTAGGATTCATTTTTAGAAAATGTCGAATTTACCAAAAAAAAAATATGACCAATGCTGCCATCTATTGGTGGGTAGATATACTACCGAGCAAAGCTCGGTCACCCAGATATTAAATATTATATATTATGTGTCAACCTGTTACAAGTGCCTGTATATTAGGCCTATGTGAAATAAAGATATTTTGAATTTGAATTTTTAACAGAATTAATTAACCGTTACAGCAAATCAATTAGGCTGAAGACAGGCTATAAAATGTCTACAGGTGCTTCATTTTTGGCCACTGGCCAGTCGGATCTGCCAAAAAGTTAACGCCAACTGCACTTTATTCTTGCTTCTATCAATTTGGGAGTTTGAACTTTTCTCTAGTGGATGTTACAGGTATAAAATGATAATTGTAAACTGAACAAGTGTAAAATTATTTGTTAAGTCATATTTAAGTTTCTAAATAGTTTTTTATTGAAAATGTTACAATAAAACTTATCGCTAACTTATCCTGATTACTGAACAAGTCTTGCCCGCACCTTATTAGCAAAGTGTCACCGCTAAGCGATTTAGCGTTGCGATGCTGTGTAGCAACCGTTAAGAATACCCCTCCTAAATTAGCTTCATAACATCTGCTGTATTTTCATTTACCATCAAGTGGGTTGCATACTAATATTTATATCTCCCAACACAAAGTTTTACAAAAGACAATTATACCTATGAACTAGTACTAGCTGAAAGATATCAGAGCATTATCAAACAGTAATAAAACGAAAACTTTAGGCCTTCTGCCTAAACTTTCAATCGCCTTGCGTTACAAGAGTAAAGAAAATCGGTCAAGTGCGAGTCGGACTGGCGCACCAAGGGTTGCGTAGTCCGTAGAAGAGAAATAGATCCATCAGAATTACTTGTCTTAACGAACCGCAACTTTGTTCTTAGAGGTTTATCGTAAATCTTGAAAAATACTTTAGTACTTACCTAGTTAGTGCATTAGTTCTGTACTCGTATTCAAAAAGCCTTGATGATGATAAAAACGTGAGAACGGTATTTCTTCGACGTTTATTCGAACAGAATTTTTATCGACATACACAAAAAAAAATAACATAAGATCGGTGAAGCCATTTCATAGGAATTTTGTACCAAGCACTGTGACACGAAAATTGAGTAGATTATAGAGATACCATTATTCCTAATTTCATGTCGATGGCCTTTATAGTTATTGAAGTTATTGAGTGTGTCGGACGGACACAGTGTAGTGGGGTTTGATGTAATAAAGGAACCTTCGACCAGCCGTGCTATTCTGCAAAACAGCGACAAGCGTACATCTATGCATCTATGAATTTGTCAGGTGTAATAGAGTACAATTTTGCATGCCATATTCGGGTTGGCAGCTGTCTGGCAGCTATTTCATTTTGTAGAATAGCACAGCAGAACACTCGTGTATCATTTAATAACCGCCAACCATCGATCGCCACGTCATTACATGGCGACCCTGCCAGCGCGCGCGTCGTAATAATGTGCGCTGGCAGCGGGCTGAGATCAAGCGTTGGAGTCCGCTTGGTCGCGGACCTGAGAAAATTTATATAAGTGACGTGAAGACTTACTTTATAATTTGCAACGAAATTGACTCGAATAACCTCATAAACAACGTCATTACAACAGAAAGTCGCACCGTAAGGGTTCAATTTTACCATTTCGTTACGGAACCCTAAATCTGGTGTGATTACGTTGAAGCTTGTAAAATTCTCCACAGGTGCTCGAGCGTTGGCCGGCGGCCAGGCGTTGCTCTTCTGCGAAAAGTTAACGCGAGGCTCATTCGTTTTCTTCTCGTTACAACTTTTTTGGGAACGGCGGGGTTAGAACAGGTTTTTGTACAGATATCGAATCGACTCGCATCGCACAAACTAATCGAATGCCGCCATACTTTTACAGCCAGCAGCGTGGTCTTCTCCGCAGGGAGCGAGTCCTTGGGTTACGGGCCTCGAGGCTTGCCCGGGCGATGTGTCGCGGAGGCGCAGCGCGCCCCCAGTGTCGTTCGTCTAGCCCCGGCTTGTGGCCCCGCGCCGTCAGCGATCGTGTCGCCGCCCTGCGCGGGGATGTCGGGTTCCAGTTGTGTGAACCTTGCGTCGTCATCGTCGCCTCCATCACCGTCCACGCGCAATCGCGCAGGGGAAGGAGACCGCAGGAGCTCGCGAGGTAGCGGACGCCCGTTTGGTGGTCGATCGATAGGTGGTGCGATTCCGTGGAGGTGCGCGCACGGCCGTAGTCCGAGAGCGCGGACAAACTCCTCCACGGTAGACGTCCTGGTATCCCGGTGTATGACCCCATTTCTGACGTAGCATTTACAGCCAGCGCCGTCTAATGACAGCATGTCAGTGACTGTCCATAGATGGCGTTGGCTGTGAATGTATGGAGGATTTCGATTCGTTTGTTCGATGCGAGTCGACTCAAATTTCGTACAAATACTTGTACTAAACCCACGGTTCGTGATTCCTGGCCATTGGAAGCGCTGCGGAGAGTGAAGCACTTCGTTTTATTGAGCTTTTGGGATTTTAGTAAGTGCTTAATTCGCTGCTCACATCGTGAGACTGGAAATATTCGATGGAATACAGGAGACTGGTAAACAGTTCGGTAAAAATCTCTTTAGCCGGTCTAAAAATAGTTATTTGAAGAAATTTTTTTCTCAATGGCACTCTCATCCAGGAGGCATTCAAGCATACAGGAAGAAATTCCTTCCCGGGTACCAAAGATAATGAATACTACCTATACGGGCTCTTATAGCTCAGGTGGTAAGAGCACCCAGCCACGATAGCCGAGGGACGCGGGTTCGAATCCCGCTGAGAGTGAAATTTTGGTTCGTATTTGAAAAAAATTGGTCAATTGCGAGTCGGCACTGAGGGTTCCGTACAATAGTACGGAACCCTCAGTGCCGACCCTGCCCTCAGTACGGAATACACCGTGCCTGTTATATATCGTGTAACTGAGTTCAAACCTCAGTTTGCTTTCGTACTTTTTCCTGTATTTTAAACTTATTTTTTTTTTAATTTTAACTACTTATTCTTAATTAAAGTGAAGCGAAGTCTTAGTAATAGGGTTCCCTTTTTACCCTTCGGTTACGGAACCCTAAAAAAATAACAAAGGATAATATGTATTTATTATGTGTATTATTTATGTATACCTACCCATATATATTTTTAATATGTGTGTATTATAATATATATTTGCATTCTTATTTTTATTTTACTTAATTTATGCATACTTTTTCATTCAGTTTTGTTTTTTATTATGTCTACTCCGTAAATTGCTCCCACATCTATAAGGCACCTGGAAGATATCCTCATTTGTAGCGATAAGGTGTCCTTGTACATGTCCTCTCTATGTCTGTGTGTTTTATGTTTTAGTTCATTGTGCAAAATAAATAAATAAAGGATCGTTAGATATTCCCAAAGGATTACCAACGAACCAAGAGCGGACTGGCTAGAACGCTTAGTTATATTGAAAACGCGTTCAAAAAATAGTTACATAAAAATGGGCGTCGAACTCAGTTTAATAGCAACACGCTATACGTTACCGCATTCGTGATTTACGTTATTAGCGTGTAACATAATCACGTGATGTGATTACATCGAAAAAAATTGAAGATCGTATTTAGGCCATTGATTTGTATACAGTTCAAAGCGAGTATAAAAACTGAATGAACTGAGAAATCAGAAGGTTTGAGATTTTTGTCCGTTGAGCAAAGAAGCAGCTTGATTGGCATAGTGTATGTGTAGCATACACTATGCCAATGCATACATCATTGCAGAGGTTCGATACTTATGCTACTATACTTTCAACGTTTCAAGACTCGTGTGTATACGCCCTTAAATGACGTCACACGCTCCTGACCCATTCACGCAGTTATCAATGCTACCAAGCTGGTACACTGTCACTACTTACAAATTACATTTACTCTTGTAGCTGTAGGACTCAGGTTGGGTGCACCACTGTGCCACGAGTACAGGTGTCCGTGTGGAAAAGAGGTAGACAAGTTTGGAATTCTGGGAACCCAGGGAAAAGGGTCGAGCGCTGATGTGGGAAGCTACATGCGTTGACACATTGGCTTCGATTCATATCAGGGAGACAGAATCAAAGCCGGGAGCCGCAGCTGAAACTGCTGAATCCGGTAAGCGTCGCAAATATTAGAGAGTTCAGAGTATATTTGTCCCGTTTGCCGTGGAGACCCTGGGGCCATGGAGTCATAGTGCCAAAAAATTCCTTCGAGACCTTTTGGCTTCGAGACCTTTGGACTGGCTCATTTTTTGCGCAACGTATCAGCCTAGCTGTTCAACGCGGAAATGCAGCCAGTATTCTTGGCACCATTCCACGCGGGCAAGATTTGTATAGTAATTAGAATAAGCTAATAATAAGATTTATTACTATTATAAAATAAAAAAAATTGGAGTAAATAAAAAAATACAATGTTCGAAAGCTCGTTTACATTAAACTTTGTCTTACATCACTCACTCGTCACTTATCCTAGCTCCATGTTTCTTCAGCAAAGACTACAGACGACATTCTCCAAATGTTAAGTGATAAGCCAGTTCATGACAGATATGAGTCCTCGGCTGTGGAATGTACTGCACTGCGCTCGTCATCCTGTGACATGAGTTCTTAAGTCTCACTTTGCCCTGTAACTTTACTAGCTACAGTGAACCAAACCAAATCAACGAAACCAAACCAAACCGAAACAAACATACTGTTACTGCTTCACAGTAGAATATCGGACACTGCAGTGGCCCATTTGGGCAGGCTCTACAAAAAAGTCCTACCACCTGGTAAGCTCGTGTCTGTTCACCCTTATCTTACGTCATGAATTCGTAACCCGCCCACGCAGGAGTGGCTGCGTAGGTACTCTTACTACGTGGGCAGAGAGTAAGCTAATTTTAAAAACACACGGGACTGGAAAATGAACATCTACGCGCGTCTTTTATTGGAATCATGAGATAGCGCAGAGTCAACTAAGATCTGTATAGACTGTTTTTTTTATTATGAAATGACCCTTTACTTATTGTACAAGCCTCTTTTATAATGAGACCTATTAAAATTTTACAACTTTAGCACCTATTATTATGACCTGACACGATTTCCTACAAATTGTAAGAGCCAAAAGATTGCCCTAAATGAAAACATTCGAGATGATTTAATTTAACCCATTTGGCACGTTTTCACTGTTTCATAAATAGCAATTATTTTAATAATACAGAACGCTTATCTTACGAGAATATCAATGCATCTTTATATCATACTTGCTCAGTAACTATGGATTACATTGGTGGAAAGTCTCCTTGTAAGTTGGTGTTTGCAATTCAAGGCAACATTACGTCGCACTATGCTTGAATTGTAATGTTCACATTACAGTTCAAGCTATGCAAAACTCCTTGCTAAACAATCTCTTTTCTTATCAATATTACTATAATTAATTATAATAAGTAACCATTTTTTTCAATTTTTTCTCTAAATTTGCTAATTATTCTAATTAAAATTTCATTTTGCATTACCAATGTTTTATTTACCTCGCAAGAATGATATAAAGTAGAATGCTTACCTCGGTTGCAAGTAGCTATACACCCTCGAACTATATTCACCCTCGCTCGCTGCGCTCGCACTGGCGCCAAATTGGATCTTGTTCTGTAATAGCTTACTTATTGATTTCTAAACAAAAATTTAAAAAATGTGGTATGGATAGTGACACGTGTGTCTTTGTTTAAATGTGAACCTTATTTCTTATAACATAAAAAGGATCGTGTAGTTTTATGAAACCTCGGTAAAAGTGAAACTTTTGTGGCCTTGGCTGTTCTGACGAGCGCCTTTCACTTTATCCCTACTCCGCGGCCGACCGTCGCGCGACATGCACACACCGACGAAAAAGTTTGAGACGATGTAATAAAAGTTTCTCTTCAAAAAAACGTCTGCAGAAAGTAGAAACTCTCCCAATTTCATCACGTACATTTCACGCCCACACAGGACCCGATGAGCAAAAAAGGTCAACCCTGTGAGCTGAATTACCTGTCTAATCGCAAGCTACGTAAATATTTATGGACGAGCAATTATATGGCTGACTCCAAAATCATAATCATACGGAAGAATGCTTCGGAATTCTGATGTAATAGATGAATATTAATTGTCGAATTGGAAATCTTTTAGTTATAGCCATAGGTATATAAATCTATGGATGAGGGGTGTAATACAAAATTCACGAAAAAAGTGTCCCGAGAAAACCTATATAAACGAGGGTACATGAGTATTTTTGTGAACAACCTAAAACATTGTAATTTATGTCTTAAACCATTACTATACGGCCTTATTTTCAAACACGAGACTGAAGTGCGATTGTATGTCTTTTAGCGTTTTGTATGTCATTTACTTCGGACACTTTTTAGCGCTGACCCTAACTCCTTAGTTAATAACTCAATGGTTATAGCAAAGAATGGATAAAGTGATGTCCTCAAAACTGGTGTGTTCCAAGTGTTCCAAGACCTCAAATAATGTCGTACAAAGAACAGCACTATGCCCCGTCCAGAGTGTGGGTGACTTATTTGTCACATCTCAGTATGTTTTGCCCCTGACATAATAAAGGTACACAGTAGGTATACATATTGCATACAGTAAGTACAGATTTTATAACACGTGTATGAAAATATTATCCTTGAAAGCCTTATGATATTTTTATAGCGTAGGTTGATCTACTTTTTTACTTTTCTACCTTGAATATTTCTGCGTAAATATTATTTCGCCGTTTATATTCTATCCAATTTCAATGACTCGCTAAAAATATAACGAGCATCAACATATTATTATGTACATATATTTTTTGAGCTTTTGTACTTACTAAAAGATGAATTTTTGAGGACCGAATGGCGTAGCGGTAGCGAACCTGCCGTCTACGTCGGAGGTCGTGGGTTCGATTCCCACTACTGGTAAATGTTTGTGTGATTAGCATGAACGTATTTCAGTGTCTGTTTTTTTTTTAATATATAATATTATTTATGCAGGTATATTCATCAGTTATCTAGTACCCATAACATAAACTATCGCTTACTTTGGGGCTAGATTGCTTTGTGTGTAATGTCCTAATATATATTTATTTAAATAAAAAAAAATTATAAATATAACATGAAGCTGACCCGGCAAACGTTGTTTATCCATATTTATCACTTAAGGGTATGACAATTTACGTCCTATTCTCGAATCTAAACAACTACAGGCCAAGAGCGATTTGGTATTTTTATATTTATATGATTCTATATAAGTATATTAAATGCATTTTATAGGAAAAACAAAATTAACTTACTATCTAGTAGGTATAGCTCTTTAGATATTAAAACAATAAACCTTAAAAAACAATTTTAAGGTTTATTGTTTTAATATCTAAAGAGATAAACCTACTAGATATAACAAGAACGTTTGCAGTTCATTAATAAATTGATACTTAACGTATTAAGTACTTTGTTTGTAGTATGTACCTATGGTGCTTAGGTAAGGTAGTATTATAATTCTATTTCAAAAATGACATAAGTACATAAAAGATACTTAACTCCAAAGTCTTGCATAAAATGAGTTGCTAAATAATATTTACCAAAGTTCTAAATGTATGAAACAAAGTTATTATAATTAATCTCTTCGACGCAAATGAAATAAGAATTTCTCCTTCGATGCACTTTTAATTTTACAAGGAGAATGAAGTCAGTTCAAGACTTCAAGAGCTCTGGAAGGGGAGCTAGTGACACGGAAAGCGTCATTGTGCGAGAAAAATATAACACGGGAGAGCCACTCATTACGTTCTAAAAGTGTATTCACAACTTACGGTAATAAAAAATATGTTGGTGACAATTTTTCACGCACACTATCATCCGCGCGCCATACAAATGACATCATAAAAATATTCATGGCCATTGACAAACAGTACGTCATATTAAAGCTAATAATTATGTCTTTACAATAGTTTAATGTTTATGATCAGAAAACAGGCGATAGACCTAATATCAGCATAAAAATTTGCAACAAAATGAGCCTAAATATTTTTAATAGCAATGATTTTGTATTAACAAATTGCAACTCAAAATGTTTATATTCGCATTTTCTAAGCTTTGTTATATCAAAAAATAATTAGTTCATAACCAATACGCATCATTTTTTAATAAAAAAACATTGCTATTAAAATATTTAGGCGCATTTTGTTGAAAGTTGTTATGCTGATATTATGTCTCTCGCCTGTTTTCTGATCATAAAACTTAAACGATTGTAAAGACATAATTATAAGCTTTAATATGACATACTGTTTGTCGATGGCCATGAATATTTTTTTTCCAGGGCACAGCTCCATACAAGTTTCGGCCATGTCCTTTCAAATTGACACTCTCACACTACAAAAAAAGTTGTCGCATTTACGGAGCTGTCGTTGTTAGGTGGGGCTCTATCTAGTCGGAGCGCGAGCGACGACCTATTATAAATCTATGTAAAAAACAATATTAAATGAACTCTGGTCTGAGTAACAAAATTACAGTCATCTTTCTTGAAAGACACGTACTCATAAATTCAATTAAACAGTTTCAGATGGTATTACAGACGCGGCGCCCATCTCCTCAGTCCGACCAGCAGATGTGAGTTGCGACAGCCTATTAAACCCGGCCGGGTTATTAGCTAGCTCAATCAAGTGCTCAGCAACTGGAGAGGGATCAAGCTTTATTTGAGGCCCGGTTTCCAACTAAGCGGAGACGAGAGGAAACCTGTTTTGAACAACCAATCAGATTTTATTAAAACTCAAAAAAAAAACTCAAAATATCTTTATCAATACATATAATAAATCAGTAGAGGTCGAATTTCTGTACAAATAAAAAAAATGCTAAAAACGGAGTCAGGGGAATGTAAGAAGTGAAATAGAACTAATTTAATTTTTTTTCAAATTTTTTGTTTCTCTGTTTGTCTGTTTATCTGTTTGTCTGTTTGTCTGTTTGTCTGTCTGTTTGTACGGGCTAATCTTTGGAACGGCTGGACCGATTCCAATGAAATTTTGTGTGGTGGTAGCTTATGTCCCTGGTCAACATATAGGATACTTTTCATCCCGGTAAAATAAAGAGTTCCCGTGGGATAGTTAAAAAACTGCAATTAATTTAACAGCTTTGTAAACAACAACTAATGAACTTAATTTAGTAAAATTTGCTATGCTGATACCTTATGTTGCCTCTTTAACAAAATATATATATAGTAAAACTTATTAATCCAATCGAGTTCCCGCGGGAAAGAAAACATTACAAAAACAGGAAAAGCAGGCGTCTTTCAAGTAACGGATTTGAATGAAATTTTATTATCCTACTTTATATATATGCCCGGTCAACATTTAAGATACTTTTCATCCTGAAAAATTGAGAGCACCCGTGGGATGTTTAAAAAAATCTATAGCTACTTATCTACGTAGCACAATCAAAACGGGGTCGAAATATCGACAGTTTAAATCGTCCTTTTGATCGTGCAACTAGGTATAACTATACAAGATAATCCGTACGTAGCAGGAACGGGTTGCTACGTACACAGCAGCGCATCAGAATGCTTAATTACAATATCTGGGCGTTGGTATCATCTCAGAATAAGATAAGTTTGGTTAGTATAGATATTACAATCCACGATGACACGCCCCACTCTGTCTTACTGCATGCGAATTGAGTAACATAAGCGATTTCGACAGAGTGTATAAGTAGAGGAAGACCAAAGAAGATATAGGTAAATTGTGTGAAAGAAGATAGCACGTTGACAGGAGAGATTGGAAGGAGACTCCTTTACGGGTCCATCGAACCCAGGGACCACTCATTTATCTGTGGAAAAATTAAGAAATTCCACGGGAAACATTTTTGTAAAAAAAACGAACTGCACGTGGGCGGAGCCGCGGGCAACAGCTAGTTTCACATAAGAAGCGTCGGTAAGATATTTGTTGCATAAGAATGGTGATAACTACAAGTCGACTTAAAACTAAGTTTACAAGGGTTCCAAACGCGCCCTGCTGCTGAGAAGAAGCCCACAACAAACTCCGTCGGGTATTTTTTTATGTTATTTAACAAGCAAAGTATAAATACTAAAATATATTATTTCACATCTCCTCTCCGCCGAGTCAATGTCTCAGTTCTCTATAAAATTTTGAGCCGCAAACGAATTAGCTGCGCAGCACAGCGGAGATGTCGATAGTCGAGCGATCGTGTGGTGCTGGCCCTCGCGTGGCTCGTTCCCTACTGACTTCTTCCCATGCTTCGCCCACCCGAAATCGTCACTCGCATGACGCTATAAACAGCTCACATCTCCGCTATGCACAGCTCACATCTCCTCTCCGCTACGCATCTTCTCTCCGCATTGGTGGAAATAACCAGACAATTTGGTAGCGCATCTAGTATTTGTGTTTCATAGGTACATAAAATACGTTTTCTTCGGAGGATTCTAGAACTATTTATAAGATGGATTCTGGAACTATTTATTATGTGGGGTAGCAATTAAGTTGCAAATTTTAGTCCAATCTGTATTATAGAACCTACTTGTGGCGTGGATTACTAAAGCACACACATACAGAACTGCAAAGGTAAAAGGCAAGTTACACCTGCTTCAATACAATACGAACACGATTGAGTCTTGTCAAATTTTGCAGAGAAGAAAGTTTACACTTCTGTCGGCTCAGTACTCAATGGCAAGCTCGCTACGATCCAGAGAGCGAGCACGCAGGTGTAATCAATTTGCGAGGGAAAATTACTAATTGATGAACACTTTGCGAATACGTTTTGCGACATTTTGAGTGAAAATACTCGTACTAGAACATTCTTGCAGGCTATTCATTGCTCGCCTAGGTACACCTACGTTTCTACGTTGATAATAACATAAAGTGAGTGTGAATCTTACAAAGAAAATAAGTGACAAATAGATAAATATAATGATAATTAATGTTTCCATTTTTCACAACAAGTTTCCATGCCAAAATGGTAAAAATTGGTCAAGTGCGAGTCGGGCTCGCGCACTGGGGGTTCCGTACTATCAAGCCCTATCTTCAATAGTATTAAAGTAAACTAACACTCCTGCCTACCAAATTCAAAAACGACCAAAAAAATCACGTTTGTTGTATGGAAACCTCCCTTAATTAGGGTTCCATACCAATTTGGTAAAAATGGAACCCTTATGGTGAGACTTTCTCCGTCCGTCCGTCCGTCCGTCCGTCCGTCTGTCACACTCGATTATTTCAGTAACTATCAAAGCTATCGACTTGAAATTTAGAATAGTTATAGGTATTAGTGACCCGACGTCATAGCAATCGTAAAAATTTGAAAATTGTTTTTATTTTTATTTAAAAAGGGGGGAAGACGGGGGCTTCGAATTTTCAAAATGAAATAACAATATTGAGTGGGGTATTATATGAAAGGGCGTTACTTGTGTATTCTAAAACCAATTTTTATTTATTTTTATGCTTGATAGTTTTTGATTTATTGAGCAAACTGTCGAAAAAAATACCGTTCCCCCCCTTATCTCCGAAGTTTACCAATCGAAAAATCTGAAATACTTAATTATTATCAATAGACATTAATGTATATTTTACAGGAAAAATAAAATAAACTCCCTAACTATAATACTTTTTTTGATAATAACAATAAACCACCAAAAACAAAGTTACGTTTGCGGTTCGCCAACAAAAGTACCTACATGTAAATTATACTCGTAAATTCATGAACAAAAGTGATTATTTTAATGTTTTACTTCTTTCATAGTATGGAACCCTCGGTGCGCGAGTCAGAGTCGCACTTGGCCGGTTTTTTTATTTTATTTTAATTTTACCATTTATTTATATATTAAGTAGGTAATTTTATAATATAAATAATATTTATGTATATTTGTAAGTAGGTAATTATTAGATAATTCTATGAAAATTTTAAGCGTCTGCCTGTGACCGTTATCAATATCGATCAAAAACAAGAAAAAAATCACGTTTATTGTATGGGAGCCCCCTTAAATATTTATTTTATCTTTGTTTTTAGTATTTGTTGTAATAGCGGCAATAGAAATACATCATTTGTAAAAATTTCAAGTCTGTAGCCATCACGGCTCAAGAGAAGTCTCCCGGGTCCCGTTTTTACCCTTTAGATACGGAACCCTAAGTTTACATTCATTCATTGACTTATCACCATTTGGTTTATTAACTTTTGCTTTTATGATTCATGAATAGTATAATTCATGACGAGTTTAATGAAGAAATATGACTCAAATATCAGATTTAATGAAGTTTATTTTCACGTATCAAACGGTGAAACAATAATAAAAATTTTATAGGTCAATAAAACGAGTTAAAATGGCCTGGGGGTTCACGGTTCACACGGTCTTCGACTTTGCGGTTATGTGAATTTGTATGATTTATAATAATATAGCTTATCGGAACAGACATGTACCCTGGACAGGGCGGACGGCGCGAAAAAATGTCGCCAATGTGGTGCCAACAATGCTTCAAAGGCCGAGTTACCCGGGCGTTGTGTCGCGGGGAAATCTTGCTCCCCCAGTATTGTTCCTTTAGCCCCGATGAGAGACTAAGACTTCGCGCCTTCTTGGCTTGAGGCCTGCAGGTTTGGGTCTGGTGGCCCCACGCAGTCAGCGACCGTGTCGCAGTCCTGGGCGCGGATGGTGGGGTAAAAAGTCGATATAGTTCACTCAGCTGCCACCTATTGAATTCACAGATGGCGCCACTGTTTGCTTGTACGACAAAGGTTTACATGTAAATCGTTCGGATGCCCATATCCTGAGATCGATGGTACTTAACGGTAAAAAAAATACACGTGGCATTCAACAGGAGTGAAAACTCGAAAAGACGTGTCGGTAACGGTAACATATAACAGTATAGCGAGTTCAATGGTCTTTCCTCAACTCAAACAGAGGTGTTGGTTATGGTAACAGTATAGTGAGTTCAATGGTTTTTTCCCAACTGAAAGAGAGGTGTCAGTAACGGTAACAGAATAACGAGTTCAATGGCTTTTCTCAACTCAAACAGAGGTGTTGGTTACGGTAACAGTATAGCGAGTTCAATGGTTTTTTACCAACTCAAACAGAGGTGTTGGTTACGGTAACAGTATGGCGAATTCAACGGTTGTTTCCCAACTCAAAGGTGTCGGTAACGGTAACAGAATAGCGAGTTCAATGGCTTTTTCCCAACTCAGAAAGAGAGGTGTCGGTAACGGTAACAGAATAGCGAGTTCAATGGCTTTTTCCCACAGATATGGTCTATGCTTTTTCCCAACTCAAAAAGAGAGGTGTCGGTAACGGTAACAGAATAGGGAGTTCAATGGTTTTTTCTTAACTCAAACAGCGGTGTCGGTAAGTGTTCAGGTGCCAGGTACAGTGTCGTTAGATCAATGGTTTTCCCATCTCAAAAACGCTGAAGGCGACCAAAGAAGTTCTCAGTAAAAAAAAACATATAAACAGTAGTACTAACTCGTACCTTGCCTAATTGGGTTAAAACCAATTAACGGCAGAATGAAAACCCCCGTGTAGTCGTCAGTTAAATTGTACGAATTCCACGAAAAAATATTACCTTACCTACATAGTACGAGTGCGTCCGAATTTTAAATCCACGTTTCACGGGGTTGAGATTAAAACCCTTTCCCGTGTTCGAACGCTTTAATGGATTTTTAATGGTAGTCCATTTAGCCCCGACATCCCCTGTAGCGCATAGGTGCTCTATAGTTACAGGGAATGAAAAAGCATAGAAGTCGCCGTTTATCCAAAGACACCTATATTATAGACCCGGCGGACCGCGCGAAAAAATGTCGCCAGTTTATGGGAGCAAAACCCCCCTTCCGGCGTCAGTAGTAAGCTGTAAGCCTACGCAGTATTTTGCAGGAGTTTCGTCACATGGCTCTACATTTTCTTGTATGAAGAAGGTTTACGTGAAATGTTCGGATGGGCTCATCTTGATGTTATTATCATAGTGTTTATCACAATTAATTGTTATTATTAGAAGAGACAAAGTCACACGTACTTGTAACTAAAATCACAAAAATTAGGTTAGTAATGTGTGTCTTTAGCCCCGACAGACCCTATAGCTCATATGACTTTTTAGAGTTCCGTACCCAAACGGTAAAAATGGGACCCTATTACTAAGACTTCGCCGTCTGTCCGTCCGTCCGTCCGTCTGTCACCAGGCTGTATTTCTAGAACCGTGATAGATACAGACTTGAAAATTTCACAGAAATGATGTATTTCTCTTATCGCTATAACAACAAATAGTAAAAACGAGAATAAAATAAATATTAAAGGGGAGATCCCATACAACAAACGTGATTTTTATACTTGTTTTTGCTCGATATTGATAACGGTCACAGGTAGACGCTTATAATTTTCACAGAATATTCAGCTACATTTTAGATAATTAAATAAAATAAACAATTTCCCAAAGGCGGGTTCCCACACAAAAGACGTGATTTTTTTTCGTTTTTGAATTTGGTAAGCAGCCGGGTGTTTAGTTAACTTTAATACAATTGAGAATGGGTCTTGATAGTACGGAACTCTCAGTGCGCGAGAACGACTCGCACTTGACTAATTTTTTTTCGTTCATCGACTGGTAGAGCTTTTCAGTATGGGCTTTTTGTTCTTCCATTTAAATTTTTCTCTGTCTCTGGGTATTTATTTGTGTATAACTACAAAACCGATTTGTATGGAATACACTCCGGATTAACACATTGGTAAGATTTTATATTCCGAATAAATCCAGTATGCCTGCGGGATTTATAAAAACAAAACAAAGTTTACGTAATACAAAAATGTAAAGAAAACAAAATTATTTTCTTTTCGGACTAAAAAAGGCTATTTGTATGAAAATAAAGAGCTACAAAGAGCGTGTAACGTTTCAAATGACCGGGGAATTACAGAAGTTCCACTCACGTTTCAAACAGACACTGAGAGGACTTTTACTTTAATGTTTTAGTTTTTAAGATTTTGCGTCTCTAAAATAAGCTAAGAGACTGATTTTTAGTTGAGTGTAAGCTTTAATTTAACCTACTTTGTTGACTTTGTAAGACCTAGAGATGAAAACTAAAGGTCACTAAAATTAAAACAAAAAGGTCAAATACAGCAACTAAAGGTCACAGACTCACAGCCAAGCTTTGTAACTGTCGTATAAATCGCACCGAGTCTGCTACAGACCAGAAGTGGGACGGTGTATGTTTAGCCGTGTTATTTCGGAGGCTGCATCGCTCGCTTGTATCTCGGAAAGGTTATTTCATTTATTTCTGTCCCGCCGTTTGACCTATTTAAATCTTGACGGCACTAGAATTGATAAAATTATTACGTTGTAAGATTTGTAATACAGGTACATATTAATACTCGATGAAACTAATTAGTAAGTATAGTATGACGTGTAGTACGGGTATCGTGCCTAACAGATTGTAGGTCTGTCTGTGGCATCGTAGCTCCTAAACGGAAGAACCGATTTTGATTTTAATTTTTTGAAAGGTGAATTAGTTGGGAGTGTTCTTAGCTATGTTTGAAGAAAATAGGTTCAAGATGGCCGCCGCCACTACGAAATGGCGCATAACATATTATTTTTTCGCAACTCCCTCAATATGGTTATTAAATCTAAGGGCTTGGCTAGTTGAAGTCCAGGCCTATGTGAAATACAAAATTTTGATTCTCATCTTCTTAAATAGAAAATGTCTGTATCTTCAAAATCTATAAAAAGGGTCGACAACACATCGGTTCAGTAGATCGGGCGTGAAAGAGTTACGAACATATATTCACAAACAGATATGTTCAAACTTTTGCGTTTACAATATAAGAGTGATTTCTAACTTCATTATGAAAATTACAAGAATTAAGTGCCATCACGCCATGGTGTAGGTATCAGGTTGAGGGTAGCCATAAGCGGAGGGCGGCGGCGTACATCCAACTTATCGCTATCACAACTGTATGGCTTTGGCGGCATCGGCAAAGGGATTTGACCTACATTCGATATCAAGGCCCAACCGTAGTAACATTGTTTACGGTTCCATTTAAACGGTGCGATACTTTGGTTCGAAAATACACCACAGTTTTTGGAACGAAAGTTTTTTTCCAGCACGAAAATTCCGACATGAAAAAAAAAAACGAATCCCATAGTCATTCGTTTCGTATATCGTGTGTTGTCTTTACGTACAAATAGTCTACGCCGATCTCTTCAAGGTCATCCACGCGGACCCTAAGGGGCCCGGGGTAACCTTCTAGTGGTTTCAGAATTTCAGTACGCCGATACAAGCAATGCCAAAAAGTATATCAGCCAACGATTTAGTTCTAGAAACATTAGCGCAAACTAACTTGACACAACGCCATCTATCGAGCAGTGTCGACACTTACGCATATACTCACCTTCAGACTGACACGTCCACAGACATTCTGTCCGGATCAGATAAGTCACACAACTTCCTCAATATCTGGGCTGTCACCACAAAATGGCGAATTGTGTGGTCGGGGATTTTTTCATTTTTAAGCTATTGCATAGCTTCTATCGCGGGCTTTGACGGTGCAGACCGAATCCAGAAATTTCGTAACGAAAATAACCTGGCACTCCTAAAGTAGAGCTTTTGGTACTAGGCTAGCATGAAAGCAAGGAGCGCAACTCCACAACTTTTTAGTTTTTAGTTTGCCATCTATCAAAAAACAGCAGAACTAGCCTGGTACCAAAAGTTCTACTTTTCGATTGATGGCAAAACTAAAAATAACTTTAAATTCTATGCAATAGCTTTACCGCGGCAGTCTCCGAGTGCTACACGCCTTTTTTTAGATTATAATGAACATAAAATCTTACCTTCAAGTCCCTGGAGTGGCGCAACTCTTGCCTCCTGGGTGGCTGCCCCGGCAGGTCGGAGTACACCAGGTTGCGCACCGCCCCCCGGAACTTGGGCTCGAAGATAACAGACGGCAGCGCAAGTGTCGTTAGCTTTGAGTTGTACCTGGGGACGATATGGACCACTTTAAGATTCAGTCACCATCATTACACGATAAATGATTGTAGCGCCTGACGATAGATGTCGTTACCAGTCCCTCAGCATGCGCTTACGATGTTTTTGACGAGCGTTCTATAAATACAACTTCTGACGCCATATGCTGGGACCACCAGGGGTCCTCAGGCCTACATCTGCCTTGAGCGAAAGTTGTCTGCTATTGATTTTACTATTCAAGTCCTTTATTGCTTCTGAACTGGCAAATACCGGGAATCAAATACCGGGAAGTCCGGGAACCGAATGTTGTAACTTTGGTGTAAATTACAAAAGCCATGACTGAGCCTATTTTTAGCCCCCGACGCAAAAACGACAGGGTGTCGGAACTTTGACGTGTCTGTTTCGAACATGTGTTTTTTGATGTGTGATCGTAGCTCCCGAACGGATGAACCGATTTTGATTTAGTTTTTTTTTATTTAAATGGTGAATAAAGGCGAGCCCGCTTTTAACTGTATCTGATGAAATGACGATTGTGGTGGCCGGAGGGTTTCCAAATTTTTAATTTATAAGTACGGTATATAATTTTGATTCCTTGAGCTATTCAATGGAATTTTAGTTTTACTCACTAGCAGCAATGTATAACAAACCATAGACAACAGAGATCATCACCGAGATGGCATTGTAGTGAGTCGTGTAACAATGTTTACAATAGACAAGGACAACTTAACATCTTTCTTAACATCAAGTAATCATGTTGTTACTATCATACATACATGCATTCTTTGGTTTAAAAAACTCATCTACCATATCAACATGTGAACAAAAAATTCTAAACGCAACAACACAAAATACTGTTTGACAAAAATCCTTGACTGGGATGGAAAGGTGATCTGATATTTTTCATCGAGCGTGCAAAATTCCAAATATTTATATGCAAATGTGTTGCCCTTAACGTATTACCGTCGTCCCAGCAGACGTGCCCTTAATCTAAGTTTGTGAAAGAAATTTTTGAACGCTGTGACAGTGGGGTAGCCACACGTTTCAAAATAGTACCCTGTTTTTTTTTCACCGAAAAAACCCGAAGATATTATCGTACTAACTTGGAAGGGGTGAGTAAACTCACTCCGACTGTTTCTACACAGCATCGCGCCGGAACGCTAAATCGCTTGACAGTGCGTCTTTTCTGGTAGGGTGGTAACTAGCCACGGCCAAAGCTCCCCACCAGACCAGACCTGAGCTAATTCATAAATTATAAAATTCCAATGAGGCCCGTGGCGAGAATCGAACCCGCGACCTCCCACTTGAATCCGAGCGCACACCACTGCGCCAGTGATGTCAAATTCTACAAACAAATCGATTCAATAATTTTTGCGTGAAACAATAACTTATACTGAACACAACTGGAATCAAATATGAGACCTTACGTTTGAAAAAAAGATTCCGACGAATTGAGAACCTCCTCCTTTTTTTTGAAGTCGGTTAAAAAAACAGCTTTTACCACTGCACTATAAAGTACAAAGGTAATAAAAATAGTTTTTATTTCACCACGGTCGGCCACGGTCAAAAGTGCTCTAGAATGAAACTCCAGTAAAAACTAGTTACAACCTTGGCCTTCCTCGCTTTGAATTAATTTCGACATTCATCATTCAAAGGCTGTATAATTATTATTTTTCTCACTAAAAAAGCATTTTCGATTGAAAAAAGAATTTAGTTTTATTAAGTAGCTAGGTATACTTGACTGTTACTGTTTTGCATTGCAATGTGAATTAATGTACTGCAGTGCGCTTGTGATTATTCCCTGTAATTTCACCAACGACAGTGCCCTCTTGTGAAGTTATTACTTCATGACAAAATATCAGAAACTGAAGTCCTATCTACCGACTGCAGTCGTAACCATATGACATTTCAATTCGATTTCATTCGCTCAAATAACAAGAATGATAGTACACTGTGTGGAAATCACGTGATCAATTTAACGGTCGTATAAATTATGTCGACTTCATATTTCAGTTTTTGAATTTCGTTCCGTTTGAGCAAATCGCTCTGTATCGCAAATCGCTGCAATATATTGCTCTGTCAACAGTTGATAGGAGCGAGGGAGAGGCAGGACAAATTGCGTCCTTGTCACGCCACGGTAGATGGATCGTAGAATCGCAGTAAGACGCTGTTGCTTGGAAAATGGAAAGTGCAATATCCAGAAGGCATTTTATTTCATTCTCAAGTAACTACTAGAAGAAAATTGGCCCATTTATCTTTCTGTCATATTATTATGTTTATAATATCATACGAGCCCCCCTTTATCCTAAATTTTGAGGACCGAATGGCGTAGCGATAGCGAACCAGCCGTCTGCGTTGGAGGTTGTGGGTTCGATTCCCACAACTGGACTAAATGATTGTGTGATGAGCATGAATGTTTTCCAGTGTGTGGGAGTTTTTCAGTATATTAATATGTATATATGTAATGAAATGAGTGACATTTCATTCATTTGAATTTGCCGCGCTTCGCGTTTCTATGCTGTCTGTCGCGTACCTATGATATAGTGATTAGTGATCTGTCTATGATTTAATGGCGTGTGACGCGCAGAATGTTTTGTGCATTTTATCGTTATAAAAACTTATAGAAAGAATGTGATTGAGGACTCGATAAATAGTGAACTTTAAATGTCGTTTCTTTGTATTTTCAGGTGAGATAGAAGTGTAATTGTCGTAACTTGATAATAACTTGATAATTGTAAAGACTTGTTAAATAAAACAAACCTTTGTATTTTCAGAGAAACAATTTGTGGTTTGTTTTGGAGATCCTCAAAACCTTATAAAACGACATTTTTGTGAACTAAAAGAAGATGGACCGGCTTCAATTTGAGTTTACGATGATAGCCTCAAATGATGGCAAATCAAATGTATTAGCCATAACCTCAATATCTACTGAAGAAGGAAAATGTTATGTTTTACCCGAGGAACTGAAGCCGGTGAGTCAGCATATATATATTGTTAAAACGAACACTTTCACAAAAGTAAAAAATAGCATTAAAAAAAGACACCAGAGTAGAAAAGTATGGATAAAGTTGGATGAAAATCTAAAGAAGACATATGTAGATGAGGAAGGTAATATGCAATTTTTAGATCAATATTTAGATGAAATGAGCACAACACAAGCAAAGGAAAGCAAAAGCAATGACACTTTGCAACAAATCTTGGAACAATTAATAGAAACTACAACTAAGAAAGAAAGTCAACATAACTTAAAACATATCTCAGAAAAATTTATTATTGAAAAATTCACAAGCAAAAATCCTAATGCGATGCAATGGATAGAGATTTTTTAAAAAGAGTGTGCGCGCTTTAATATAACAAAAGATGAGACAAAAATAGATATTTTGAGGTTATTTTTAGATAAACCTTGTTTGGATTGGTATAGCTCGATGATCATAAAACTAACAATAAATTCTGAATGGAGTGAATGGAAAGACAAGTTTTTAGAAACTTTTAAAAACCGAGGATGGGACTTAGTCACATATGCTCTCGCATTTAGGTATAAAGAAGGACAGTTAATTGATTATGCCATAAAAAAAGAACGGCTTTTATTAGATATAAACAAATCCATAGATTCCAAAACAATGATAGATCTTATTGCAACTGGTTTACCTGGATTTATCTTAAATAAGTTAAACAGGGATGAACTCAACAACACTACTGACTTGTTCAACGAGATAAGAAAATATGAAGGCACGATGTATAAGAAAAACTCAACTAACATAAAGAGCAGTACATTTTATAATAAAAATAAAACTTATGAGAAGAAGTCATGTAAGACTTGTGAGTCTTAGGACAAAGGAATTAGATATCATCCGGAGGAGTCATGTTGGTTCAAGAAAAATAAAAATGAACCTGAAAAAGTTCTTAAAACTAAAAATGTAAACAATAACTCCATAATTGAAGTAGACAAATACTGAGAAAAAAAACTGGTAAGTACACCATTAATCAAAATCAAGCTTTTAATAGAAAATAAACTAGAAGTGAGTGGTATTTATGATTCAGGCTCACAGATTTCTATAATAAATTCAAGATTAATAAAAGTAAAAGAAAAAAAAGAAGATGTGAATATAGCATACATGAAAACGGTTAATGGAGTGAAGAAGATGGATGGCTTGATAACAATAAAAATTAAAATATTTGATTTAGAAGAAGAGGTGGATGTATACATAGTAGAAAATGAAGATTTTGATGATTTCATAATCGGATTAGATATGATAAAGAAATTCAGATTAACCCAAAATGAGAACTTGCAGATAGAACAAAAGAAAATAACAAATAAAATAGACATGATGTCTAAAGATAACAGAAATGAAGATAATAATATAAAAAAATATACAGTAAATTTCAATGAACACATAGAAACAGAGGAATTTATAAGTATGACAGACCATTTAGATAATCAAAAGAAAATTGAGATAGAGAAAATTATAAAGGAATATAAAACAATATTTGCTAAGGACAAGTATGATATAGGTTCAGTTAAAGATTATGAAGCTCGCATAGATTTACAAGTAAATAAATATTGTAGTAAAAGACCATACAGATGTACAATACAAGATAGATTAGAAATTGAAGAGCAAATATCGATGTTACTAAAGAATAATTTAATAGAAGAATCATACAGTCCTTTCGCTGCTCCAGTGACATTGGCGTTTAAAAAAGGTGAAAATAGAAAATCCCGTTTATGTGTAGATTTCAGAGAGTTAAACAAAATAGTTATACCACAAGCTCAACCATTTCCTTTGATAGATGATCTAATTATTAAAACTAGAAATTGCAAGTATTTTACTACACTAGATATAAACTCAGCATTTTGGGCAATACCATTACGGGTGGAAGACAGAAGTAAAACAGGATTTGTCACACAAGATGGCCACTTCCAGTGGACCTGCCTCCCTTTTGGCTTGAAAACATCACCAGCAATTTTCCAGAGAATCTTAAGCAATATTCTAAGAAAACACAATCTCACAGGATACTCTGTAAACTATATTGATGATATTTTGATATACTCGTCTACCTTTGAAGAACATATAAGGCACATAAGAAATGTATTAGAGGCAATAATTAAAGAAGGCTTTAGACTGAAGTTTAAGAAATGTACCTTTGCTTCAGACTCGGTAAAATACCTCGGCCATATAATTCAGAACAATTCAGTAAGACCACTAAAAGACAATTTGATTTCAATAAGGAACTTTCCAACTCCTAAGACGCAAAAGAACATCAGACAATTTTTGGGAAAAATAAACTTCTACCATGACTATATACCAAGAAGTGCAATTATCTTAGATCCATTACACAATTTATTACGAAAAAACGAGAAATTTGTATGGTCAGAGAAATGTGAAGAAGCATTCAATCTGATAAAAAGATATTTATGTTCGCAACCGGTCTTGGAAATATTCGACAAAGACTTACCAATCAAAATCTTTACCGATGCATCTTTGGAGGGCATTGGAGCAATATTAAAACAGACACAACTAGATGGTAAAGACAAACCGGTGGCATATTTCTCAAAAAAATTGAATGAACATCAAAAACGGAAAAAGGCTATATATTTAGAATGTCTTGCTATGAAAGAAGCTGTTAAATATTGGCAGCACTGGCTCATCGGAAAACAATTCACCATTTACTCAGATCACAAACCTCTAGAGAACATGAACATTAAATGCAGGACAGATGAAGAATTGGGTGATCTCACATACTACCTATCTCAGTATGACTTTACCGTAAAATATATACCTGGTAAAGAAAATGTAGAAGCAGACTGTTTGAGCCGAAACCCTGTATTAGAACCAGAAGATAACAGAGAGGAAATATTGAGAATAGTTAATTTAATACAAATAAAAGATATAGTTGAAGACCAACAGAAAAATGAAACAATAAGAGAAAAGAAACAAAATTTAATACTAAAAAATAATATCTATTTTAAATAAATAAAGAAACAGGAAAAGATTATCCTCTCAGAAGCATTTAGTAAAAAACTTATAAAAAAGGTGCATGAAGATTTATGCCATATTGGGATCAGACAACTGCAGAAAAAAATAAGTTCAATATATACGGCTATAAACCTAACAAAAAATATCATAAATATTTGTAAAACATGTGAAATATGCATAAAAAATAAATCAAGATGTGAAAAAAAAATTGGATTAATGTCACAACTGGGACCAGCTACCAAACCATTTGAAATAATGTCAATGGATACTATTGGTGGATTTGGAGGATCTAGGTCTACAAAGAAATATCTACACCTTTTAGTAGATCACTACACAAGATATGCATTTATTGCGACTTCGAAAACCCAGAATGCATGTGACTTTATAAATTTAACAAAGAAAGTACTAGAGACAGATGAGATTGGAATTATCCTGACAGATCAATATCCGGGCATAAATTCAAGAGAATTTAAACAATTTTTGCAGGAGAATAATATTAAACTAATTTTTACAGCCGTGAATACACCATTCTCGAACGGATTGAATGAAAGATTAAACCAAACAATAGTAAATAAAATAAGGTGTAAAATGAATGAGAAAAATAATAAGAGAACATGGACAACACTGGCAAGAGAATGTATACAAAAATATAATGAAACAGAACACTCCGTTACAGGTTTTGCACCAAAATATTTACTGGATGGTACAAATGTCAGTATTCTACCAAATGAATTCAAAACAATGGAAAAGGAAGACAAGTGGATTGCTGATAGAAGATTGGCATTAGAGAATACAATAAAATCTCATGAATACAACAAGAAAATATTTGATAGAAATAGAAAAATGCAAGAATTTAATGTAGGAGACAGTGTATATGTAGAAAATGGAAATAGACTGAATAGAAAGAAATTAGACGAATTAAAAATAGGCCCTTTCAAGATAATAGAGAAAATATCGAATTCCATTTATAGGATTGATACAGGCAACAGAAAAACAGAATCAACATTATTTCATATAACAAAATTGCAACCTGTCATAACAGAGGCTGAAGAAGATGAAGAAGATGATAATGAATATGAATATGACTTATAAGTACATTCATATTGCTTGGAATTTTCGCTCTTAGGGGGGGAGATGTAATGAAATGAGTGACATTTCATTCATTTGAATTTGCCGCGCTTCGCGTATATATGCTGTCTGTCGCGTACCTATGGTATAGTGATTAGTGATCTGTGTCTATGATTTAATGGCGTGTGACGCGCAGAATGTTTTGTGCATTTTATCGTTATAAAAACTTATAGAAAGAATGTGATTGAGGACTCGATAAATAGTGAACTTTAAATGTCGTTTCTTTGTATTTTCAGGTGAGATAGAAGTGTAATTGTCGTAACTTGATAATAACTTGATAATTGTAAAGACTTGTTAAATAAAACAAACCTTTGTATTTTCAGAGAAACAATTTGTGGTTTGTTTTGGAGATCCTCAAAACCTTATATATATATTTATAAGTTTTCCAGTACCCACAACACAAGCTATCGCTTACTTCGGGGCTAGATTGCGATGTATCTAATGTCGCGGTGGATATCCTTTTTCAGTGGAAAAAAGATAAAGGAGGGATAAAAGATATCAGTTAGTTGGCATTTTGACAAACTCCCTGGTGAAGTGCAAGCCACTTCACTCGCTCGGATTCGAAGAAGGAGGGTCGCAGTTCGATACCAGCACGAGTTAAGAATTTTATAATTTCTCTATAGGTGTGGTCTGGTTGGGATGCTTCGGCCGTGGCTCATAAACACCCCATTTGAGCAATGTGATGCTCTGTAGCACCCGTTACGGGTTACTAACCCCTTCAGCGTTTGTACGATGTCGTCTTCGGATGCATTGTCACCCAACATCAAGTGAGATTGCTGTCAGATACCTATATGTAAATAAATAAAAAGTGTGAAAATCGAGTAAGAAAACGTTCATCATCATCAACATCTCCAACCCTTTTATGTCCCACTGCTGGGCACGGGTCTCCTCTCAGACTGAGAGGGGTTTAGCCATAGCCCACCACTCTGGCCAAGTGCGGGTTGGCGGGCTTCACACACCTAAAACGACACCGACTTCACACAAGAAAACGTTCAGCGTAATCGTAATCGGGAAAAGGCAAGCCCTCATTGACTGGATGCGCTATATAAATTTTTTCAGAAATTGTTGACGAGAGGTATCAATAGATACGTTTTTCTTACAAAAATAAGAAGCCTCTGGCTATCTTAACTATAACTTTGTACGAAACATGTGGATACGCTGTTCAGTTTTATAATATTCGTGAGGGTACTGCGGGAAAATTGCTCCCATCTATCTTTCTGTTATATTAGAATTGTTTCTAAGATATTATGAGGTAGCCTCACCTATTAATAAACTGATACATGAGTGTTGTGGATATTTTTTCTCTTGGGAGTATATCAGTACTGCAAAATGCTGTTATGGTATTTCTAATAAGATAAACCACTACAATTAAATGGAAAAGGATGGAGGAGGCCTTTGCCCGAAAATGGGCGTTCCAATAAAATGAAATAAAAGAAATAATGACATTTTATATTGCATGCAATAAATGTAAATTGACTTTTAATTTAAATATTTTGTGAATTATGTTTATTAATATTTTTATGTAACTATTTATTGGAAAATTGGAAAATAAAAGGCTATTATTATTATTATTATTAAACCACTACAATAACTATCTATGATTATACGTTTAACAGACTCCATAATTCAAAAAGTACAAAATTCTATTTCGCTTATCTTAGAAATCTATCTCTAATATTATAAAATTATCTTAATATATATAAATCTCGTGTCACAATGTTTGTCCTCAATGGACTCCTAAACTACTGAACCGATTTAGTTCAAACTTTGTGAATATCTGTCATTTGGTCCAACTTAAAAGATAGAATAGTTTTTATCCCACGTGGACGAAGTCGCGGGCATCAGCTAGTCGTTATATAAAATTATCATCGTCGTAATATTTATTAACGATATCCTGCAAAACGGTTTGACCGATTTTTATGAAAATTTGTGAATGAATTTGTGAATGTTTTATGAAACATGAGAATAGGACGAAAGTTATTTCCTATTATTCCTAAATGGCAAAGCAACGTTTGTCCGGCCAGTTAGTAGTATATGTATACTTAAATAAAAACAGCGTAATTACGAATAGGTCTTCTAACTTCTTGTACAGACGCCTCTACCATCTTCGTGAACGTGATTTCTTCCAAGAAGAACCAGAAAATTTAGGCTCTGATTGTGTAAGAAAATAGCATTCATCTTTATCGTAATCGTTAGCGAATTCTGCCCCGTGATTGGCCGACGCAAATCTGTAACCCAATCAGCGGACAGAATTTGTAAACTATTACGATAACTATGAATAAGTTTTTCTTAGAATATCTAGGGGCTGTTGTAATTAGATGCAAACGGACGCTATTCCAAAACAAATCGGACTTTGAAGTGGGTTTCTTGCAACCCATTTTTTAATTACTTAGCGCTTTCAATAAGACGTTTTGTTTATTTTATTTATCCTTTGTACTATAAAATTATATATAACTTATAAGGTTTGCAAAAACAACTCAAAGGATAGTTCTTGAGTAGTATAGATATCGACGTATCTCTAAGGATATCAGTGCAAAGTTATCTGAGGAAGTTAGCCGCGGAATAAGTTCTCTGTGGTACTCGTACAACAATTTAATTACTGAGAGAGATCCTAACTCAGCGCAGACACCTCCTATATTCTTATATCGTTCTTACTATCAGTAAAACACGAGTTCTGTGTACCTACCAACATAGCAGACACCTTGATTAGGTACGTATCGAAATACTTAGTATCTTAAGTTATTCATTACAAAAATTAGTGTCTCCTGAATAAAATCACTATTTTAATACAATGTGTAACCAAAAACCCTTGGAATTTGGGTGCATAAATATGTAGCATCGATATTACACCTAATAAAATAAATTACTCAAAATTCGTTCATTAAAACATTAAGTGAATATATTTTAAAATAGATTACTTAAAGTTCAGCATTTCAACCGCCGCGATGCTACAATCACCAACCATCTGGCGCTTTGGCCGCTTAATCAATGCTTCTCTTCTCTTCTCTGGGACGTATCCGCGAGTAGGCGATTGTTCGCCCGTTGCGCGTGGAGTCGCCGATGCGGGTCCTCGCCGGATCGCTCCAGCCAGCCGAGCTCACTCCAGAATCCGAACAGGCCTCCCAGGTCGCACAGGATATCTTGGAGTGTTGCTGAGAATCCGAGGTAGATCTCGCGTTGATCCGACACTCCAGTGCATCTTTAATCAATGCTAACATTAACCAATCAGGGCCTACGCGACTCGACTCGCATTAAACCAATCAACTGCATAGATGTGAGCTCGTCGTTGCTATAAACATTTTCGCTGTAACTGCATAGCTACGTCGAAATCTTCTACTATATAATCCGTACTTCTGTGCTTTGCTTGCCTTTGAGGTTCCGACGCACCGACGCCTATGACGCGGAATCAATTATACTAAAATACGTTTGACAATACAAACAATTATACTGAATTAGTGGAAATGGTCACGGATATTACTTAACATCCTAGTCATCCATCTTTTAGTAGTCATCTATCGTTAGTTTACTTATATTATACGCGGTCTCCACTGCAGGACTTATCGACTCCACCAGCCATCACCTCTACGCCACGCGTCACCTGCCTACGGCCTTTAGCTTGCTAATGGTTTGGGCTTTATGTCAGTGCTGACTTTAGTTCTCCTGTGGATCTCATCATTTCGGATTTTATACATATATTTTTGCTCATCATTCTTCGGTACATACATTTTTAACCCAGTGAGGATAGCGTATTCGTATACGAAATCGATTCGTTCCACGCGTATAAACCGCAGACGTTTTTAAACATAAAAATTGACGGTCTATTTATGGAGTCGAATAAAGCATGCCGCGAGCACCGCGAAATAAAGTTAGGCATTTTTATTGAACCATAAAAGTCATTGTTGCGATTTTACGGCAACTAGTAAAATACGAGCCATAATATAGGTGAACGCAACGTAATTTTCTTCTCTCTTTTCTTTTTTAATTAAACTAAAAATATTTCTTTTCTACTTTTTTTTACAATTCGATATATTCAATAGTTACTGAAATAATCAACTTTGGTTGATAGAGACTGACGGATGGACAAAGAAGAAAGAGTGTTTCAGGGCGTAAACGGCTATTTTAGGGGGATAGGTAAGTTACCCTTACCATCAGTAACGTAGAAATACACAAATAAATTCAATGTTTTTTGGAGTATGACTCTAAAAACGGTTTTGTTGAAAACTGCAGTGAATTTTTATGATTTTTTTTGAATCGGTAATAATAATTTCCATAAACTGGCTTTAGGAAAATCGTTTTGATATTCGCACGCAATGCATCCTGTTCATGCCATACAACGTATTCTAAGAGTGAGGAGAGTGACTACTCGGGTTAATATACAAATGTGAAAATACCACCGAGATAAACCTAAGGATAAACCCATCTGTACATTTTACCGTAAACCTTTTTCATACAAGAAAAAAGTACCGCTATCTGACAAAATTCACGTTAATACACCACAGCCGTGCTATTCTGCAAAACAGCGACGAGCGTACATCTCTGCATCTATGAATTTGTCAGTTGTAATAGAGTACAATTTTGCATGCCATATTCGGGTTGGCAGCTGTCTGGCAGCTATTTCATTTGGTAGAATAGCACAGCAGGATGGAAAAAACCGTCCCTGTGGAAACGCGCTTGCGGAATAATAAAACATAATAAAGTGATCTGTGCCGTGGATCGCGGTGTATGAATGAGACTGCGGTAGGCTTACTATTGACGCAGTTGGTGTCAAAATAAACTTTTCTGACACCAGTCAACTGACGACATTTTTTCGCGCAGTCCGCCGGGTTCTCAGTATATGTCTATTGAAAATATCGATTAGTTATAGCATTAAGTATCGCGTGCTAACAGCTACGCGGGCCATGGCGTGATTGCGCGGCGAACGCGTAGCGGCCGGCACTCGGCAACTAAACAATAATATTTGAACGCCCACGTTCCGGCAGCTCAACAAAATGACGCTAAGACGACGTCATTAGCATATTCCTTATGTAATCAATTATACAGGCTTTGTAAAGGACTCTGTTTCTTGCTATGATTAGAGATTTCTTAAAGGTTTGTTCAAATTGCGGCCGGGACGCGATTAGAGTAGTCCATGAGTCCTACAGACTTTCTATAGAATTGACACAGGACCTTGTGAAATGCGCGAAAAAGTTGCCAGTTTACTGGTGTCAAGAAAGTTTGTTTTGACACCAACTGCGTCAGTAGTAAGCAGTATCGTTTATGGTCCGCGATCCACGCCACAAATCAGTTCACTACGTTATTAATCCGCAAGCATCTTTCCACAGGGACAGTTTATTCTGATAGCGATAATTTTGTTAGATACATTTTTCTTGTATGCAGAAGGTTGGCGTAAAATGTTCCGATGGGCTCATCCTTAAGTTCATATCGGTGGTTACCAGCAAACAATTTCGAAAATCACAGACCAAGACGTGTGGGCCGTGGAGTATCTTTAACTTGAATTTCTTGTTCTTTGAACAGCTAAGACTTTAGAATAATCTTAGTAATTTTTCATTTTAAAACATTTTTTATTGATTTGATTTTTTGGAAGAAGTTAATATATTATAGCCTGATAACAGGATGACTTAAATCCCAAATACCAAGGTTCACAATATCCTAGTCTACACCTGGAAGAGATAACTTATTATACAACACCAGGTGGTCCTGAAATAGGTTTTTCCTCTCTGGGGACTTAACACTACATTATACCTTGTTACCTTCTCTTTACCAAAACTTTAACGTTCCTAGGAGAGCATATTAAGCCGGCGTTAAGGAACTTTATGTCACTGAGATCTTTGTTCTAACAGATGATAATAAATGATAAAATTATAACTCTCCAAATATGAGTTTTATTTTTCGAAAGAAGAAATAAAATAGTACTTACTAGAATCAATAAATTCTACCAGTACGTCATGCAAGTGACTCTACTCAATATTCGGACTCATTTCTTTAAATATTTTATTTCACTTCTAATAAACATAATTATTGTGAATCTGATAAGCTCTAATTTTACTGCCATAACCCTAAATAATATGCTCTTAAATATAGGTAAAATAAAAAAGAAGAAACTGACTGATGGCTGACATATTATCAAGACTCAGCCCAAACCACTGGGTCTAGAGATTCCAACTTTGGCACATAGGTTCCTTATGAGGTCCAAGGGTGCAATAAGAAAGGACTTTTCGAAACTCATCCCCTAAGGAGTTAAAACGTGGGTCCAAAGATTTCGTGGAGACAACGCAATGCACTCACACCATAATTACTGAACTGATTTGGTTGAAATTTGGAATGGATATAGATTATATCTCGAATTAACACATAGTGTACTTTTTAATCTTTGATTTGTGAAAAGTCGAACCGTCGTATGACATTGCAATAAAAAATTATGGGACGCCCTGCATCTGAAAAGGGCAGGCATATCACTCACCACTAGCATACAATTGTGAACAGCGTAATTCCTAGTTGTTACTCGCATAATCGCAATAACATCGTATTCATCTAATATCATACAGCGGAGCAGTTATTACAAACTATGGAACACTGCAACAATAACAATACAGGCTCCAAATTACGAGCTTTGTGTATTGTGTTTTGATTTGTAGACAAGCATTTGTTATAAGCTGCGGTGCTATTCATATTGTGCTCGAGAGAGGGTGGCTTTCCACTGGGGGCGGGAGAGTTGCAAAAAATAACAGTTACAAAATATCATAGCTATGTCTACCTTTGTGATCTTAACTAGTTATTTTTATGAATAGCGTCGTTTTTCTTTACCATACGATAGCCGAAAAACCATATATTTATATTTATTTATTCATTCATTCATACATACACTGATTTATCATCTACACTAACCTTGGGACGTAGTACTGTGAGCAGAGTTCAGTACCTAATGATTTTATTAATTTCCAAAAAATCATACTAGAAATGCAGGGAATAAAATAATCAAAAAATAAGTCGCGATCCCTTCACCTACTATGTTCGCGGAACCTGGACTAAGTTAGCTTGACTCGCACTTGGCGGGTTTATCTTTTATTCCACCGATAACCGTTCGGAGCTCCAGATCTATATAGGCCAGGGTTTATCTGACACATTGGGGCCAGTCTTTGTGAATCCAGATAAACTGGCGTTTGTATGAAATCGAACCGTGTCACGCATTCGGCTCTATCTATTCAGTATCTATTAGGATTATAGGGGTATTTGTATTTACTAATGGTAGTAAACCATAAAAGCTGTCGTTTCTTATAAACTGTCTTTTCAGAACAGTCTCAAATTCATACGTAGTAGATAGATCGCGAAAATCCGGCTAATATTACTGAACATCATGTGAGCTGTGATTGGCAGACTCACACCATCTGTCAGCTTCGGGACCAATCACGTAATCAGACTGAGTCGGACAGTTAGTTATATTGAGGTAAAAGAAATAGGAAAGTATTTCTTTTATCCCAAATATTTACGGAAGTATTTTTTTAGCCCAAGTATTGTGTGAGTAACTTAGAGCAATTTTGTACTCATCCAATAGAAGGCGAAAACACGTGCCTAACATTCAATCATAATGAAAAGGACTTTTTAACATTTAAAACTATCCCAGTGCATCCACGTCTTAAGAATCTCATTTCTAAAGAATCAAATTCATCTCAATGACAAGTTTTCGTCTTTATATCGATTTCATTCCAATGCGATTTGAGTTTAGTAACGTTATTTCATATCTCCATTCTCCATATTGGATTCGCCGAATGTTCCCCTTATAAAAGCTAAACAAAACAAAAACAAATAAAACCGACACGTGCATACGAAAAAACTTTGACCCAGATACGTAGTTCAATATAATAAATCAGCAGAAAACATTTCGTACCATTGTTTCAATTTTCATCCCTCATTACAGAGAGTGGGGTCGAACGGGATGATACCGATGCCTCTCGATGAGAATGATTTTATTTGCAATTAATTAAAATACTTTCCTTTTTTGTCAGCGTAGTATTAAGCATAATAATGTTGTTAGTTCAATTAAATGATTTGATACAAAAGTTTGTGTGTATGTTTATTAATCCTTCACGCTGCAACTTCTAAACCAATTGGGCAGAAATTTGGAACCGAGATAGGATATATTCTATCTCGGTTCCAAATTTACCTGAATTAACAGATAAGCTACTTTTTATCCCGGAAAATTCACTCAGGCAGAGCTGCGTGCATCCACTAGAAAGCTATAAGCCTACATCACCTAAAGTGAGAAAAATCTACTCAATTTTTTCGCCAAAAAGTGACAATATAAATCCCCATAAAGCCACAACCCACAGAAATACGCTACGCTACATTATATTATTGACAAATGCGAAAACATCAATAACAAAACAGCTTGCCGGGCGTTTAAAATCCCCGGCACACAAAACACATAAATCATCGCGAATCGCTAACGTAGTCGTTCCGATAAACTTATAGATTTTCTCAAACGACATCGCTGGCTTGGATGTTGGCGTTTTATTTTTGTCTAACAATTTATGGTATATTTGAACCCCTTTTTAACTGGTTTAGGGGATGAATTTTTATATCTATTCCTTACTAGCCATTTTATTTTGGTCAAACATTTTAATGTATATTTCATCCCCTTTTAAACTGGTTTAGGGTATGAATTTTTTTACTGACTCTACTTAGCATGCCTACGTGATAAAAAGTGCTACATATCATGCTTTTCTGACACAAGTCTAGGCCCGTTACCTATTATATTTTACTGTCATACTTATGAGTTTACGTTATAATGCGAATTAGAAACATGACGTAAAAGTGTAAACAAATTAATATCCATCAACGTCAATGTGTCTTCATGAAATGTTTACATTGATTAAACGGTCATATACAACCAAATTGAGTAATTGAGGTAAACAATAATTTCCGTGCTTTTTTTAATATAAAAAAATAATGATGAGATTTATTTCTATGGAGTTAGTATCTGGTTGATCGAGCTTGGCTTGGTGCTTTTTAACAAGTCGAGTATTTATGGGAAATGTAATATAGGCAAACTAATAAAGCAAAACCTTATCTAATCACAAAACTTCATAAAAATCGTAAAAGCCGTTTCCAAAATCCGCGAAATGTATAATTTATAAATTGCTAGTGTGTGTAAAATATCCTAAGTCAGCAATAATGATTGTGACTTGCAATTACGAAATCCAACACTGGACGTGGGCTGACACGCACTTGGCCGGTTTTTTTTAGTTTTCTAGCCGCAACTAAACCCTGTAAGAAGAAATCCATTTTGTGCATTGAGATAAGGAACCCTAAAACACGACAGCAAAAATATTTCTTGGTATTATTTCGTAGAATAAATTGGAGTCACTTATCCGTTTAAGATATAGCGCGCTCCAAAACAGCCCCCGGATATAGGTCGCCGCCCGCCCAGCGCGCATTATCCCGCTCCGAGTCGCTAGTTTATTGATACTTGATACCGCGATATTGATGTATAGGACAAAAGTGCCGTTTTGTCATATATGACGTAATGGATTATGGCACAGAAAAAAATCTTCACGATCACTATAGACGTACGTAGAATACACAGGATCCGGCGGACTGCGTGAAAAATGACCCCAGTTTGCTGGTGTCAAAAATGTTTGTTTTGGCACCGACAGTGTCAGATGTAAGCCGACCGCAGAATTGTTTATGGACCGCGGTCCACGACACAGATAATAAATTGCGGCATACTTATTATGGAAAATTTTGTAAAATTGCGCTTCTTATTTCTTATAAGAAAAAAGTTGACGTAAAATGTTTCAATGGGCTTATCTTCAGGTTCATTTTGGTGTCGATCACGCTTATAATATATTTGGTGACTGAATGGCGCAGCGGTAATGGTCCTGCGACCTGCGTTTACCATTCAATTTACCTTGGACAACCCTGAGTATACACCTGTTTAGGGGTCAACCTAACGGTTGCTACACAGCATCGTGCCGGAACGGTTAATCACTTGCCAGTGCGTCTTGGCATAATTTACTGTTATTTCGGAAAGCAGGTTTGTACCGAGAAGAACTGCCAAGAAATATTTTGGCACTTGCTCTTTTTAAAATGTCATAATATACCGTATTAGTAAATAACATGATTTTTATTGGATTTTTATGATACCTTGTGATAAGACGGAAGCATATCTTGTATCTCCTATATCATTTCAAGAATCCTTGTCATTAGAAAATTCTTCAGTGTAAGGAACTATAGAACCTTGTAAAGAATGTCAAACACCCAGAGATACTGGCGCATTTTGCGAAAAGATGAAAATTATTACTCGATGTAATAATTTCAATTTAAATTCGATTGCTTTATTATATGAAAATTTCCATTTGATACAAAGGAATCGCAATAAATTCCGCGCTACACCGGACGAAAGTACAAAATTCTATTTCATTTTGAAATCTTATCGCTGAAGAATTCGAATTTCGAATTAGTATTCCGTCGAGGTAAAGAAGTAGCTTTATCGACTTAGTTCCTAGTGCACTTCAAGACACCTAAGAAGAATAATAGATTTTTTTTCAGATACTGTAGTAGTACTGAGGTGTAGAATCTAAAAATTAAATGAAAATTCTCGTTCTACGTGTTCTTCAATTATTATTATTTTTAAATAATTATTTTTAAGTGAGAAATAATTTATATGGCTAAACAATGTTTTCTAGGTCAGGGCTGGAAGACGCCGAGAGTGGTGGCATCCTTATGTGGTTGACATAAAACAAACTCGCACGAAACGTTTCTCCTCCACGTTTCTGATACGAACCGCTAAGGTGTGGAACGCCCTTACAGCCTCCGTGTTACCAGCTAAGTACAATCTGGGTGCCTTCAAGAGAAGAGTGAATAGGCATTTTCTAGGCAAGCGCGCTCCAACCTAGACCTCATCATTGCTTTCCATCAGGCTTGATTCTCGTCAACCGTAAGCCTATCTACGAAAAAATTAAGCTATTAAATAATATATCGAAGAAAGCTAAAACCTTCAACCTTCAAAAAAGCTACAAAATGCACAGTTTATTAAAAGGTTTACAAAGTTTTTGTAAATTCATACATTTCAGGCTCGAGTCAAGTTGTAATTTTGAAACAAGAGTGCATAGCCTCTCATCACACTCGGAAAGGTCTATGCCCTTTGTAGGGACAGGCTATGACGTAACACTAAGGGTGTTATAAACAAACACAAAATACGCACGTGTTAACATTTTTGTTCTTTATCACGCTTACTTATGGTCTATGCCCTTAAAGTAATACGCCTTTCGTAAATCATACTTCTACTTATATAACGAAAGGAGACATTACAGCCTACTCTATTCTACAGTATTCTTCTAATTACACAACTAGTGCCAATTCTCAAGTAACCACAAATTGACTAAATTTTCTAAATTTCTCTAAGTGCTAAAAACTAAACTTTTAAACTTAACTTTTTTGCATATTTGTCCCGTTTGCCGTGGACACCCTGAGGCCATGGTGTCTTAGTGCCAACAAATTCCTTCGTGAGCTTTCCCCGCTCATCTGGTGACAGAAGGGCTGGCTCACCTTTTGCGCAATGAATCAACCTAGCTTTTCAACGTGGAAATGCAGCCAGTATATTCATCACCATTGCACGCGGGTAAGTCATGTATTAGAATAAGCTAGCGATTAATTAGATAAGTTCTATTCAAAACTCTAATAATAAAATTAAAAAAAAGTTTAGAGTATTTATTTTAAGTTTTTAAAATATAATTATTTCCTAGCGTAAAAAACTGTAAATGGTACCTAAATATTGTTTACCAAGTTGAAATATACACTCCATTTGTGCAACCTACCCTTAACGGACGACAGTTCAGACAGACTTACAAAATGTTGCTGGAAAAGCGACGCAGGACGAGGACCTCTCCTATTAATGAGACAGTTTTGTTAAGGCTCGGTCACACGGCGGAGAGATGCGTCACAACACATAAATCCTCAAGTAATGTTTTTCACTCTGTCTGGACTGTACAAGAGAATTCAAAATAGATTTGTGTAATAGAATATTCTTTATTCAGGCAAACCTTTGTAAAAGAGAGCAAAAACTAAATATATCTAACTATTAGTAGCACCATAGACCACAGAGAAAAAAGCAAAAGTTTGATTTATGGCCACTTATCACTTAAGGCTGCCTGAATTATTGTAGGTTTTACAGAGGTTATTTCAATAATTCGTGTATCGCAATCGAACGCTTTGTTGCTTAAATTTTTGAGTATTAGATATACATAAATTTTTACGACAAAAAATAAATTCAGTATTCAGTAATTTCGGTTTCTCACAATTTAAAAAAAAAGTAGCCTATGTGCTAATACAGGGTATAAATCTTTCTCCAATCCAAATTTCAGCCAAGTCGTTTCAGTGATTTTATCGCGTAAGAAAGAAACACACACAAAGTTTCGCTTTTTAATAAAAAGTGCATTTACAGTGCAATTTAAAGTGCAATGTCGTGATTACTGGGAAAAATGAGACATAAGAACTGTTGTGTGCAATATCATAATATTGAAATGCAAAATTTTATGGGACGCACTACATCTGAGATGGGCATTCTTATCTTTCACATTAAAAAAAATGTAGTTAAGTCTTATAATAGCCGATACCTACTGAGTTTAATAAGTGGGTCTTACTACGTTTTGACAACGTATTAACCAATTCAACAAATAGCAGGAAGACAGTAATATTATGCTTAGGCAACATCCTCCAAGATATTCCAACACTCCAAATGTGTGGAAATATAGGATTTCCTAAGATTAAATCTAAACTCCTCGTTGTACGGAACCAATCAGCGACGCGAGTGTACAGCAACACCGGGTTTCCATTTTGACAAAATTGCCCTCATAAAAGTGGGATGGAACGGCTGAGGAATCTTAATTGAGTCCGCGCTAAACGGACGCGGTGCAAGGTATTAGCAGAAGCGGTTGATGTCCCAATTCCTTTTTAATGACTTGAAAAAAGAAGCATTTACAATCAATCAATAGAGCAATCGAGAAATATCAGTTACCTATTGCTTCAGACATTAATTGACTGTTCGTAGTGTATAGGAACTAATGTTACTAGCTTAGCGATGAAGGAAAACATCATGTGGAAACTGCTTGCCTGCATTCACTGTAATGTTATAATAAATTGTATTAATAAAATAAATAATTAAAAAAATCAAAAAACCCGACTGCAAAAATGTCAACTAAAATGCAATAACTTAAAAGACTGAAACAAGGCGGACAACGAAAACAAAATTATAATAAACTTAAAACGATGCAATTTTTACTTCATTTTAACAAACAACATTATGAGCTGAAAGCTTTAGTTAAATTTTCGCATTCAATTTAAAAATATAGGAGGCGGGACCTATTTTCGCAAATTATAAATTAACATAGAGAAAATTAATAGGTCCCGCCTGCTTTATTTTTAAATTGAATGCGAAAATTTAACTAAAGCTCTCAGCTCATAATGTTGTTTGTTAAAATGAAGTAAAAATTGCATCGTTTTAAGTTTATTATAATTTTGTTTTCGTTGTCCGCCTTGTTTCAGTCTTTTAAGTTATTGCATTTTAGTTGACATTTTTGCAGTCGGGTTTTTTGATTTTTTTTAATTATTTATTTTATTTCAGGCTTTTTAGTTGCCACACTTTACGAGCGAAACCTAAGCACGGTGATTAGATTAAATCTGATCGACAAAGTGGAGCGCGTCTTAAAGTACACACAGCGCCATCTAGGGCGAGTAGCGAAAGTACAGATGTTAAATAATTGTTTAATGATTATATTAAATTATGTTTTCGATTTATGCTATGATATACCAAGTAAAAATGCACAATATAAAGTACGACACACATTTGGTCAATACAAGATTAACGCTATCAAAAACTAGAAATATTACCATTTTGAACGCATTGATCGACTGTTTATAATTCCAAATTAATTCGAAACATATGACTTATATATATTTTTGTAATCTCCTTGTAATTCCCTTCATTTTGATACCCCACTCGATAGGTTTGGTTATAAATATTTTGTAAATGACTGACAATTTTAGGCCCAAAATCCGCCATTTTGCTTTTTATTTTCAAAAACCTATCTAAGAACACTTGGGTTAATGAGACGAATCTAATGATACCATTAACGTCAAAATCCATCCAGCCGTTTGGAAGATACGTTGTCATAAAGAAATTTACATACATACATACATACATACATACATACATACATACATACATACAAGATACGCGCGAAAAACATAACCCTTCTTGCAGTCGGGTAAAAAAGCGCACTTGGTCAGAGAGGCCTTTAGCCAAATCCCTTTTATTCTAAGAGACGTGCACAGCAGTGGAACATTGAGTTGCTGAGATTAAAATGAAATGAGGTACCTAAAGTTATTTACCGAATATATATTTGTTTCACCTATACAAATACTGCGTTCGTCCAGATTCATCCATTTTTGCCTAATCTTAGTAATCTCTCTTACACGTCTCAGCATAAAATGAGAAGAGTTTTTTTGCGCGAAAAAAGTATGCCGCGATATCTGGGGAAACGGGTTCAAGTCCCGTTGGCAGCGATAATTTTGATACACTTATAATTTATAGGTATTACTTACTACTGGGGCACTTATTAAAGCTGCCGATAATAAAGATGACATTCAACCAAAAGTAACGCTACCACCTATCCCTTTGACCACTCCAATTAAACTACGAAGAAGAAGACAGTATCCCTTAAAATATGGCGTCATTAATACAGAAACAGCGGAGTTTTCCTCAAAACTTCTGAAACCGACCGAGAGCGACTTAGCGGCTAAAAGATTTAGTGAAAAATAAACCGTTTAGTGGTTTTATAAGCTGTTTCATTACGTTCTGAACACGAAACTCGCGTTTTTTAGGCTCTTACATTTTATATACCCGTAGATACTTTTTCGTATCATATTTCCTGGAATGGATCATCAATATATCTCGTTTTATAAAATTTATACTTATGAAGTCCGTTCTTAAAATATTTACTTGTTATCACAAAAAAATTGAGACAGATTTTCACTATTGGATAAGTTAATTTCATACTTCCCTCCCGATGGATTCCAATCTTGTCGCGATGGGGGGGCTCAGTAGCCGTGGTTGGGCCCCACGGTGAAGCCAAAAGGAATCCAGGAGGGGACGCTCGGAGTGGGCCTGGAGATGGGCCCGCTCTGGATGCGTTCAAGAGGGGTGCGGGGGACAGAGTTTTCTGTCTCCTGCAGCCAGGAGGGTTCGCGGGAGGAGAGGCGTGTCGGTGTGTCGTTGCCGCTCGCCCTATCTCCCGCGACCGTTTGGTGGTTTGCGGCGGAGCCAAAGATCAGATCCGCCGCGGGGTATGGGAGGTCGATGCCTGCGAAGTGCAGGAGCAAGCTTCGCAGGTATCGCCTTACCCGTGCCCACGGCCCCTGGGTGGCGGTCCCGGGGGGGTCCGTCGCCTTACGGATGGGCGCCGAGGAGGTAAGGCCGGCTTAGGTGTTTCTGGCAGGCCTTGCTGTTGGAGGGGAGCTCCATGCTCCACCTCGTGGAGGGGCTGCGCAAGCGGCCGGGCACCGGCAGGTTCGCGGAGATTTGCGCAAGCGTTCCCGTGTTCCCGTCATACGGTGCGAGGAGGAAACACCGTGGGGTTTAGCCGGTAAGAGTCCGGCATAAGCCAGCCGCTCCCCCGGGCGACTGGGTATCCATGAGGATTATTCCCCACGATAAAAAAAAAAAAAAGTTAATTTCATACTTATTTCCATTGAAATGATTTTATATTACATCGACCTTCGACAAATAAACTGAGTTTTTCAATCATTTAAAAACATACGCGCCGAATATACCTCCTTCCTCCTTCTACTGTTTTTTGTACTCTGCTTAAAATGGTTTTGATTAGGTTTCATGTTCGCTAAAGCAAAGCATGACGTAATACTATCCCCATTCTGTGAGTAGATACTCGTAACAGGTAGAATAATAATTATAACACGACCAACCTCACTGTTCTACATCAAAGGGTTGTCGCTAAGTGTCCTTAAGGAGTCCTTACAAAGGATCTTGCAAGGTTTCTTTCGGGATCGAGTCATTAAAACGACCCTCTATAAAACCTACTTGTTGACCCGGAAAACGTTGTTTTTTTTTTTCGCTATGCAAGTTGGTACTTGACTGCGTTCTCACGTGATGGTAAGTGATGATGCAGTCGAAGGTGTTAGCGTACTAACTTGGAAGGGGTAAGTTATGTCACCCCAACGGTTTCTACACAGCATCGTACCGGAACGCTAAATCGCTTGGCGGTACGTCTTTGCTGGTAGGGTGGTAACTAGCCACGGCTAAAGCCTCCCACCAGACCAGACCTGAGCCAATTTAGAAATTATAAAATTTCAAAGTGGCCCGTGGCGGGAATCGAACCCGCGACCCCCCACTCGAATCCGAGCGTGCGTCCCCTGCGCCACGGAGGTCGTCAAACGCCTTGTTTACGTTAAACGTGTAACGTAACGACATAAAAACATTGATTAAGTATATAAAGGATCAGCACTTAGTGACGTTACGTCATCGATTAAACATATTAAAGGATCAGCACTTACTGACGTCACGCATACATTTTTAGGCTCCGCCCTGAAGCCGGATTTTTAATTTGTCAAAACTGTAAAATGTCAGCGGTACCGAAATGTACGCCGCGCGACGCCATATTTGAGGAATTTTTGGCTTCAACATACGTCACATCTTTCCCGTCCTCTTAGCGTAGCGTATTTCATCAATGCATAAAATGGATACAGACAGACAAAAAATATTATAAGTAAGTAGTATAAGCCCATAAAAAACCAATGCAACAACAATAAATATTATTCATGCAGCACACCATTTATTCGTGAAATTTATCGAATAAAATAAAATAATTGTTTTAAAGTAAATCGTATTAATTTAGAGATAAGTAACCCAAATAAATTACCGAGCGATCGGTCATTAATAACAATGAGACGTAAAATCGATTCCAATAATAATTATCCGGTGGGCCACACCGTGACGCGAGCAGGGGTCGGTCCATTAAATACATAATTATTGCGATACAACTAATAAAATTAATCACTGGACATAATAATTAATTGCGAAGTATTTCCCGCGGTTTCATCCGCGTGAATTTCGGATTTTCGCAAATCCCGCAGGAAGCATGGACTTTACCAGGATAAAAATTAACTAGCCTATGTGTCATCATTATCATCATATCAGCCTGCGGACGTCCACTGTTAGACATAGCCTTCCCAAGCGCGTCAGCACACCCTCTCCTCAGCCTTCCTTCATCCAGCTACTTCCCGCCGCTTTATATCGTCGGTCGGTCCAACGAGCTGGGGGTTGCCCCACACTACACTTACTTGTATCCAAGCCTATATGTATCCAATGTTAAATCTACGAGTATATCCATTTAATTTCTAGTCTTAACGATTTACAGTTAAGGAGTAACAAACTTTAACAGACGCATATAATAATCTTTCGCCGTTATAATGTAAGTGTAACTCGGTTTTCCCGGGTTTTCGTAAATCCTCCGGGAACCGAGGAATTTCCCGTGATAAAAATTGTTCTCGCTCCCTTTCCTAAGAAACATACTTTCAAGGAGGTTGTATACAACAACAATAGCTATAAATTTAATTTTAAAATCCCGCAAGAGTCGTAGCATACCAGAATAAAAAAGTAGCCTAGGTAGATAAATCTAAGTTATAAGCTATCCACATTTAAATTTTCAGTCAAATTGCTTGAGTAGTAGTGACGAAATTGAGTAGCAAACAACCAAATCCACAAACTTACAGCCTAAAAAACTTACAAACCATCACATATTATTTTTAATAAAAAATTTAAACTTTATAGTCAGGGCCAATTTGGTTACAAAAAAATAACGATTCCTGTGGGATTCAATAGTTTCAAAATCCACCCAGATAAAGTATCGGTTAAAAGAGAGTATCGAATAAAAAGAAAAACCGGCCAAGTGCGAGTCGGACTCGCGCACCGAGGGTTCCATACCATAAAAGAAGTAAAACATTGAAATAATCACTTCTGTTCATGAATTAACGAGTATAATTTACATGTAAGTACTTTTGTTGGCAAACCGCAAACGTAACTTTGTTTTTGGCGGATTATTGCTATTATCAAAAAAAGTATTTTATCTACGCTCATTGCTTAAAGTTCGAATTATGAAATCAAAATGTGTCACATATTGACCTACTTTATTCACAGACTTCTATAATTTTTAAAAAGTTATTCATTATAACATCACTGTACTATGGAAATATCTCTAGATAATTGAATAATTTCCATTACGATACTCGGCTCTGGGTTCCTGTATTTTCATATGTCGTCATCACAGACCAGGGAATAACTTCTTTTTTCTGTGGTCGTCATAGCCAAAAGAGAGAATCCTAAATTTTGTTTTTTATATATGGAGTCCACAGACAACATTTAGTTGGTAGTCATGGGATGCGCCATGATCGACCATAGACAACAATTATTTCACGGAAACAATAATTTTTCAAATTTTTACGATTGTTATGACGTCGGGTCACTATTACCTATAACTCTTCTAAATTTCAAGTCGATAGCTTGAATAGTTACTGAAATAATCGAGTGTGACAGACGGACGGACGGACGGACGGAGAAAGTCTCACCATAAGGGTTCCATTTTTACCATTTTGGTATGAAACCCTAAAAAAAGAAATCGTCACGTCCAAAAAAGATAACCTAAAGAAAACAAAACCAAGAAAGTAGAGCAAGGTTTTAATAAAATACGCCAAGGAATAAGGGCAGACAAGCTAAACGAAATGTGTACCGACATAGATAAATACTAGATCCCCCCAAAGCGTCTGTCTGTCTCATTACGAACATCTAGACAGGTCTCCCGCTCGGTCTAGACGTAAAGGCGCCGAGATTACAGCTAGACTGAAGACCTAAAACTAAATGGGTCGTAAGCTTTATTTCTTATGAATACTAGAGAACGCATTCGTGGTTGTACAAGAGGATTTCCAGAGAGGTTTTGACGTGGTTAACGAGAGTATTTCTTGAGAAACTAAGTATGAAAAGGCAATGCTATATGAGGTAGGTAAATCTTCTTCTTCAATGACAAAGATTCTTTTAATGCCTCACAAGATATCTTAAAAGTTATGTAATAATTTTTCATAATATTATATAAGAAAAATTGTATATAATGCCAATTTTGAATAGAGCAAGTCCCGAATTTCTTGCCAGTTTGTCTCGGTGCAAACCTGCTTTGCAAACCTAGCGGAGAGTTTTGACTTTTCATAAGAGCCTAATATTATTAAGGCCTATGTGAAAAAACAAAGAATTTTCAATTTCATTTTCTTTATACTTTACAGGCAGAAAAGGTACCCATAGTCTGCGTTATATCTCGTTACTCGCGTTGTAATAAAATCAAGATGGCGTCTACTGCCCAACAGGCCTACTGAAAACCTCGTAAGTGCGACAGAGAGCGCACTAAGCGGCATGTTTCCTCATTTTACTGCCCCACGTGCAGCGAGAAATAGCGACCAGTGTAGTTCCAAAACCGTTGTTTTTGTTTCCCCTGAAGACACCGAGCAACGGGTGCGGCCGCCGCAGCCATCGTAAATAACGTATTTTCACTCGCAGCGAGTTCGAAACACCGTTAAGTATCTACCTAACCATGAGGAGGGGAATTGATAATTATTGTTAGTCGAGTCGTGATAACTGTAACGCAGTATATACTTTTACAGTTGTCATAAACTATGTTCAATTGTTAATGTTCCAATCAATAAATAAATTTCAATTTCAATTTCAATTACATTGTATACCATTTACGTCGTTTTGCAGATTGCAAACTCAAACCCCATGGGTTACTTTCTGTTTTCCAAGAATCAAGCAAGAAGTAAAGTGACAGAAAATTGTAATGCTGTTAAAAATCCTAAAATTATTTAATAGTATAAATCACATAACAATATAATCGTTAGTTTTAGTGCCACACCGTTTGCGTAAGGTACAGAAGTCCTTTGTGGGGTTGAGTGTACGCTTCCACAATATGATCCCGAAGTCTGTCTTGGACTTACCTTTGCACCGGTTTAAAGATACTATCAAAAAACATCTAATAAATCAGGGTTACTACACCATTGAAGAATTTTTAAATAACAAAGATTCTTGGAACGATAGTGATATGCTTCCATCTCCTCACGAGATATCTTAAAAATATTGATTCATACTAAGTACTAAAAATTGTATATTGAGACATTTTTTTTTAAAAGAGCAAGTACCGAGTTTTTTGCCAGTTCTTCTCGGTGCAAACCTGCTTTCCGAACCTGGCGGTAGAGTCTTGACATTTCATTTCATTTCATCTCATTTCAATAGAATTAAAGTGTCAGAAAATTGTAATGCTGTGAAAATCCTAAAGTTGTTTAATATTATAAATCACATAAGAATGGATATAAGCTTTTGCTTTTAGGAAATTACGCAAAAAAAATCACAGCGTCCGTTTGCTACTCCTTCACGAAGCAACTAGACTAGCAGGATTTAGCTTAAATTCGGTATAGAAATAGATTATACGCTGTTGAAAACATGGGCTAGTGTCTATCCTGAAATATTCATGGTCCGCAGAGCGGAGCCGCTGGCAGCTAGTTAGAATTATGATTTGCGATACATATTATTTATTGTACTGTTGATTATTGCATTGGGTAGAAAAAAAAGGCGTGTGGCACTCGGAGACTGCCGTGGTAAAACTATTATTGCATAGAATTTAAAGTTATTTTTAGTTTTGCCATCAATCGAAAAGTAGAACTTTTGGTACCAGGCTGCCACGAACGCAAGGAGTGCAACTTCACAAACTTTTTAGTTTTTAGTTTGTCACCTATCGAAAAATAGCAGAACTATTTAGTGACTTTTTGAAATATCACGCGTGATATTTCAAAAAGTCATTAAAAAGTTTGTGAGTTGCGCTCTTTGCTCTCATGGTAGCCTAGTACCAAAAGCTGTACTTTAGGAGTGGCAGGTTATTTTCGTTACGGTTTTTCTGGATTCGGTCTGCACCGTCAAAGCCCGCGATATAAGCTATGCAATAGCTTAAAAAGACTCGTGATTTCCACTACTGTTACTGGGTACTCAAACACCGCACGCGTCACCGGCAGCCGTGAAACCTCATGCAAATTGTGGTTCCTATTTGTGCAGCCGGCTTTTGGGCATTTGCAATTCACGCCCTGTTTACAGTTTATTAATATTTGAGCTCGCTGTCACTGCTATAACGACAAAACAGTGGTTAAGGTTTTATCAGGCCAGGTCCCCTTATCACGTAATCGAGAAACTACAGGTACGCGTATCGACGTGCTAATTTCAGACGGCCGCCACGCGCCGGATACTTTGCTCGCGTTAAGTCGGGTACGGTCTGTTTTACGCCCTACGTGCGTCCGATGGCGTGGTAGCTCTAGTACGTCGAATGCGATAAAGTTACGCGATAGAAAGAGACCAACTTTGCGTTTGTTGCATGTTCTATCCGGAGTCGTGGCCAGGCGCTATTGCGAATATTATACATCATCTTGCCGAGTAAGCCGTCTGTACCGTTAGGTACTATTAGGTATTCCGTGGTTTTACGCAAGCCGGGTCTGTCACCCAATTCTTTAATTTGGTTTTTGGTAATTTGTAAGATAATCGCGTATATGATATCACATATATCTTATGGCAGTATCATTGCGGGAATGGCAGTATCAATATTCAACTTTTTAGCGATTTCTTCATGGCGACCATCGGCGTAATAACAGTGGATCCATTTAGTTACAATTAGGTTAAAATTAGTTTTTTCAAGGTACTAGTTATCATTTCCAGGTCAGGTCAAAACGGTGTGGGTGAACTTTAATTTAGGGGGCTGATTGAGTAAGGAAAACAATTTCATCGTTATCGGAATCGTGAGCAAATTCTGCGCCCCGATTGGCTGACGTAAATCAGGGAACCAATTAGCGGGTTGGATTTGTAAACGATTACGATAACGGTGAATACGTTTCTCTAACACCATCGCCTAGTTGGTTTAGTACTTTCTCCAAAAACTGACGAGGTTCTTAAAGTGACCTCACATAGACATCACGCATGTCATCCAAATAAGAGTACGCAAAAAGTAATCTAAATCAGTCGGTTGCATTCAAAATACAGTTACAAGTTTTGACCGGAACATACAAACATTGCAAGTTAAATAAAAGCTTTTAAAAGACATTATTTAATTAAAGAGGACCACTGTCTTCCTCAAATATAGGTTTTTAAAATCCGTTTCGATCAGAATCTAGATCGCGCTGGGCTATCGCCGGCCTACGTTTGCGGCCGTTACTCGATTAGTATCGGGGAAAATTCTCGAATGTTTCTCACACGAGCGAATTCGAATTGGACCGGGCTCATAGCGGATCTTTTGTGATTTCTAAATGGTCCGGATGATGCCTCTATGCGACTCTATCGGCTGGCTATTGATAGTTGAACGTCTAGTATCGATTTTTTTTTGCGTTTTGTGGCCTCATACAGAACCTATGGATAAATTAAAGGTGAAATATCTAAGTCAGCTTTATTCTAACAAAAAAAAATAGTTGTGTTGCCCAGAAGTTCAGAAAAATTTAATAGGAAGATTCAATCAACTACCATAATTACTAATTAGTAAAACAAAAGGCTCTTTTGCCATGAATATAATTAGTATTAAAAACGCCACGGCAGTGGTAGACGGTTCAAATCCCGCCAGGCGGGATGATTTTGATACGTATCAACATAGGCTTATTAATCTATGGACGACGGGTGTAATACAAAATTCACATGGGTAGGGTAGGGTACATGAGTATTTTTATAAAGAAACTAAAGCATTGTAATTTATGTCTTAAACCATTAATATACAGCCTAATTTTCAAACACGAGACTGAAGTGCGATTGTATGTCATTTTGCATTTTGTATGTCATTCTGTTTGGACACTTTTTAGCGCTGACCCACAATCCTTAGTTTATAAATCAATGCATATCAATAATCAATAATATAATTTAAAAGACCGTATGACCGATACCGACACGACACATCCACATCCCGACTTTTTCATGTCTAAATTCGGGTGTGTCATATCATATAATACGTAACCATAAATAAAGGCAGTAAGTATCTCATACAAAATATTTCTTTTTTAAAGAAATTGATTTCAACTTAATCTTTATTTAAATAAAAATCCACAAATAGAGATTTAAAAAGGGCTTTTTGATGAAATAAAAAGGTGGAATTATAAATACCATTCTTTTTTTCAAACTGTATCATATACCTGTCCTGGTGTCATATTTGCTGACATAAACATGGAAAACCGTTTATCTCTAAAAAATTCAGCTTTTAGAAGGAACGAAACTTCTCATACTCATTACTCGTATACCCCTCGACACCTGTATGGAAATCTTTAATAATCCACCGTCTTTTTCCATGCATTCAACAGCCGTAGACACAACACATCGCCTAGACTGGAAGGACTCGTGATTGAAAGCTGTTCTTTGTTTTCAATAAACTGTGTATGTGTGCGTACACTTTAATAACTCTGTAGTTTTCTGTGTCTAGGGAACCACTAGGCTTATTAATCTATGGACGACGGGTGTAATACAAATTTCACGAAAAAAGTGGCCCGAGAAAACCTTTATAAACGAGGGTACATGAGTATTTTTATAAACAAACCAAAACTTTATGTCTTAAACCATTACTATACAGCCCAATTTTCAAACACTAGACTGAAGTGCGATTGTATGTCTTTTCGCGTTTTGTATGTCGTTCGGTTCGGACACTTTTTGGTGCTAACCCACAATCCTTAGTTTATAAATCAATGAGGGAACCTTTTAGGGGATGTGCATTATAGGAGACTGATGTTCATAGAACAATGGGCAATAGGTAGTAAGTAAGGATATCACAGTTTTAGTTCTCTACCACATTGCTACACATAACCACGCTTTGGCTCTTACCGATTGAAAACTGATGCGTTTAACTTTCCAGTTGATTTACTCTTGTTACCTCATTGTTCTTATCAAACTATTAAGGAGACGGTAATTTACCTAAAGTTGTTTCGAATCATAGGTTATTTTATTTATTTATTTATTTATTATCAATTCAAATACAATTAATAAAACTTAATATCTAAAACAGCACTGAAAAAACCACCGAGGTTTGTCCTCAGTGTCTAAATCTGCAACAGCTAATTACTTAAATAAATAATACAGTAGGTATAAAACGTGGTACATGAAGAACCAAGTAAGTATGTAACATAATATTATAAATCGTGAAAGGTTTATTATAGGTTTATAAGAGAAAAAATAGGTAAAAAGGATTAGTACTAATTTGAATAACACATAGATAAAAAGGTTCGACCCGGGATTCATAAATTCCGGTTATGAATCCCGGTTCGAGCCAAAAATATTGTTTTTTTTTTTTAATGTCAGTAACGTAAGTTTTAGTAAAGATGTTGATCTTTGCTAAACCTTACCAAAAACGTGGAACGAAATAGGTTATAATGTGGATTAGCTGATCACGTGACTTATCGATATTTGAAAATAGAAATAGAATAGATAAGATAACATGGATGCAGGTGCAGTCTATCTCCAGCCAAACTAGTTTAGCAGTGGCACGAACGAATAACGAAACAAACTTTCTCACATTTAGAATATGAACAAGATGGGATAGGTACACGAAGAAACAGGACGTTTTCCCATCTTTCCCTGGCCCCGTGTTACACATAATAAATATTAATAAGGCGTTACATATTTATAAGGGGGTCGGACCGGGTCGCTTTGTCTAATTCAATTTTGGTCTGCCCTTACTCGGCGGTTTCTTTTGTGGTATTGTTTAGGTGTAGTTTTTCCTAACTACCCGCAGAAGGTTTATGAGGTTATGGGTCAAGTAAAATTGATTTGTCATTGTTGGTGTAATACATCAGACATTCATTTAAAAAAAACTTCATTATTAAATATTTCAATGACTTTTGCAGATTTCAAATAGGAGGGAGGTTTGGTCCTCGATATGAGTCAGTTTGTGATTTCAGTTCTAAATTGAGTCATGCGATTTCACGTTCCGGTGCGATGCTGTGTAGCAACCAATTACAGTCTGTCGCTGCATGTCAACTATGTCGTTAGGTGACTTGACCCATAACTTTTTCCTTGTCTACATAAAAACATTCATCGCGCCTAAAGACTACTTCAAAAATCTGAAAAGTTGCCAAAAGGAGAAAGGTCAAATGTCAAATCTCGTGAAAACGTGCAAAGTGACAGGCAATCGGAAAAGTTCATAACAGCCGCTAACGACGGCGACGACACGACCGACCGTCCAAAGTGATTTATGTACATCTTGCCACTTGATGAGGCAATTTGAGGACCCTACTTATTATGCTTTATAATAATCACTTTCATTATAAGGGTTCTGCTTCTGAGCCGCATTCGGTGTGGTGTTTTTAATATGCAACATTTAAACAGAAGAAAACATTTAAAAAAAAAAAGCTTTATGATGACTCAGATAGTGGAAATAGTATAGACATTGGCCACTTTAACACCCTTATGCCTTTAAAAATACAGTAATAAAACTAATTAATAAATTCGTTCTATAAAATGTAAGTCGTTGAAATATCCTCGGCTCTGAAGCTAGAAAACCCGTGACCAATTATAAGAGTAATAATAATCTTTCCATGATATACTATACTAACTCTGATAAAATTAGTATTAATACCTGGCCTGAATAGTACACATGAATTCAAATATACTATGATTTACACGCACACAATCATAAATAATCGACCAATCGCGTATAAATAACATTTTGTATCCGACGCAAACTCAATTCCGCAATTATTCCGGATCCGCATACAATGATCTACGAGTATATTACTTTCCATTGCTCTTTATGTATCAACTAACTGTAAACCTTATTTAGTGGTAATACGGAATGTACTGCGACTATGCTGTACAAATTGCGAAGCATTAAGCGTTAAGTGTTATTTTGTAACGGGAATTCAGCTCTTATTACAATGGACTAGAGTCCTGAATTGTTTATCCTACTCTCGGGGGCAGGATCAGCATTTCACGCAGAGTTACACGTGTAAAAGAAGACAACACTTGAGTTGTACCGATGAGCTTTTGTCACCCAAAAACTTTGATTTTGAACTCATCTTTGTTTTATCTATCTAACAAGACTCGACAAACATATTTTTTATTTAACCAATTCGCAAAATGAAGATAGATAATAGTCAAATTCAAAAAAAAAATATCGCGAAATGAAGATGCAATAATAAACGCAAAAACCAAATTTTGCCAATTATGTTAGTATAGTTTATAAAATATAATTATTATTAATTAACTTAAAAATAGCTTACTTGACACGTAATAACTACGAAAAAGCTATCACAAACCGTTATAGATTGTCGAGAGTATGTTTTTATAAGTTAATCACATTATTTGACCCAGTGGTCGGGTCCTTTGTTAGAAGCTGATACTGTTGTATCACTCTCTTGTGCCTTGTAAATTTCAACCGAAGCGTTTTCGTAGACCTCTCAGATAGGTAATATATTCAGTAATTACTAATTCAAACTTAAAATAACGCCCCAAAGTACAAAGAGCTGAGTGCTAGAGTGGGTACCGATTCAACAGTTCAAGTACACCTAGTGGCGTTTTTGCATACTTGATTATTTTAATGCAGCCATTGTAAAGTTATATAGTGTTACATTTAAACTAACTTCATGTATGAGTTATCGTTAAAAAAACAGCAATTATACGAAAATGTATGCAAATGCTTTCCTTTGATACCCATGTAGTACGTGCATTAAAGTTACTTGTCCGCCATCTTGGGTGCTCCGCCATGTTGGATTTAAAATAACCTCACGCAGTATAAGAATCTGTTGTGTGTGAATCTGAGCAAAGATACATTGCAATTTGCAAGTTAAATAAAAGTCAGTAAAAATGAGGTTGTTATCTATAAAATACAGGCTGCCCATATTTACATTCAAGTAACGTATTTTTAAATACGTATTTTAAATTCTAAGGGATTAAATTATATTCTCAGACCTACCACATATCAAACGGTATACAAAAAAAATCATTAAATCATTAAAGTTACAAACACTGTGAATTTTATGTTTTTTTTTACTCTATACAAGTTAGTACTTCACTGCGATCTCACCTGACGGTAAGTGATGATGCAGCCGTAGATGTTAGCGTACTAACTTGGAAGGGGTAAGTTATGTCACCCCAACGGTTTCTACACAGCATCGTACCGGAACGCTAAATCGCTTGGCGGTACGTCTTTGTGTCTGGTGTTATAGATAAGCTTCCAGTTTTTCGCATGATTACGTACAAAGTCGTCGTCCCGCAGTTTAGCGCTGACCGCGCGAAGTCCGCAAGTGTCCGCAACTTTGCGGTTTTCCGGCGAACTTCACAGCGGTCGCCGCGACCCGGAAACGAGGATTCTTTTTAATTAAACGAGCTCCATGACGTAAATGCGGCTTATGAGTTGTGCTTTTTTGCAAACGAGCGAAACTTTTTGAGTTAGGGTACTGTTTGGGGGAGTTTTATTTATGACGTTTGGCAGTATGAGACAAGTCCTAAGGGTCCGAAGTGAATTGTATGATTTACATAGCTTTAATGAAAATGAAAATGAAATGAAATTTTTCTGCTTGAAACATTGCAAAGAAGAACCAAAAAGAACCAAACACGTTTCGTCTAATGACATGCAAATGTATTGTGTTTAAAGCTTTAATTTTCACATAGGCCTAATTTACAGGCTCTTATGAAAAGTCGAAAACCCTACCGCAAAGTTCGAAAAGCAGCTTTGCACCGAGAAGAATTGGAGAAAAACTCAGCACATAATTTAAAAAAAAATTATACTATATACAACTTTCTTACAAAGTATGAAAAATTATTACATACTGAATACTGAAAATCAAAAATCAAAATCAAATCTTTAGATACACAAACTTATCATCGCCCATACACACACAAATGTAGCACATCTCTAGTGGATAAGCCTCCTTCATGAAGCAGACAGCTGAAATTTTTCACAGTGTCCCTTTTTGACGAAGACAAGGGATAAGGAAAGGTCGCTTGAATTTTAAAATCATGGTCAAACGATTCAGTAATTAATTCAAATAAAAACAATAAAATCGTATTAATATGCCACGACTGGGTATAGATTAAAAAATTGGTTTTCGTAGAAAAAAATAAACGTTGAAACAAAAAAAGTATAAAAGTTTGAAAATTAAAAATACCAGCGTCCGAATACCGCTTTGGCTCCAATTTAACCGTCTCTCTGCCGGCCCTCCCCTCGCTTCAGAGTCGGTTATAAAAATTTCCATATCCGCTTGCATTTTATAAAAAGTATGCAAATGCTGGCTTTAATACGTTTCATCTCCCGTTTAACATATTCACATACATATATAAACTTCACGAACATTCAAAACAAATGTTTGTATTGGATATTGGATGCCACTTTATGAGTATTAACTATTTGATAGTATTTTTTATTTAATTACTCTTAGGTACTACTACTAGTTGAACCACGTGATTTCGAAAAAATCTCCCTTATCCCTTGTCTACATCATGCAGAGAAGTTCTGTGTAAAATTCTTCACCTTTCTTGAACTAAAGGCAGTATTAACGCAAGTTATTTCTTGTTTTTTTTTTTATGCTTTCCTTCCAAAAATAATACTTGGTTTAAGGAACTCCGTCAGATTTATTTTGACTCCTCCGCGTAGATTAAGATTTTTCAGTGATCCCACGGAAACACAAACACACATAATATAAGCTTTGGCTCTATTATATTAGTGTGTCAAGTTCGATAAGAATCGTTCTTAGAAAGGCTATAATATAAGCTCCTAACCGGCTGCTACACTGCATCGTACTTTAAAAGCTGCGGCTAAAACTTTTCTTTTTCACCTGACAAGACTTGAACCAATTTATAAAAATATATAAAATCCTAAATAGCCTCGAACGGAGAATTGATTCTAAACAAGATACTGTAAATACGAACACGGTGAAAAGTTTAAATACAGCTGTGTTTTTACAGATTTTTAATTAAAAGTCTACGAAGTACAGAATCAGAAGAAAACCAATGCCATTAATTAAGTTGTAACAAAAATCCAACGTACGTAGCACTTTCGTAGCATCGTAGCACTTTTAGAGCTACGCCGTAGCTGACACGGCCCAACGGACTTGAAATACGTTTATGGCCCACTAGGGGACAACTAGTAAGCATTAGTAGTTTTATCACTATAAGTTAAAAAGTTCGGTAACCAAAATCAGATTATCCAAATACCTAATTAGTTGTAAAACCTAAAATAATAGTAATAATAATCCAACGCAAATATTTTTTAATGTGATTAATTTTAGTGTGCAGTATGGAAATAGTTATGTATATTTAGCAGTTTATATATCATTTATACCGAGTTTGTTTTTATTTTTTATTTTGAGGCGCATATTTTGATAACCAAGCCGCAATTGAGTTCAATCAACGGTGCCAATAATTAATTCTTCTTCGTATCTATTACAGTTTTAAATAACGTCGATACTTTTGGCACTTTTTCAGCTAACAATTTGAAACTTTGTAAGTCCTCATTCAAATGAGGTTCGTATTTAGTTATTGACAGTGCTCGAAATGGACCGGAACGCACCGGAACGGCATTCCGGTCCGTGAAATCACCGTTCCGGTTCGTGAAATCAGCGTTCCGTTTCGTGAAAATTATTCTCAGAGCGTTTCGAACACTGGTTTTTAAATAATTGAGATTATACAGAGTACATTTTTATTGCAAAGTTGTGGCTACTCCAATAGGTAAAAAATACTTTCTCCAAATCGTTAAAGGACCTAATATTTAAAAAAAAAAATGAATAGGAGTACTGTGAAGGAATAGCGTTCCGGTTCGTGAAAAAGTTCAATTCTACCACTGGTTATTGACATCTATCTTCTTTATCAAACCTTTAATTACACGTCATTTAACGAAGCTTCGAATGCCTAATGTTACAGCGTTCAAATTTTACATACAGAAAGCTGCAGCTTTTTCGTATTATTTCATATAATGAAAAGTCTAGAAGGTAAAAGGCAAATTTATGAAACATTTCGCTTTGCCGTATTCGGGTAAAATACTAAAGTTCACGTCGTTAAGGCTAGGAGTCTAGCAAAGCGACTAGCTCATATGGCTATGACCTATTTAGCTTCCTTTCATAGGAAACTGAAGCAACATCACCCACATACGTAGGAGCGTTTTACTTTCACACTATCAGTGCCATGGCGAACATAATATTTCCTTTAAGAATTAGGAGGCATCATCTCGAATGCTCTCCCCACTCTTAGCCCCTTTGCACACGGTTCGTAAGTATAAGCGTAGCGTAATTCTCGCGTACGACGAGGGCAGTACGAGCACGAACATTTTTAAACATGTCCGCCTACGAAGCTGTGTTGCAGCGAATCGTAGAAGGCGTAATTGTCATAGTAACGATACGCTTACGAGCCTTGGGCGTAGGGGCTTACTCGGTACTCTTACGGGTATTAAAGTAAATGTTGCGTGCATCGATATACCAATTATATCGATGGTTGCGTGGGTATAATTGAGATGCCATTTCCCGCCAACAATAGAGAAAACAAAGTTAAATAAATAAATTATATTTGGACATTACACACTTCGCAATCTAGTATCAAAGTAAGCGATAGCTTGTATTATGGGTAATAGATAACTGATAAAAATAAATATTAAATATAAATATATTCAAAAACACCCAGACACTAAAAAACATTTATGCCCATCACACAAACATTTTCCAGTTGTGGGAATCGAACCCACGACCTATATCGCAGACGGCAGGATCGCTACCACTACGCCATTCGATCGTCAAGTTATCCCTAATTAGGACAGCCAATCCAATGGAAAAATTAAAAAAGAAAAAGGGAATTAATATTTCTAGATATAATGAACAAAAACTCAAGAACGACAAGAAAAAAAAAAATACTTTCACCAATCGTGTTTTGAACCACAGACCAGGGAATAACTTTATGTTAACAATCTTAATCCAAGATGAGTTCGATATATAATTTCCTCAAAATAATAAAGTTGTCAGTTCTAATTATAAATTCCGAGATTCAACAACAATAATTTTAAACTACAACATTACGTAAATTATATTTCATACATTTTATTCTTCATATAATAAACACAATCAGGTACACTTTCATTGTACTGGCAATTTCGCACTTTTATTTATTTTGTTTTTTTTAAAACTGACCACCCTGATGGACACGCGGTCCCCAGCCTACCTCCGCGCCATGCTTCATTCTTTTATTGTGCGCGGCAATGAGCACTCGACTACAAAAACACGTCTCGTTTTTGTTAATTTAGGTTCAAAGTAAAAAAAAAAATTAAGTGTTCAGTGTTAAAACTTGCTTAATTTTCTATACTGATAATGCTTAGACGCTAGTAAAATTTATTATTATAACAAAAATAAAATCAAATCAAATCATATAATTGTGCATTCATCTTCGTCAGACTCCGAGGAAAGAGGGTAAGTGAAAATTAACCTTTTTCCCAGATATCACATCAACTCAAATATCAATGCTGACGAAAGTGTGTCCAAAAATTGAAATCCTAAGGCATCTCTAAGCTAACTTGGAGGGTATCACATTGAGGTTATCACGAAAGTATAGCATGATGCGCGAAATAGTCCAGGCATCTCTAAGCTAGCTTGGAGGGTATCACGTTGAGGGTACCACGAAAGCATAGCATGATGCGCCAATGCTCCTGGAGGTTGACTGCGGGTCAACACGAAGGATTTTAAAAAAACCTCAAAGGACTTTGCGGATACCAACGGGGGACGATGTCGGTGTGGCGCTGTTCTCGGCTTCACTACAAGTGGCTCCGCATGACCTCCCGGACTTTGATCCCGAATTGCTATCGGCGCTCAGTCACAAGAACTATATTAATGGTTAGTCCCGACAGTTATAAAATTCTAGCCGACCTTCATTGCAAAGAATCAAATAGTTTATTTGATATACTTGCCTGGCTTATGAATAGCCAGTTAAATGTTATAGCCTTTTATCAGTGATAACTATTTCACGACTTAAAAACTAATTCCACGAGGGTACCAACGCGTCGAACTTTTCTATGTACCTACAACAATAATGTTTAGATTTTGTGGTGGAAAATAATTTTACTTACTTTCGAAAATTAATGTTCAGATTGTGTAATGGGATGATAATTTAACTGTTAGCTCAACAATATTATGTATAATGTACCATTAGTCTGAAAGTTTCATTGAAGTGAATTGTTAAATTCTTTCTGAAACTAATAAAAATCTTAAACCACAACGCGTCCTGAACTGAGAAGAAGCTTAAGTATTGACAAATGACATTTTGTTTCGACAAATGACAAGTAATTAAAGTTCACGAACGGGACCAGATGTTTTTTCGGAGAAATAGTTTCGGGCATTATACTAGTTTCAATGGTTACTGATCGTCAGGTGTTGTAAATAAAGAAACCAGCAGGGCGCGGCGGGCGACTTTGCTATCGACACCCACCGCTGGGACAGCGCAATCTCGTTTCTCGAGAAACTAGCTGGCCCCCTCTCGTTACGGCTCGGCCAGCAGGGGGGGGCGTGACACACTTGAGTATTGGCGATCAGCCGCGAGGAAGATGCGACGTGACAGCAAGTTTCCAGCATCAGCCACAACAAGGACCAGGTTCATCGACGACGCTAGACATTAAGGTACCTATATGCCAGTTGTCTTCAACATTTTGAAGTTTATTGGTTACATATCACTGACAAGGAATCCGTCACGATCTATAACATGATCTAGAATTTCGAGAGTTATAATAAGTGAAGACTATTTTTTGACTTTCACTAGGTGTACAAATGTACGTACATTCAATAAAATATTTTAATGAATTGAACAAATTAAGGAACTAGCTCCAAAAAATTATTATTACATAATACCATTTTAAAAATCGTACACTAACACAGTGTACCGCCTTACACGTTCACAACAAAGAAAAAGCGACAAATGTCTTTGACAATCGACATTTCTTTTTTGGGTGAGATAATGTGGGAGTGAGTCACTGCATGTTCGATTATAGTTAAGATGTGTCTAACCTCAAAATCTTACGTGGTAAAAGATACATTCTAAATTTAAAGGCGTTGAATGAATTTGTAGTTCAAAATCTTTTGAAATTGATAGTTCATAGAACAGCTTACAAGCGAATACCTAAAAAGGGTTTTATGCCTATGAACTGAAGAATCTTATTTTAAAGTACCGATTCATCCTTGGTAAAATACATAAAGAAGTTGTGACTCATCTCAGATACTTACCGCGGTTTTTTCATGAAGATTTGTTAGGTGTTAGAGTGTTAAAGTTATTTACTACCCTCAAAACATGCTCAGTTTCCTGGTTTTATTTTAATTTCTGACGATATGGCAGTATCGTTACCCAACCGCAAACTATGACGTGAATTATGTAACAATTCAAATTCTGTAAAGAATTTTATACGCTTAACTCGTTGTATCATCTAAGAGTTAAGCTTAATTCCGATTAAAAGTCCTAAAGTCCACTTCTCCAGCTATTAGGTATGGATGGGGTTACACAGAACGTCTGTAGAAACAAAAAATGTAGTCCGTAAGAAAAATTAGACTTTAGACGCAGCTGTTCGTCCATCATCGGTTATCCTATCAGATGGCCAGTGGTTACAAAACATTTTTTAAGTCATCTAACTCCCTTAAACCTAAAAGGTTGAACTAGTGATTCACACGATTTCCCGGTCTAGATGAAGACTAATTCTTTTCATTAGAGGGATTTTTGTTTTTGTAATAATTAACGTTAAGATGAATCGAAATACCTCTTTACAGAGTTGATGGCCATATTTTTCGATACATCTATTTTGATACACATGATTTACATCAGTTGCATAGAGGATATCAAATATCCTCATTTAAACGATTGGGTTAATTGTTTCTTATATGGAAATTGAAGATAATCAAAAGCTGACCAAGAGTTACATCCAGTTAATGGGATTAAGCTATCGCGGTAAAATTATATACTTCAAAGTTATTCAAAGAGTTCAATCCAGTTATTGAATTTATCGCTTCTTGCAATAATGCGAAATGTAATCAATACGAACCCAGACGTCTTAGAAACAGACGCATTCTGAACATTTTGGAACACCAAGTTTACCTTTGCTCTTCTATACATTCTTCTAGAGGAAGAATGCTTAAAAATACTATTATAGACAATGCTTTAGACATACATCGTCTAAGGACCTTTACAACTTTGGATTTTCTTCTTTTACATAAGGTGTCAAAAGACTTACTTCTTATAGTACATTTATTGATGATAAATAAATAATTATGGTCTTTCCCTAGAGAACCACAATTCATAGGAATTACTGGAGGAAGTTCTCTGAAGGCATTAAAAAATATATATATAAAAAAGGACATTTTGTTGGAATTTTTAATAATTTATATGTTTCAAAAATTTTGTGTTATTTACAAAGTTTTGTGGCAATACTGCTTAATTAACGACTGAGATCCGTACAATCCGTACCTACATTATAAGTCAACCTCGTAATTTCCAACAGAACAACTTGTTAACGACGTAGCATATGGTACGATTACTTGTTATCATTCGGCATTGAGTTTAATTTCTGCTGATGATTTTGGGTCAAATAAAAAAAAAAAAAAAAATATATATATATATATATATATATATTATATTGCGAAAATGAATAGATAAATTAACATCAAACACCACATAGTAGCACACAATATAGTATGCTAACACATTGCTCAATGGGCCTTAATAAGAGTTTATTCATTCCGTAACTTTGCTTTGCTGATCTTGTAACTTTTTTAGCTCTAGGCAGTAGACACAGCACAGAATGAGAACATTAGCATTAGTTAAAGTTAGTATTATTGTTTTTATATAATTCAAGGGAATTATTGAGTTTATACAACGCCAGCTACTACTCAGGGCGAACCAGTTTTAATTATACCATAATTAAAACTGAAGAGAAAGTATAAAAATTTGCCACAGCTTTGAAAAACAAATCGATATGTCGTTTACAAAATCTTAGACCAAGATATATAATAGACAACCTCCTGATAATGTTGAAGCGACCTCATAAGGTCGCCTGCAGGCAGACCACCGTGAGAACGTGTCTGCCGAGGAATATAATCTCTCACGAGAGAGGTCTGCGTTTCAGTGCACTCAGCAACACTTCCTCGGCGAGCACGTAGTTTGTTGCTTGACCTCATCAGAAAAGCAGTCTGCTGGTAACAACCATTACGGACGTTACCTAAGTTTTATAACCTCTTATTGAGCGATGATGCTTCTGTCGCAATAGCTCTTTTGCTCTCTAATCATTATTCATTATAATCTATCTAAATATAAATTAAACCTATTTATAATGTGACTGGGTTATTGATCCAGGAATTGAACGAAAAGATTGTGTTAATTAAATACTTCTGTGGTATAAAGAGGACCTATTTCCTATTATAATAGGAAACAATTTACTATCTGTTAATGTCCATAATTTAACAAAAATTTTCATCTCTAAACATCTACCTGATTGTGTTTATTATATGAAGAATAAAATGTATGAAATATAATTGATGATTAAACGAACTTACCTGTAAGTGAAGTTCTATCACAATTATGTGAATACATTTTATTCGAATATAATAATATAAGGTCCCTCCCATACCCAAAACCCATGAGTATAATACGAAAATTTTGTTAAATATTCTCTAAAGAATGAAGCATGGCGCGGAGGTAGGCTGGGGACCGCGTGTCCATCAGGGTGGTCAGTTTAAAAAAAAACAAAATAAATAAAAGTGCGAAATTGCCAGTACAATGAAAGTGTACCTGATTGTGTTTATTATATTCGAATAAAATGTATTCACATAATTGTGATAGAACTTCACTTACAGGTAAGTTCGTTTAATCATCAATTATATTCTACATACCTACTTAAAATTCCATAATAGTGAAGGGATACGTGGGAAAATGCGATTGTCAACGTAGGACGGTAATTTTCGTTAGAGATTTGTTAAATTGTTGGCTTCCAAAATATCGTAATCAACGCACTTATGAAACTAAGAAGTTACTGTGAATAAGTAACTAATAATACATTTTTATAATAAAGAATTATGAGGCGAACAAGACATTCACGTGATGTTAAGTGGTACCTCTACATCTGGCATGGGCTGTCAGATGTAGAGCGTCCCAAAATTTACATTGCAATGGCTTACGACACACTGCAATTCACTCATCATCCTGAGAAATAAGTAATTAGGTCTCATTTTGCATAGTAAAAGTGCATTGCCCTTCATACCGAAACACAGTACAACATTACTGCTTCACGGAAGAATTAATGAAACCGCGTTGGTAGATTTAACCTACCACCAGTACAAACTACAGTGATTTTTTTAAACAATATCTAAAATAAAATAGACTGCTTCACATTGTCGTAAAATACTAATAAAGTTCAAGACGTTATGGCTAACAGTATAGTGCAGTTTGCATGGTGCAGTGTGACCTAGCTTAGCCTTAGCTACCTTTCATAGCAAGCTACAGCGACATCCTTTGTACCAAAGAGGGCTCTTCAACGCGTCTTATCAGTATCATAGCATTTTACACTCACATTGTCTCTGAAACTGCTTCGGAATAGTCAATTTCATCCACAACAACACCACTAATTAAGGTAGAAATAACATTTTTAGGTCGGCGGTGGTTCTTAAGGACACTTTGCGCATTGACTTCAAAAAGGCTTTAGTTTTTTTTAAGTTATTGCATAGCTTCTATTGCGGGCCTTGTGCGTGGAGACCGAATCCAGATATTCCGTAACGAAAATAACCTAACACCCCCCACGGAGTGAGATTTTTTCTTTTATACGGCAATTTATCCGTATTCTTCGCAACTATCCCTTTTAAATATAACTATAGTCCACCATCTTAGATGTTCTGCCATATTAGATTTAGAATGATTTCACACAGTTAACTATGCATTTTCCACCAAATTAAACGTGTTTACAAAAGAACTCAATTGTCAAAGATATCTGCTTCAAAATGGTTGCAAAATTACACCCGAAGAAATTACATTGCAAGTTAAAAACATACTTGTAATCGTGTTTTACTAAGTAGACTAGCGACTATTTTCACCAACATTTTAAGGAACGCCTAAGCCGCTAGGTGACAGTTTTCACTTACAACAACTCTCACCTAAGGACTTAGGTGTTTCTTAAAATGTTGGTGAAAACGAGCATAAGGCTCGGTTGCTTGACTTAACTTTAACCAAAATGAGTCACCTTTCAAACAAACAAAACAAATGTATCTGGGTTCCATTTGCCTAGCCTGAATTTTATTTACGCACATAACTGTAATACGCAGTCATTTTTGTTTACAAGTGTTAAAAATCCAAAGTATTATAAATTGGAATAAACTAAAGAGGAAACTTTTCGTTATCCTATACCTTTAAACGAGCAATTTTTGTATATATATTTCTATATAATCTGGATCTCGGCAACGGCTCCAACGATTTTCATGAAATTTAGTATACAGGGGGTTTTGGGGGCGATAAATCGATCTAGCTAGGATTCATTTTTATAAAATGTCGAATTTACCAAAAAAAATAATAAAATATGATTTCTGCTGCCATCTATTAGCCAGTAGTTAAACTACCGAGCGAAGCACTCCTGCAGCTGCCATCTATTAGCCAGTAGTTAAGGGCGATGGGTACCATCTGGGCGCGAAAATTCAAATTTTATTTAGTTTTTCGCTCATAGTGGGCTAATTATACATTCAAAGCTAATGGCAATGTGTTTTGCGGGCACAACGTTTATGCATCTACATGTTTTTAACAAAAACTGCTCAACAATACTCATTTGCTTCATATTGGTTCCCGATAGCTCGAAATCTTTGAAACTGCAAAAAGAGCGAAGCTCGGTCACCCAGATATTAATACCTAATGTAGAGAAGTGGCCCCTCTTAATACCTCTCGCACGTATCTCACATTATTAAGACACGTGAGGGCGTGATATAAAATGTTCCGTTCCTTACAAACGGTTTACTAGGTTACTGAAAGGAGATGGTTCAGATTTGTATGGAGCGTCGGTCCGGTCCTTGTACAAGTAGAGAAATGAAACAAAAAAAATACTAAACCAGTTTTGATCATTCAAATCTGCGAATTTGTCGTAATTTCGGCGGTGTGATTATTTAATCTTTCCACGTTAAGCAACACTAAACACGAGTGGGTAACAATGGCGGATTCATATTTTTTGACGTTTTCTGTCAAGTGTCAAATAATGGGAGGTCGTTGATGTGTCACATAGGTTATTTACTTGATTGATTAGTTAATATTATAGACCAAATAATATAATGTTATTATTTTAGCAGCCTTTGATAATTGAAATGCATTAGGAAAACTAATGTACTTATAAAAATCTAGGAAAACACGTTAGCAGAGATGCCTAAGTGAGAATGCCAAATCGCCAGAAAATCCACAAAAAACACAAGAGATAGCATTCACGAGCACTTCACAACACCGCGGCAAACTCAGGAGTAATAGTGTTCTGTGCTCGGAATGAAAAGAAAACAGAAACACCATAGAGTTCATTGAATAATGCACTTGGCTGTCAGAAATGACATTTGATACATTTCGCGCCTCTATGGCTAAAGGTTGCCATCTTGAAAACGTATCGAAAACTTGAAATACATTTTATTTTATTTCTAGTTATTTGCTTTAATATTCTAAATTATTATATTTTTAATATAATCTACGTATTTTCCTCTATTCATGGTAGAGCGTACAAAGAGTACACCGAAGGTGAACCTTCTCCTTTGCACTCAAAGTAGGGCGTTTGTCTTACACTAGATATTATATAAAAGTTATTCTACCGCCATCGACAGGCAGTTCCATAGATTTATACGATCGTCGCTCGCGCTCCGAATAAATACAGCCCTACCTAACAACGAGAGCATCATGAGTGCGGCAACTTTTTTTTGAAATTTGTTTGGTGCGTGGATGGTGAGAAATTGTGTAGCGACGGCTCGGGTTTGCCAATTTATAGGCTAAGTAGTTTTTGCCGCACTTTTGAAGTCGGCCACTTGGACGTCTCTATGGGCAGTTCATTGAAAAACGCAACCAGAAGTTAACTCGTATTGCAGAGTTATTCCTGATAAGTAAGCCCCAGAGTGTCAATTTTTTTGGCAAAATAAAACAGTAACTTAAACTCAAATTGATTAATTTGCTAAATAGTTATACTTATTAATTAATGATTATTATTATTACTAAAGTGAAACTTTTATTGTATCCACCCCAAGCATGTCGCATGTCGAATTACAGCCGGGCCGGGGCCGGGTGTTATGTTAATTGCTTAGAAATATTATAGCGCCATCTCTTAACTTTATGTGGTACTTAAATATAAATTTTTGTCTTACAAACTTTTACTGTCACAACTAATAAACTGTTGCGTCAAAAGGTGGCACTGTTAACTCAACCGAAAAAAGTTTCACTTGCACCCAGAGGTGTGATTGCGTAAGAAAAACGTGTTCATAATAGGGTATTTGACTCCAATTTTTTTATTACTTTATTATAAAGTAGAATTAAAATAATGACGTGCACTGAAAGAACTAATTAAATCGATCAAATAACAAAAAAGTTATAAGCATTTAAAGATTTGTGATTAGACAGAGATAGCAACATGACATTGTGACGTCACACCGTACCAATGCCATAGTAGCTTCGTGCGGCTTCATACAAATTTTCGTTTTGCGAGAAAGGGATAGAAGATCCCCCCACTCCAAAGTTTAAACGCCTATAACTTTGTAAATCTTCGTTGGATTTTAATATTTCTTTCACTGCACGTTATTATTTTTATCCTAGTTTATAATAAAGTAATATTTTTTATCAAATTCAAAAGTAGTGTAAGACCCCATTATCGTCTCGTTAGCGAATTCCGCCCCGCGATTGGCTGACGCAATTCAGAAACCGAATCAGCGGGCAGAATCGGTAAACGATTACGATAACGATGAATACGTTTTTCTTAGACAATCTAGGAGCCGATTTCATAAAACGACATTTCCTTTCTTTGCTGTAAAAAAAACTAAGCGCGACACCGTCGTAAGCATAAATGTTCTGCAGTATTCCGCATTCAAGCATTCAGATGAGTAATGCACTCGACGTGCGGGGAACATGGAATACCGCTGGGTCCTGCACTACGTCATGCAAGTTATACCGAATCATCGCTTCATAGTTGCAAGCCAGATAAACTTAAAGTGAAAAACCCCTACGAGTGCCATTTAACGATTATACTGGCACGCGTGAAGCACTTCATCGAGTAATCATAGGCTAAAAATGCCCAACATCAATTTGGAAAAGAGCTGAAACTCTTACACCGCTGTACCGATATTAACCAAACATAGCTAAGATTAAGAACCACCACACGAAAATGGGCGTTCAAATGAAAAAAATCCATCGGTCCATGCATTTCATAGCTATGATGCCACAACCAGACATACATAGACAGACAGACATCGACGACCTACTTATCAAAACCCTCTTTTTGCGTCAGCGGCTAATAAAGTAACAGTAACTTCTCCATCCCACCAAAAATCCAGTAGGAATTTGGCAACTATTTTGTATACTTATTCCAATGTCTATACTTATAGTTACTGAAATAACCGACTGCGGCAGGTGCCGACACATAGATTTTGGCATTGAACCCTAAAAATAAAAATATCCAAAAGCTGGTCAAATGGGCTAAGGGTTCCGTCTGTCCTCAACTGGGTTTATCCTATACCAAAGTCAAAGCCGGTCAAAACCCTTGTTGGGCCGAAGAATAGGTAAAAAAACAAGTGAAACAAAGAAAGATAAATGACCACGCGTAGCGTACGTTCTTTTCACATGAGCTCCTTGGATAAACATTTCGCGGTAAGTATGTTATATTGGGGTCCGATTTGACCGGGTTTATTGAGTTATATTTATTTTGCTAAGCACACAAGAGCGTATGTCTGTATGCTTACGTCTGGGTCTGCTGAACACATTTTCACGTAATTTTTTTAACAACTTATTCGAGCAAACATGTTTGTGTTACCAAAATTTAAAAGATGTATTAGATAAAAAAAATCATGCGAATCATCTAATTACTTTTTTCAACACACTTGCTCATAAAGTGGCTCTAATTTCACCGCAATTAGGCACATAATGACACCTATAATCGCAAACAGTGACTTATTCATTACTATTATTCACTAGTGAGTTAGACAGTTTTTCTAATTTTATCTACAAATTAAAATTATTTTTAGTATTATTTTATTCACAAGTGTGTTGAAAAACGTCGTATGATACACGTGAGTGTTGATGACATGTTGATGATTACCGTCCTCGGCTATCTTAAAATATTATCTTATCTCAATGGCGCCCCAGCGGTAATCACCAACTTTACTCACTTGTACCATAGACTACTATTATTGATTAGTTTTTTACACACTTAGGATATAATTCCTATACGAATCAAAATTTCACTCGCAGCGGGATTTGAACCCGCGTCTCCCAGCTCTCGCAGCTGGGTGCTCTAACCGCTGTGCTATACGAGCGTTTCCCTGTGTGATGAAATTAAGATTCGTAACGTTGAGGTCACGCGAATCATACTCTTGCACTTGTCCCGTACTCGTATTTTAACATTATTATATTATTCTCTAATTTCCATTCAGGAAAAGGTGCGATAAACATCTATCGAACTTGTGTTCAAACCGATATTTGGTATAATTTAAGTTACATAATAATTAGTTAGTGATAGCTCAGTGGTTCTGACCTCTGCCTCTCATAAGGAGGTCGCGGGTTCGAATCCTGGGCACGCACCCCTGACTTTTCCGAGTTATGTGCGGTTTAGGAAAATATCACTTGCTTAGCGGTGAAGGAAAACATCGTGAGGAAACCTGCATGCCTGAGAGTTCACAAAAATGTTCTCGATGGTATGTGAAGCCCGCCAATCCGCACTTGGCCAGCGTGGTGGACTATGGCCAAACCCCTCTCAGTCTGAGAGGAGACCCGTGCCCAGCAGTGGGACGTAAAAAAGGGGTTGAGATGATGATGATGACATATTAAAACGATTAAAAGTCAAGATAAGTTAGTTGTTTTTAGTAAGTCACTACATTATAATCAATCAAGCCGGCCGGTCTTCTTTCAAATTTTCACACATTTCCGTTTACGTTTTATATATATGTGTATATCTCAGTTAACTACTTTAATGTGACTACAAATAGATTCATTAACCCGATGAAATCACTGGGGCTTTATTTTTGCTTACGGAACCCTAAAAACTCAGGCAATCTGAAAGTCAAAACTGACGTTAGGCAAAAGAGCAGTACACGGGGGTCGTTTTACTCGACAACTTCGCATTTTACGGCCCAGTTATAATTCTCTCCTGTATAATATTTTAACGTAAACTCCTAACAGGTGGGATTTATAGAAAATACAGGTATATACTAGCTGTTGGCCGCGATATCGTTCGCGTTTCATGGAAAGTAAGCATCTATTATCTCGGGATTCTAATGAGGGATAGAGCGTAAAGGTGGGTCTACGCTAGACGAACCGAGCACGAGCGAAACACAAGCGGAGCCGTTCTCGGCTTCGTCGTTGTACGTCGTTCGAGGCTTGTAAGTCGGTCCACACTAGACGAATTGTGTTTGGCTCGTGCTCGGTTCGTGCTCCATACGCCTAGCGTGGACCTTCAGAATCACTTTTCTTGCCCAACCGCAAACCAAACATTGTTTTCTGAGTTTAATTGTGAAAACCAAAAAAAATAGATGTCGTTGAAAACAATTTTCGGTGGAAGTTTGCATGGTAATGTGCATAATAGATTTCCCATATCCCATAGCCACGATAGCTGGGGGACGCGGGTTCGAATCCCGCCGAATGCGATAATTTTTACGCCGCTACCTTAATTTTATACGTATCCAATAATAATTAATATAAATACAATCCTTAGTGTGTGATGCACTATGACAAAAAGATAAAGCATAAATAGTTAAAGGTCACATGTCACATCCTCCCATTCACAACTGAGGAAATCTCCAATGGCGAAGCAGAGATCCCGTCTAATTTATACAAAAAATTTCCCTGTATACTCGTACTTAAAATCATTACTTGAACTCAGTAACATTTACCCCACAAAAAATAACAATGGAAAAACATCAAAACGAGAAGAGTGGGTGGCAAAATCGTGGGTGTAGAGTAGAGCCAACGAATATATAATATTGTAGAGCTAAATGGTATTGTAGAAACAAGTTTGTAATATGAATCGACATAACGCCCACGTTCTAGTACCGCTTAAAGTCTGAAACACGTGTGAATTGTGTTTTATAAAAATCATATTTTGTCCATTGTCATAAATGTACCTATACTTCGAGGCATCGATACCTATCTCAGATATTCAATCCATGCTACTCGTAACAGCACTTCATTTTGTTATAAGGTATCTTGTACTGTCTTTTTTAGTATCTTCTGCCTACGTGTATAACTGTGTTACACTTCGTTACAAGGTTTGGCTCTAATGCATGTTCAGTACCTTCTGTCAAAGTTTAAGTGTTGTACACTTTACTCTTTTATCTTCACTTACAGCTTCTGTCAAAGGGTAACTGTCGTACACTTTGTAACAAGGTATGGCTCTACTGCATGTTTCAGTAGCTTCTGTCAAAGTGTAAATGTCGTACAATTTATAACAAGTTGTGGATTTGCTGTGTCTTTCAGTACCTTCTGTCTATGACTAACTGTAGACAATGAGCTTAATACACTGTAGATCATTTTGTTACAAGATGTAAATCTACAGTATCTTTAAGTACCTTTTGCTAACGTGTAACTGTAGAAGATACTGTATCAAACTGTAGATCAACCTTATCTTCAGTGGGTCAAATTTAATGAGTCAGAAGTAATCCAATGGGATTAGAATGTTATTTAGGACTAGCTGTTGCCCGTTTAGGACTGACTGTTGTTGTCGACGACCTCCGTGGTTAAGTGGTTAGCGTGCCGGTTTTCAAGGCGCCGCCATCTCAGAGGTTCCGGGTTCGATCCCCGGCCGGGGCAATGTAAACAAAATAACTTTTCTACATTGTCTCGGGTCTGGGTGTTGTGGTACCTTCGTTGTTTCTAATTTCCATAACACAAGTGCATAAGCTACTTACTATGGGATCGGAGCAATGTATGTGATGTTGTCCTCTATATGTTTATATATATTTATTATTTATTATTTATTTATTATTAAAAAAAAAAAAAAAAAAAAAATCTTATTCTGAGATGATACCAACGCCCAGATATTGTAATTAAGCATTCTGATGCGCTGCTGTGTACGTAGCAACCAGTTCCTGGTACGTACGGGTTATCTTGTATAGTTATACCTAGTTGCACGATCAAAAGGACGATTTAAACTGTCGATATTTCAACCCCGTTTTGATTGTGCTACGTAGATAAGTAGCTATAGGTTTTTTAAACATCCCACTGGTGCTCTCAAATTTTTCAGGATGAAAAGTATCTTAAATGTTGACCGGGCATATATATAAAGTAGGATCATAAAATTTCATTTAAATCCGTTACATGAAAGACGCCTGCTTTTCCTGTTTTTGTAATGTTTTCTTTCCCGCGGAAACTCGACTGGATTAATAAGTTTTACTATATATATATATTTTGTTAAAGAGGCAACATAAGGTATCAGCATAACAAATTTTTTTACTAAATAAAATTCATTAGTTGTTGTTTACAAAGCTGTTACATTAATTGCGGTTTTTTAACTATCCCACGGGAACTCTTTATTTTACCGGGATGAAAAGTATCCTATATGTTGACCAGGGACATAGGCTACCACCACACAAAATTTCATTGGAATCGGTCCAGCCGTTCCAAACATTAGCCCGTACAAACAGACAGACAAACAGACAAACAGATAAACAGACAAACAGAGAAACAAAAAATTTGAAAAAAATTTAAATTAGTTCTATTTCACTTCTTACATCCCCCTGACTCCGTTTTTAGCATTTTTTTTATTTGTACAGAAATTCGACCTCTACAGATTTATTATATGTATTGATTGATGATTGATAAACTGCACTGTGCTCGTCATCCTGAGATATTAGTCCAGTAATGTCACTGGCTACACACATGCTTCGCTTGCCGAGTTAATGTGAAAGCGAACGATTCATATTGTGTTTGTGTATAATATTATATTTGTGTATATTAACTATTCCTTCACGCAAAAACCACTGAACCTATTTGGTTGGAATGTAGAGGAGATATTTTATACGGTATACCGTTAAAAATAGAGTAGTTTTTATCCCGTAAAATCCAAGGTTTCGCCGGAATTGCCGAAAACACGAATAACACGCGGGTGGCAAAAGTTTTTACTACTTGAAACAGCCAAGTCGAAGACTTTTGTTACCAAGTAAACGTAATCCAAGATAGGATACGCGATACTAATCCGAGATCAGTCTGATCCAGCACGAGTTACAATTACTGGTAATTTGTTGAGCTTCGTTAGTACCTATCGGTGTTCAATGAACACATTATTGGGTTCTACACGGGACGATTTCGAGCCCTGGTACTAAAAGACTTCTGTGACTGTCTGAATCGTGGGGTGACAACAAGGTTTAAAGTTTGCTTTGCTGCAACTTAATGCTGAATGCCAGATCTATGTTTCGTATGTAACCCTAAAAACAAAAAAAAAGTAATCTGTTCAGAGCAAATGCATTTTCAAGGACACAAGAAGAAAGCCTGATGCCTAAAATATAACAATAGAGACAAACATTAATTACTTAACAGATTCTTAGATATAGGTTTTTATATTGGTTTAAGTCAAAATTTAGTTACTAATTCACTTTTGGGCTAGATCGTAGCTCTATAATTGAGGAACCCTTGAAGGATTTTAGTGAAAGAAAAAATTCAGTATGCAAAATATGTCTGCGAAACATTAAAAAATCCATTTTTACTACCACTGAAACTATTTTTTGTGGTTATCCCGAACCCGTCTCTATTCCCAGTTTCCCCGTCTTATTTACCGGGAAATAATTTCCCTGCTACCCTGTCGCCGTATCAGGCCGCTCGGTAAAAAGCCCCGCAATTTCGGATCGCAAAGGGGATGCCACTCATGCCAAACATGCTCGCTCTTGTGACAGATTTTTTGCCACAGAATCTATGTTGAGCGCTCAGGTAGGGTTGTCTATAACTCGATAATGTGATATTATCATCAATATCAATATCAATACATATTATATTTCATTTCGCTTCATTTTTCAGATAATTATCGACATGGTAGTACCTTCTATTGTACAGGCACTTTTCGCGCTTTTAGAATTAAGTCACTCAATTGATTTTTGTTTTCGTGTGGGTAGTCCCACCGATATTATATATTCTGTGGTCTCACCAGCCGTCGTCATTCTTTTATTGTGCGAGGCACCGCGCGCACGCTCCGGCTGCCATTAAAATAAATTATTATAAAGAAAATAAAAATATTAGAAAACTTAGTAAAGCATAGACGTAATACAGTGTTGTGTTCATCGGACGAGAATACATGTAAGTCTTACTATGTATTTTTATTATTTACGTAATAGTGACGTTCCCTGTGAGTGTGATATTGTAATTAACCAAATTCCTAGCGGGTAATTGCGGGTTGCCACGATGGATTAACTCTTTTTAGTAAATGTGATGTGAAAATACATAATATAGTTGAAACACTCACGGACCTAGCAAAAGTAAGCTCTCCTCGCGGTTAACTGCGGGTTAACACGTTGGAATTGCGTAATATTTAGCAATTAGTAATGAAAATAGTGAACAAAGACTTGTGTATATTTTCTCGGGCCTAGCGTCTTTATACTTTCCTGACGGTTAACTGCGGGTTAACACGATGGATTTACGTGATGCATAGTAATTAGTTATGAACAAAAATTTGTGAATATTGTCACGGGCCTAGCATCTTAATACTTTCCTGGCGGTTAACTGCGGGTTAACACGATGGATTTACGTGATGCATAGTAATTAACAATCAAAAAAGTGAACAAAAATTTGCGAATACTGTCACGGGCCCAGCATCTTGATGCATTCCTGGCGGTTAACTGCGGGTTAACACGATGGATTTACGTGATGCATAGTATTTAGTAATCAAAGTAGTGAACATACATTTGTGAATATTGTCACGGGCCTAGCATCTTTATGCTTTCCTGGCGGTTAACTGCGGGTTAACACGATGGATTTACGTGATGCATAGTAATTAATAATCAAAATAGTGAACAAAAATCTGCGAATATTGTCAACGGCCCAGCATCTTAATGCACTCCTGGCGGTTAACTGCGGGTTAACACGATGGATTTACGTGATGCATAGTATTTAGTAATCAAAGTAGTGAACATACATTTGTGAATATTGTCACGGGCCTAGCATCTTTATGCTTTCCTGGCGGTTAACTGCGGGTTAACACGATGGATTTACGTGATGCATAGTAATTAATAATTAAAATAGTGAACAAAAATCTGCGAATATTGTCAACGGCCCAGCATCTTAATGCATTCCTGGCGGTTAACTGCGGGTTAACACGATGGATTTACGTGATGCATAGTACTTAGTAATCAAAGTAGTGAACATACATTTGTGAATATTGTCACGGGCCTAGCATCTTTATGCTTTCCTGGCGGTTAACTGCGGGTTAACACGATGGATTTGCGTGATGCTCAGTAATTGGTAATCAAAGTAGTGAACAAACATTATTTAATATTGTCACGGGCCTAGCATCTCTGTACGTTTCTGGCGGTTAACTGCGGGTTAACATGATGGCGTTGCGTGATGCTTAGTAATTAATAATCAAAATAGTGAACAAAACCCTTGTGAATAATGTCACGGGCCTAGTGTTTTTATGCTTGCCTGGCAGTTAACTGTGGGTTAACACGATGGGTTAGTATAACGTTACACAATTGACCTCTTTATGGTATCAAAACCTTTGGGTGATAACCCGATCGCTTTCTTTTATTAGAAAATGAGCCGCAATAATTAAATTACAAACTGCGTTCGATATCGCGCTCATCCTGGCCGCAATAGACGCCACCGCCATCGACTTCTGTGCCTGTAGACCCGGCACCGTCACAACATATTGTATGTACCGAACAAAAACCGAAATAAAAAAGGTTTACAAAACAAAGCAAAGGAAAAGCTATTGAAGGAATTTGCTGTCCCGGATAAATGTAAGCTCCAGCATTTAATCCAGAAATATATGCTGCTATCGAGGATACCCTAAGGGCTCATGATAAAGAGCTCTAGACCCGGCAGCTTTGTTTAGAAATCACAGCTATAAACAGAGCTATAACTATGCAACCGACCAGTATGACAAAGTACAAGCAATGAAAATCTTGTCGGATGGCTGCCACTTACTCACAGATCTTTCCTATATGGAAGTAAGAACGAAACTTATCACTCCGATACTGGACAAGTCTTTTGTGGATGTAATACAAAGTCTTAAAAGGGACAGATCCACTGAAACCTCTCGCCCTCGTTACCGGGGAAATTGGTCCGGCCCTCCTTGCTCCAGTCGTAAGGCAGGGGGGGGGGGCGGCGGATTGGATCGTATCGGGTGCATTACACACACTACTGACGAACAGCGGCGTAAACGCTACCGATTCTCAGGTCGTCTTCGAAAACGACGACCACCAACAAACGCGGCAGTAATACAGCATGCCGATAGGCTACAACACTATTACTCCTGTTGGCTTAGTACGACAAAAATCCCTGGTGTTCTGGGACATGGGACATGGGATTCGTAACGGTTAACGCATGCCGTTCACCCGCCAATTAGTGGTACAAAATGTTACTCCTCACAATACTGTCTCGATAAAACATCGTAAAGAATTATTTATTTCGAATATCTTTTAGCTCGAAAACCAAACGGGGATTATAGATTTATTCTGAACTTCAAAAAGCTCACAAAATGATACGTACGCGGTACAAGTTTAATGCAATAACCTTACGCGTTGAGCTCAGCTCTGCGAACTTTCAAGAAAGTAATAAAATAAGTAGTTTACTTATTAGGATACGGTGGTTTAAATCTTTTATGATAGTTTACGTATAGGGCACACCTTCGAGGGATGCCTTAGAAATGTAAAAAATACTACCCACTTGCGTCATGGTTTAGGTTCTATTACTAAATATGAGAATCCCTGCAGAGTCATTAGTTTTTGGGTTTTATTTACAATTCTAAGGACGTGAGGATTTCACTTCCATCAGAAAAACGTTACAATATTTTAATTTAAAAGAAAAGTTTTCTCGCCTGCCAGTTTGCACTATTAGAGACTTGGCCATTTTAATGCCCATTTAATAGGTACTCTTACGCCGGCCTGCCCAGCTGTAAGATATGGTCGGTTATGTACCAAAACACTGGAGAGGCAAAAATTTCTGGCTCTCAATTTACACCAAAATTACGACGAAAAAATAAAAACCTAATAATGATATCCTTCCAAACTTACAGTGGTGGTTGGCGGACACTCTTACCTTATTAAACACCCTTGCAGTTCTTAATTTTGACGATGGGAGGAATTCAGTTTCCTCACCTTAGTGAATTAAAAAGATCCATTCGGCAATGGTGCGAGGAACGAAATATATTTTGGTTTTTTTTTTATCGTAATATATAAAAACAAAAGACAATGTAAAAGCTGACCAGGAATCTCATCGAGAAAATCCTAATACATTATAATGGTAACTATCATTATCAGCTAGTGACGTCAGCATTCGGAGAAGCAACAATTGACCTTTTCGTTCCTTGCACTAATGGGAAATGTAAAAATTACGCATCTCGGAGACAAGATCCTAATTCTCTGACAGGAGATGCATCTAAATTATGTTATAAATCAATGATTGTTTTTTACGCATTTCCACCAGTTTCAGTGGCTTTACAATGTTAACAAAAAATTTAATGGATCAAGCCGAGGATATCTTAGCATTGCCCTATTGGCCATCAGAACCTTGGTTTCCCTTGTTAATGAGGATCGTTCAAAACGAAACTATATTTGTTATCCCTAATTTCAATATTAGTTCGTCCTCTTCCGGGACCTCACCGTCCAGAGAAGAATCTTACCCTGAAATTCACAACAAGCGGAACCCCAGGGATGACATAAGGCTTTATTATGGCATCCTTGTCCAAAAATACATTATAATTATGGTGACAGTTCTATCGTATCAATAACCATAGCCTTTATGAATTGTCAGCTTCATCCATTGTAATATTTTTCTCACAGAACAGTATAATAATGGAGCTGCGTATGAATCATTAAATACTCATCGCTCCGCGTTACCGCTGTTTTTCGGTAGTGAATAACCTATCTAGTATCGACCAAATACAACGCTTACTTAAAAGCGCTTATAAGTTAAAACCATTAAAACCAAAATATTTGTTTACTTGAGATCGTATAAAATTTGTTTGCCAAATAGGACTATGGGGACCTTACGTTAGAAAATATCACGGAAAAAATTAGTTAGTTATTTTACTTGCGCTCTTTACAGCACACTTGCAAACTTTCTCACGTATAAAACTAGAGAATTTAATAGTAAACGGCCCCTCAGGCGTAATGATGATGACGAAATTAAGGTATCAACAATAGAAATATCTTTACCCTATTTTGTAGAAAATAGATCAATATCCTATCTTCATAAAAGATTACATATTTGTCACGGAGCAAATTAGGCCATCAACGTCAATTCGCTAATTTTAACGCATAAAAGCCGCCCAGACCGGCAACTCCTCAAACCATCAGTAGATGAATAAAGTGTTGAGCGAAAGCGGAGTGGATGTGTCGGCGTTCGGCGCGCACTGCACGCGGCACACCACCGCCACATCTACGGCACACGACTCCGATATATTGATCGTTAGATGTTATTAGAAAAACAGCTTACTGGACTAAACGTTCGCAAACATAATAATATTGTCCTTCGTGTACTAATTTAGCAGCCGTTAACTGAGTATGATTGATAAAACATTAGAGGGTAATGTTATTTTCTGAACTGATGATTAATTGATTAATGAAATAGATTCTTATTTCTTATGTACCTTAGAGACGTTGTGTAAGGTTTATTCTTTAAATAAACGTTGATTTACTATGATAAACACACTAAGTAACATAGTTACAGTTTTTTACCTTCACAAAATTTTCGTCTCTAAACATCTACCATGTCGATAATTATCTGAAAAATGAAGCGAAATGAAATATAATTAATGATCAAACGAACTTGCAAAGTGAAGTTCGATCATAATTATATGAATTCGCTTCATTTGAAGATATAAACACCCTCCCTCCCAACCCTAATCAGAAAATTTTGTGTTACTCTAAAATAATGACGACGGCTGGTGAGACCACAGAATATATAATATCGGTGGGACTACCCACACGAAAACAAAAATCAATTGAGTGACTTAATTCTAAAAGCGCGAAAAGTGCCTGTACAATAGAAGGTACTACCATGTCGATAATTATCTTCAAATGAAGCGAATTCATATAATTATGATCGAACTTCACTTTGCAAGTTCGTTTGATCATTAATAATAAATCTGTTGTTTGTCTGTTTGTCTGTCTGTTTGTACGGGCTAATCTTTGGAACGGCTGGACCGATTCCAATGAAATTTTGTGTGGTGGTAGCCTATGTCCCTGGTCAACATATAGGATACTTTTCATCCCGGTAAAATAAAGAGTTCCCGTGGGATAGTTAAAAAACTGCAATTAATTTAACAGCTTTGTAAACAACAACTAATGAACTTAATTTAGTAAAATTGGTTATGCTGATACCTTATGTTGCCTTTTTAACAAAATATATATATAGTAAAACTTATTAATCCAATCGAGTTCCCGCGGGAAAGAAAACATTACAAAAACAGTTAGCAGGCGTCTTTCAAGTAATGGATTTTAATGAAATTTTATGATCCTACTTTATATATATGCCCGGTCAACATTTAAGATACTTTTCATCCTGAAAAATTTGAGAGCACCCGTGGGATGTTTAAAAAAACCTATAGCTACTTATCTCCGTAGCACAATCAAAACGGGGTCGAAATATCGACAATTTAAATCGTCCTTTTGATCGTGCAACTTGGTATAACTATACAAGATAACCCGTACGTGGCAGGAACGGGTTGCTACGTACACAGTAGCGCATCAGAATGCTTAATTATAATATCTGGGCGTTGGTATCATCTCAGAATAAGATAAGTTTGGTTAGTATAGATTTTACAATCCACGATGACACGCCCCACTCTATCTTACTCCATGCGAATTGAGTAACATAAGCGATTTCGACAGAGTGTATAAGTAGAGGAAGACCAAAGAAGATATAGGTAAATTGTGTAAAAGAAGATAGCACGTTGACAGGAGAGATTGGAAGAAGACTCCTTTACGGATCCATCGAACCCAAGGACCACTCATTTTGTACGGGAAATCTTGGGAAAAATTAAGAAATTCCACGGGAAACATTTTTGTAAAAAAAACGAATTGCACGCGGGCGGAGCCGCGGGCAACAGCTAGTACATAATATTTTAGTAGGAGCTCGGGACTTCGAATTTTTGCCTCTTTTTCTGACTTCTCGGAGTCCGTTTGTGGAGACTAAAATAAAGGGATATTTAGGCTTTAGGGCTTCTCTCTCTCTCCAGTCGCTTCTTCATTCCTGAAGATCGTGTTCCTGGGGTTGCAACCTCGCGCGGATTAAAGTTTTCCATCAGGTTCTGTTGGAGGCCAGCCGTGCAATAGTGTAAAACTTGCATTTGGAATCTTTTAGTTGGTCTGACCATCTGGTTGGTGAGCGGCCTCTCGCTCTTTTTCCTTCGGTATTGCCAGTCACAATGAGCTTTTCCAAACTATCGTTTCCACGTCGCATGATGTGTCCGAAGTAGGAGAGCAGGCGTTGGTAACATATGGAGGAAAGTCGCGTTTTGATTCCTAGCTGCGACAGAATAGACGCGTTTGTGCGCTTGGCTGTCCAAGGAATCCTTAACATGCATCTTTAGGGCTTAGTGGTAACGAAAAACATCGTGAGGAAACTCCATTCCTTGAGTTTACATTATTATAGAGCAAAAAAAGTCCTTTAAAACTTTAAAGAGCTTAAAAGCTTTGAGTTGTGGGTTTTTGCGGCGTTGCTCTTTTGACGATCTTCACATAGCTATTTATGTGGTTTCTTGAGATAAATTAAAACACTTGACAACCCTAACCATAGACATTTATAAACCTTGTCAATAGACCACGAAGCACGGCAGCTATGTGTTGCGAGTGTATGATACACTGCTTTTTCCCACGGCTTCGTTTGCGTGTATTTATTTTCTTTTATCTCTTTGCGCATCTTGGGAAAGAAGAATTATGATGAAGATTGATTGATAGCGAATTCAATTTTCTTGGTGGAACTATGATGATACTTAAACTATGATGTACTATGATTTTCCACACAGATGGAAAGTGAAGGCAGAGAAGGCGTTGTTTCAAGGATTACAAATGGTTGATAAAAATATAATACAAAATATGTATATTAGTTTACATAAATCTAACCCCATTACAAATAAACGTGGAATAGTTATACTCTGTTTTGTCTTTTTCCTTCGTATATCAAATGATTGATATGATTGATATAATGAGAAGGATAAATATATACAGAGTATAACTATTCCACCCATATATGGTTTACAACTAAGGGTTTAAGCTTTCGAAGTATGAGATCAAAATAAGTTTACTTCTTACTTTTCATAAAAGCACATACAAGGACTAATTAGTAAATTATTAAAAAGATAATTAATTATCAGCTAGTGTACTCACGACGGCGGTATTCCCCCGACGAAGACATCGGAGTTGGTGTTGAATTTGCCGAACACAAACTCCTTGCCGCGTGACGTCTTGTTCTGGGTGATGCCATCCACCGACAGTGACGTCACCTCGTCTCGACGGGCCACCTGCCACAATTTGAATAAGTTATATGTTATGATTTAAAAGAAAACAAGCGACTTTACTCAGTAAAGAACTTTACGTGTCTGTGCCGTTAATCTCTGAGGAGTTCCATGGTTAGGAGCCAATTTGGAATAAATTTGGATTGTACCAAAGATAGTGAAACTTAAAGTGACAGATAGACGTACAAAGTCATCTCAGCAGCTGATAAGAAGAGGCTGAAGTGATTCGTCTTGATGAAAATTTTCATTAGGTACAGATACGGAATAAGTAGAAATTAATAAAAAAACATTTCTCCGTCGGGAAGAAAAGATTTGCCCTTCCACTTCAGTTGACCGCGTCTCACGCTCGTCTAGTCAGTACGACGAGCTAGACGAACGCGTGACGCGGTCATCTGAAGTGTAGGACTGTCTCATTAGAAAAACTTCTGCGAACGGGCAATATAGTCTAGGATCCTGCTATGCAACGACCTTCACCGAGCTGTTTATTGGATGAAAACTATTTTATATCCAAATATATCAATAAATATATCGCAAATGGGTGGCCTAAAAAATTTCAGTCCAGGGCATGATCAATTAAGAATTAAAAAAAAACCATTGTAACATGGACTCCTATTTGTTACAGTTTAGTTGACATCGTAGTTAAACACACAGTAACATACAGTTTTGTAAGTTGGTGAAGGTCGACCTTACTTGGGATCCCCTACTAATACTTTGGAGCTAGGTTGCGATGTGCGTAATATCCAAAAAAAGGAGTAAACTCACCTGAACTTTATGCCAGTGCCCGTCATTGAGGTTGCTGCCAACAGTGACAATCTGCGCGCCCCCACCCAAGTTATACCTCAACCGCAGAGCACCGTTCACTAGCTTCAGTTCGAAGAAGTCGTAAGTCCCGTCATCCGTGTACAACAGTAGACCGTTGGGCTGGTCGGTTTTGAACTCCAGCTCCAGCGTTCCGTTGAGGCCGGCGTTCCACTTGCGGAACTGCGAGTAGGGGTTCTGCTTGTCCAGCACGAAGGCCAGGTTGTGGCGCAGCGAGAGGCTGAGCAGCGTGAACAGCACGCAGCGCATGGTGGGGCCGTGGCCGGTCATCGCTGCGTCACTCGGCGCCCGCGCTGAGCGAGCGTTTGCGTTTCATCTCTCGGGCGCCTGCGACAAATTGAAAAGCAAAATCAAAATCTTTATCTTTCACATAGGCCAAAATATAAGCTCTTATGAAAAGTCAAAACTCTACCGTCTGGTTCGGAAAGCATTGCAGGTTTGCAAATTGAAATGAAACGTTATCAAAAAAATTGTGGTAATCTGGGAATGCCGACAGAAGTGAAAACTCAAAGAAAATACTCATACATATACAGAGGTGTCGGTTACGGTGACAGAGTGAGGTGTCGGTTACGTTACAATAACGAGTTAAATGCCAAAAAGTCTCAAAAATGTCCAACGCGCCTAAAGAAGTTTGCACTTCCAATCATTTAATATTCCTCTCAGCAGACCCTTCCATGTAATACCATTAATTAAACATATTATAAGCGTAATTCGTCATTGTAGAATCCCATTACCATCAACATCATAGAAGTGTAACAAACGTTGCGTCTTGCCGGTAAAGTCGTGAGGTACAGGTAGATAGATAGATAGATAGATGTCATTTATTTGCATTAAATACAGTTACATGCATCCAGCCATCTCTGGCGTACAAATTTAACCTTACAACTAACAAGTTATTAGAATTTCATTAATTTTACAAACCAAACAAAATCACTTAGCCTTATCTATTAACAAAAAAGGACATTAGCATTAGATATTATCTTTTGTGAGTAAGGAACTCTTTGACGGAGTAAAAGCCATAACTGAGGAGCCATTTTTGCAATGCAGGCTTAAACCGCTTAATTGGCATACATTGGATGTCGGTAGGCAAATTATTAAATATTTTTATAGACATGGGATGACAACTCTTTAAATAAGTAGAAGTTCTAGGAATTTTTTCCAGAATCAACCTATTAGGGTTTCTCACTGTTCTCGGGTACTTATCAGATGCTTTTTTAAATAACTGCCACGGTATTCAGAGGTAGAGGCATAACTAGCCGCGGCGGTAACCTCTCACCAGACCTGAGACAATTTAGAAATTTTAAATTCCCGTGTGGTCGTAGTAGAAATCGAACCAGCTACCTTTACTTAGAGTTACACACATAATACCGATAGAGTATTTTAAAGCACACAAGACCTAGATTTACAATTTATCCCATCTTTTTCACTCGAAGTCCTGTCCCTTCTTTAAGTAAGTATTTGGAAGTCACTTAAAGATATACATACCTATACAAAACTGCAACTCCAGGCTGCAGTTGCGAAGAAAGACAAAGATACAGCAAGACGCCGAGTTGCAGAATAGTGAAAAACAAATGTTTCCAAGCAAGCGCTTCACATGTTCGCAGGTAAAAGCCACTCACGCGGACAAAAGGCGACGAGGAGCGAAACTAGGCCGACAGCGGAAACGGAAGCGCGGGCCATCGGGAAACAGTACTTACAGCCAGGACGTACAAGTTAACTTTTAGATCCTATAATATGTACCTACTACGGAAATGTACGAAGGTTTTCTATTCAAAATCGGGCAAGTACGACATATACTGGTACACCGAGGGGTTCCGTACTATCAAAGACATAATTTGTACCTCAGCTGCATAGCTTATTTGTACTAAGTCTTCGTACATAAACTGTGGTGGTCTATCTCTTCTCTTCTCTTCTCTTCTCTCTACTATATAAAAATAAATCGGGTTTTCCTTCCTGACGATATAACTCCAGAACGCACGAACCGATTTCCACGGTTTTGCATTCGTTGGAAAGGTTTCGGTCTCCGTGAGGTTTATAGCAAAGAAAATTCAGGAAAAATTAAAAAAAAAAATTAAAAATGTTACGTAAAAGGGAAGCCATCTGGTGGCGAAACGGAGTTCGCCGGGTTTGCTAGTTATGTATATTTATCAGTTGTCTATAGTACTAATAACATAAGCTAACGCCTACTTTGAAGCTATGTTCTGATATATTTATTTATACAAAAAAGAAAAGAAAGACCCAGGGATCGAACCTAGGACCATGACATCAGTCAAACATTACTCACCATTTAACCAAGCAGTTCTCGCATGTAAATGGGAAACCTCCCGCGCTCCCAGTTCCCATTTCCTGTTATCTAAGATAATGTAATTCGGATGTCAAGATCGTATCTCCGAGACCTATGCGGCCATTTGCGGAGGCTGCAGGTTGCTTACCTGTGTTATGTATATATATATATATATAGCTTTGTTTATAGGATATAATTATAATAATGTGTAAACCCCGACTTATTTTTATATAGTAGAATATTCAATGTACGTAAATATAATATATTGAAAACACCCAGATACATGGAAACATTCATGCTCATTACACAAACGTAAGAACAAAAGTAAGATAGCGACAAAGCTTATACATTTAGGCCATCCGACACTTATCAGAAAGTGGTTAAACACCTATAGTTTGGTAAGAATAAGCAGCTTTTCACCCGAGAGCCTCGTAAAGCATGTTAAGACCCATTCCCGTGGGATTCAGAGAAAAAGCATTTCTCGGAAAATTCACGGGAAAAATTAAAAATTAACAAACTTTCTTTAAAACATCAAAAACTTACATAAAGATACTCGCACAACTTTAATTATTGTAATATCTACAACAAAGAGCGCTTAATAAAAACTTAAAGAATACAATAATTATTCAAACGAAAGTCAAAGTTTCATCCTTTTACTTTATCTCGGGTCTGGACTTAACTAGGTTGGGTAACAGGGAAGTTAGTGATTTTTGACTTAACAAAGATAAACAGAGTAACTTCGGTTCGGCTCAACGCAAAGCCTTCGCAAGTTTATTTAAGAAATTCCCTGTAATGAAAGTTTACAATACCCTTGGCCTTTTTAACTGACAGAGCTGACAATACTAAAGATAGCTCTCTTGGGGTCCTCAATGAATGTTGACTTCACAATGCGACTTCACAATCTCCGGAGGATGTCCCGGTACCGGGACGAAACGTGCGTCGAAGAAAGCGTTGGAAAATTGTGTGTGGTTTGGGCGGTGTTCCTGCATATTGTACCATACAGAATCTTTCCAAGTGGCGGATTATAGCAAAACAAATTAATCTGTTCTACAAATTATGGATTTCCGCAAAATAACGCCTGCTTCAATTCAATAGCGATGAATAAGTTTTTCTTAGACAATCACTAGCTATTTATCCTGTGCTGGGCATCGAACCCGGGATCTACAACTCAAAACCACGCTAACTGCGCCGAGGAGCTTTCCAATATTATGATACTCGTATTAATGCTGTGTTACAAGTTACAACCTCGCCTCCTTACAGGAAATATCGATTTACGAACGAGCGGTAACAAAGCTTTGAACGGCATACAATATTCACGCCTCCGCCGCTGGAACTCTAAGTTACATCCAGCCTATTGATTGTTCAATTATAGACACCTACCCATTTGCATATAAATCTATGGACCCCGATGTAAAACAAAATTCACGAAAAAAGTGTACCGAGAAAACTTATGTCTTAAACCATTATCATACAGTCTAATTTTACTGTGCGATTGAAAATCCTTTCGCGTTTTGGCTTAAGTTTGGATTTTGGATACTTTTTAGCGTTTGACCCGAAATCCTTAGTATTATATTATTTCAATGCACCTCTCATATAATACGGTAGCGTAAAGTGTAGCGTGGATCAGTCATCAGACGCAAGGTAAAAACCGACCAAGTGCGTGTCGGGCTACGCGCAGTGTAGGGTTCTGTAGTTGCCTATAACTTTATAAACGCGCACTGCTGGACATTGGCCTTACCGAGAGTACGCCAACACACACGGAACTTCCTCATCCACCCGATACTTTAAGATCGCAGGAATGAGTTATCCGCATCAAAGTATACTAGTAAATACAACGTTTTTTTTTAATTTTCGAGTCTTTTTTTCAAGTACACTTTTTAAGTTGGTCGACTATCACTCGTTAATTTATGCAGCCAACTTAGCTGTGATGATATTCCTTTTAACTTCGTGATATATGCTACTGTGTCCAAATTTATATACTTAGTTACAAGGCACCATTAGTTGGCGGGACGGGGCACTTTACTCGGACAAAACTTTGCACTTTAAACCTACAATATCCGGGTGACCGAGCTTCGCTCGGTAGTTTAACTACTGGCTAATAGATGGCAACAGAAGTGCTTCGCTCGGTAGTTTAACTACTGGCTAATAGATGGCAGCAGAAGTCATATTTTAATTATTTTTTTTGGTAAATTCGACATTTTCTAAAAATGAATCCTAGCTAGATCGATTTATCGCCCCCAAAACCCCCTGCATACTAAATTTCATGAAAATCGTTGGGCCCGTTGCCGAGATCCAGATTATATAGAAATATATATATATACAAGAATTGCTCGTTTAAAGGTATAGGATTTCGCAAACTAAACCATGGATCAAGAAATTGTGCTCTCACACTATTTTTGCAAGACATATATATCAACATCCGACATAATGGGGAAGACAAGAAAAAAAAATCATACCCATAAGATGCATGGGAAAAAACCCTTAAAATGTTTTTCAAAGTTTTAATTTACCATATTTATTCACGAGTAAATCCTAGCCACATTGCAGTAGCCAGTAAGCTTAATTACAGACAAACGGATATGGTTAAACTTTAACAGTTGCTTATAAACTAGGTATACTAAACCATAAAAACGTGATACTTTCGAAAGTTCGAACTACAAAAATTCCACGAACCTATTAGATACTCTTCCCCTAAATACCTTTAACATCCACTCACTCGCACCATTACCAAAACTGTAGCAACAAAATATAATCTGAACCACAACCAATTTAACATTCCACCAAGAGACAAAAGGCGGAAATACTTTAAATACAATGGAAACCGCGCGATTTCCCCATTCCAGCCCACCATTGCGATCCAAAATAGCCAAGATTCTGCATTCAGACGACAGGAATGCAATTCCGAATGCATTTCCTGGATTTGTACGTTTTTACGTAACCAGAAATTGACAAAATCTTTTCATGACATGAAGTCTGCGTGCCTTGAAGAGAAGTCGTGAATAGGCATTTTCTAGGCAAGCGCGTTCCATGCTAGACCTCATCATTTCTGCCCATCAGACATGATAATAGTCAAGCATAAGTTTAAATGATAAAAAATATATATATATTAATTTTTAGCGGTTGCTATCCCAGAACTCATAAGAGTATGTGCGATTGCTGATTTTATTTACCATCTATGCTCTTAGGATGCAAGGGGATTGACTATAGCCCAACAAGCTTTCCAAGTATAGCTAAGCATACTTCACAAACACTTCTGAAAATAAAGGACTGTATAAAGGACTCTCAGGCTTGTTTTATTTCATTTTTTTTCACTCTTATATTTAGTTGCTACAACCCACCATATCTCATTAAGGGTTTTTTCATTTTAGATTTGCGCTTGAGAACAATCATGCCTGATGGTAATCAATGATGGAGGTCTAGGTTGGAGCGCGCTTGCCTAGAAAATGCCTACTGACTCTTCTCTTGAAAGCACTCAGATTGTACTTACTTACTTGGCTGGAAATACAGAGACTGGGAGAGCATTCCGCAGCTGTTTGTATCAGAATTAACGTGGAAGAAAATCTAGGATTCAAACCCACGACTCAAGAAAGAAAGAAAGAAAGAAAGAAAGAAAGAAAGAAAGAAAGAAATAAAGAAAGAAAGAAAGAAAGAAAGAAAGAAAGAAAGAAAGAAAGATATCATTTATTTTGCATCATGCCACACACTCAAAACGGTAGAGTTCTGAAACAACTGAATTATCAAATCTACTGTATTCATACCCACTTGTCAATAACTTTAATTTCGTTCTTTTGAAGATAAAATATGAGAATTCAAAAAGATGTGGTTTAATTTGCTTGCAAAACTCCAATCTCAATATTCTGATATATTACACTGGGCTTATCATTCCATATAACGAGATCAGGCGTTCTTTAAAGCATTCTTCGGGCGGGGAATGTTCAATATACGATGTATCTGGCATGTATCGGAGTATTTACATTTGCAATGCAATATGTTGAGAGTACAGCTGCAGCCGACAGCGATGTGCGGTTATACGCCCCGGTTGATGTTAACTTTGCATCTCATCGAGGAATCGCTTGTGAGACCGATGTATTGCGGATTCTGTAGGGTAGAATTTAATCGGTTATTTTTTGGTCCAGAATTGCCAAAGAACTGCTGAAATCTTTCGTTATAGATTTATATAATTTATGGTAATTTTTAAGCTTTTTTTTTCTCAGTGGCTACCATCTGACCTGAGAAACCCGCCAGTGGGGGAAAGTTAGATCGCTATTGACCCGTGTGCTGTTTTACTTGTTTAGCAGGGTGCGTTGCGGGCAGGCAGGATGTTTGTGGGCCCCTTGCACCCGATACATTGTTAGTTATAAGTAATGCAGAAGAAATGTTTTTAAAACCTCACTCAACTAGCCCTTATTGGGATTGGTGTAAAAGTTTTGTGTGGTGTTACATATGGGTATTGATGGCATTTGAAAGCCAAGCTCTCTTTGGATCCTGGCTTTCGTGCTTTAGTGGGAAGGTGCTTGACAATTATTATTGCATGTTGGACCATACTGATGATTTTCAGGTAGCGGATTAAAAGAAAAGTAGTCAAATCTTCCTTGCTTAAGGAAATTAAATTTAAAAAAATCAATAACATTTATAGTAGTTTCCGAAAAAAATAAGAAAAATTAAGCAAGTTTTGGGAGAACTTCCTCCGATCCAGAAAATTTCTTCCAATCGTGTTTGCGCTTCTGATTTAATGACATTCTTTGAAAATAATTGTCTTTATAGTTTTTAACCTGTAGGTCACTAAAAATTGCGAAATATCCATTTTAAATCATAAATAAAGGACTTCCGTAAAAAAGCAAAATTTAAAAATAATTTCAAAATTATAATTGCCCTAGGAAATATAGAATACAGCCATTTTTCACAGAACTGAAATCTTCAAAAACTCTTCGAAGTTCACTTGTATCTGAATGGGCAGTCAAATCTGCATCGACCTACAAATCTAACCAAACCTTTCTCCCACTGAAAGAGGAGGTAACTGGAGCAAATAATAAGCGCCGAGACTTCCACGCGACTGCATTTCAAATCGTAAATACACGCAGTTCGTGACGTTGTATTGAAGCATGCTTTAAATTCAAACATCCAAGATATCCCGGGGAAATAGGCAACTTGGTTAAATTTATTCTGTGTGCCCTGACAAGCAATGATATGACGGGAATACACGAATAGATCGAAGAGGTTACTGGGACACTATATTATATATATACAGTACAGAGTACTTCAGAATAAATATTGTGCATCGGTAATAGACATGTACCCTGGACATGGCGGACGGCGCGAAAAAATGGTATTTATCGGTACAATAAATGCTTGTATTGGCACCAACAGTAAGGCAATGCAGTTCTCTCAGCCACCACCTATAGAAAGGTGGCGGCTTTATAAATAGAATGCCCATATTCTGCGGTTTCTTATCGTATTGATATTTATTTGTTTGTGGCAAAGTTTAAGTTACAATTATTTTTGTATTGTTTGGAGATAATTCATTCTATCTCGAGGACAAAATCTGGAGATTTTACTTTTATCTCCTGCCCTTATTAGGGGAGCAGACAAGTAAAATATGGGGTCAAGTGAGCGAAGCCGTATACAGCCGTATAGAAGCGTTATCTAAAAAATGATTTTTTTGTTTATCCCTTGATAATCATTTGGTGTCGATTGTGCAAATATTTGCGGTTTCTCGAAGAAATAAAACATTTTTAGTTCAAACATTTTTTGTCAGGGATGTCTTTTATCAAATCTGTCGCCACTAATAATTATTTTTCTCTTACAATGTAAGTACTATCAACAATTCTATTAGCATACATGCATTAAAGATAAAATGAAAGACAAAACTCCCCAGAAGTCAAGTCAGAAGGCAGAAGTCAAGAAACGAATCAGAAGGCAAAACTTTCTATACAATTGCTTATAATTTGTAGTTAGGTAATCAGTTTGTGTTATTAAAATAGAGAAACTTTAAAAGAAAATCTGAATTTCCTGTATGTTATGGTTATGGATAAGGTAAAAGCCACAACTTCTTAACATGCAACATTTAATAAAGGCAACATAATGAAAATATGTTGAAAACTGGAAAGTAACATGAAATAAGCAACTCTCTAGAATCTAGATAACTAAAATAAAAACGTCAAGGACTTCTTTCGTTCAAAGCTCTCAGTTTGAAATTATGGGCCTTTGGAAAGTAGACTGAAATTGTAGTATACCTTCTCCTTTCTACCCTAGAACCGCAAGACGCCGAGAGAAGTGGCATCCTTAATAAGTGGTTGATGTCCAGCGAACTCGTACGAAACGTTTTTCTTCCATGTTTCTGATACGTACGAGTGGAAAATAAGCTGATGTGGAACACCCTTCCAGCTTCTGTTTACTCAGCCAAGTACCTGGGTGCCTTCAAAGAAGAGTGAATAGGCATTTTCTAGGCAAGCGCGATATCTGGGAGACACGGGTTCAAATTCTGGTAAGTATATGATAATTTATATGAACCTTGTAAATGACAGAAGGTTTGTTTTGTAAAGTTGGTTAAAAAGACACAGGTAATAGAAAGGTTCCGGAGTATCTCCAGTCGCTCAAAGTAGAAACACACAAGATCTAGAGATGACCAGATTTATCGACAAGCGCGGCGTTGACAGACAACAACCTGCATGGGCAGCACAAGTATGGGGACAATTTCTACAATGCTGTTGATAAAATGCTGGTACATAAAAAATCCACTGTCAGAGGATAAAACTTTATCCCGGCGGGCAGATAGACTAACCTCAAGAAGCGCATTATCTTGTCAGTTACAAATCTTTATCCAGCAGTGAAAACTGACTACCGTTGGCTAAAACGAAGTCAGAGGTAAAATAGTTAGCAAACAAGGAAGTTTGGTCTATATTAATCTACTCGTATATCAGTTCTCAAGGCTGACTTAGACCAATGTGTTTGTGATAGCAATAGGCGCCTTGGGGGAATTAAGTTTGGCCGCCATATTGCATTATGGCTTAAGACAAAACAGACCAAGTTTATCTAATCACGATCACAATTTCACATGTACCTACTTATTATAAGTCACACAATAATACGATAAACCCACAATAATACGACTTTCGGTGTTATACAAAGGCAAATGTTCGTATGCGAAATAATGAATTGCTTTACGTTGCAATTATTGAAACAATTTAGCTACATTTTTGAATGAAGTTTAGATTATTCCTTTTTATTACAGACTACAAGCAATGGTAGATGCTTGACTGCAATTTCACTTGAAGATAAGTGTCGATGCAGCCGTATATGTTGTCGCAATGACTAAACTGGGGTTAAACTAATGATTGCTAAACAGCATCGCACCGGAACGCTTCTTTGTGGTGCATCTTAGTCGGTAGAGTGTTAACTAGCTGGATTAATGAATATGTAAGATAGAGAAAATAAAAGGATTATTTATTTATTAATTAGAGAAGCACTTACTTGTGTGATATATACCTAAGCCTAACCATGTTACAGAGAAGTAGGCAGTTGATATAGTTATATAGAAGACACTAAGGTAAGGTATAATATTATTACGGCCAATAAAATGTATGGTTTCCTCGAAGGGCGTGTCATAAACTGCCGTACAGAATGGCAGATTATAAAAAAAGTAATACCCCAAATAACTGCCCCGCTGATCTTGTGGTTAATAATATGTTTAACTACATAGATACTGCGTTCGATTCTCAGTTTGGACTAGCAATTAATAAAATCACACTAATATTAAGCAGTGATAGCTCAGTGGTTCTGACCTCTGCCTCTCATAAGGAGGTCGCGGGTTCGAATCCTGGGCCCGCACCTCTGACTTTTCCGAGTTATGTGCGGTTTAGGAAACTAAATATCACTTGCTTAGCGGTGAAGGAAAACATCGTGAGGAAACCTGCATGCCTGAGAGTTCACAAAAATGTTCTCGATGGTGTGTGAAGCCCGCCAACCCGCACTTGGCCAGCGTGGTGGGCTATGGCCAAACCCCTCTCAGTCTGAGAGGAGACCCGTGCCCAGCAGTGGGACGTAAAAAGGGGTTGAGATGATGATGAGATGATTATGAAGGCGAAAAAGATGAAGCGGCTGAAGATGTTAACGTACTAACATGGAAGAGGTAAGTAAACTAACCCCTAACGGTTTCTACACAGCGTCGTGCCGGAACGCTAAATCGCTTTGCGGTGCGTCCTTGCTGGTAGGGTGGTAACTAACCACGGCCGAAGCATCTACCCAATTTAGAAAATATAAAATTCCAAACTGGCTCGTGGCGGGAGTCGAACCCGTGACCTCCCACCGATATTTTCATTAATTATAGATAAGAAGCTGTTGCCTGTAGGTCCGCCCGCGTGAATTTCGGTTTTTCGCTAATCTCGTAAGAACGATGAATTTTCCGAGATAAAAAGTAGCCTATATGTTAACCCGGGTTATATTCAAAGATTCAAATCATTTATTTCATATAGGCCACTACTATGTTAGCACTTATGAAGGTCAAGTAGGTACATATACTTATTAATAGTGAAAACTATTTAACGACTTAAAAACTAAGTTTACGAGGGTTCCAACGCGCCCTGAACTGAGAAGAAGCCCACAACAAACTCAGCCGGGTATTATTTTTTTTGTTATCACTATTTCACTTTAAGCTATCTATGTTTCAAATTTCAGCCAAATCGAAAGAAGAACAAAGATCTATCCATCCATTCATACTTACAAACTTTCGCGTTTATATATTAGTAGGATATAGATACTAGATACCTCTTTAGTATTGGTACGGAAAACTCAGTACGCAAGTTCTTATAATTCTCATTGGACATCATAGGCCCTCTCCCAAGAGCAAAGCCAACCACTAAAATGTAATTTACTCAGACCACCATTTTCTGAATTAGCAGCGTTCAATTTAAGATTCATAAACCTAAACTTATTACCAGCAAATAACTTTTCAGCGTTTATAAAGCAAACAGCGACTCGGAAACCGCAGCAGTGAACTAATCGATTCAAACATTAATTACAAATACAACCTTCACGATACAATTTAATAAGAATAGGCTGCAATAAGGCTACAATATAACAATTTTGCAAGCCATAGGATAACATTTTAATAATAGGCCAAGTGCGAGTCGGATTTTTACACGAAGGCTTCCGTACCATTATCAAACGTAGCGAAATGATGATGCAGAAGCCAGAAGGCTCATTTATCTGCCACTATACTACTATAATACAAGTACCTTTGACGACCTCCGTGGCGCAGGGGAAGCACGCTCGGATTCGAGTGGGAGGTCGCGGGTTCGATTCCCGCCACGGGCCACTTTGGAATTTTATAATTTCTCAATTGGCTCAGGTCTGGTCTGGTGGGAGGCTTTGGCCGTGGCTAGTTACACCACCCTACCAGCAAAGATGTACCGCCAAGCGATTTAGCGTTCCGGTACGATGCTGTGTAGAAACCGTTCCAAGTTAGTACGCCAACATCTTCGGCTGCATCATCACTTACCATTAGGTGAGATCGCAGTCAAGTACTAACTTGTATAGCGTAAAAAAAAAAAAAAAAATATAGCCTATGTTACTCGGAAGGATTTAAGGATTCTAAGGATACCCCATATGTCCAAATCTGTTCAGCCGTTCAGAAATTATGGTAGAATAAAGAAACATCACATACATACATGAATCTTCATGTAATTCTATTTATTAATATTTTTTGTTATAGCCGCTACGGATATACATCATCTGTGAAAATATCAAGTTTGTAACTTTCACGGTTCGAGAGAAGCCTGCCACCAGCCGAACCGACGAAAGGACCGCGAGGTCTCAGTAATAGGGTCCCGTTATTTGTCCTTTGGGTACGGAATCCTTAAAAAATGGGAAAAAAACGTTCAGACACTACAGAATCAAAACTCATAGTAGAATGAAGCGTCAACCTAATACACTGATATTTACTAATATATGTATTACACATGCATAGTACCTATAGGTACAATACACACTGATTTTCTACCAATAAAATATCAAGTACAGCTTTCATAAAACAATGAAAATCGATACCAAACATTTACAAAATCAAACCTCAACAATAATTTAGAGCATCGACCAAAGTCTTTCCCTGTGGTCTTTCCTTTGTCTAATCACGGAAATAAATAATAATGAATGATTTCAGTCAGAGACAATGAAGGATTCAAAAATGGAACGGGACATAAAAAACGTTCTGAAATTACAGAATGGAGCGCTCGTACCTCGTAGTAGCGTCAAGCGTACTCTATGTCTCTATGCTATGTCTGTATCTATACAGCTTATTCTACCCTGGTACCTAATAAGTCAGATGCCGCGGAGGCAAGGTTGAGGATATACCTTTTATAAGTCCATCGCCAGTCCAACACTGCACGTATCTCACTGTCACTGCACCGGGTGTTACTTGGAGTGTGTAGTGCACAATGGTCGGGTTATGTAACCGGCCGGGTCGCGGGACGCATGCCGCGAGTCGCGTTCTGGAGACGACTGCAGGCAGCAATGGCGCCGGGGTGCGCGCGCAGTCCGCCCCAGTGTAAGGGGAGCTTCCTTACGGGCGATTATGACACCCTGGTCAAACCAATCCGTCATCATCATCAGAAAAAATTCACGCTTCTTCTTCCGCGCAGCTGTCATACTCACACAATTTTTGTATTTCGTTCCATAATATTCCATAGTTACCAAAAGTAACCTTAGAATTTTTTTTACACTGTTACTACTTGTACACTGTTTTACACTGTTAGTACTTGACTGCGATCTCACCTGATGGTAAGTGATGATGCAGCCGAAGATGTTAACGTACTAACTTGAAAGGGGTAAGTAAAGTTACCCCAACGGCTTCTACACAGCATCGCACCGGAACGCCAAATCTCTTGGCGGTACGTCTATGCTGGTAATAATAGATAAGTCATTTGGCTACAGCTGCTAGTTCATAGATAGATGGATAGACAGATGGAAAAATACATGGATAGATAAAATATGAACCTTAGGATAGACTAGGTATGGGCTTTCAAATCTCATCCGTAAGCCGTACTTTGCCGTGTAAGTGTGTAAACCACAGTTGCCGTATAAGCGTGTACCGGAAATAATATGGAATTAAAAATTAAAAGAAGTTCAAAAAGGTAGTCCTAAAGAAAGCAATCAATGTTTTAAGGTGTTGCGGCCCTACCAGCCCGCGAAATTCAAATTTTATTTAGTTTTTCGCAAATATTAGACTAATTTCACATTGTAGATTTATGGCAATGCATTTTGCGGGCCTACATTTTATGCATCTACATGTTTTTAATAGAAACTTTGCTCGAAAGTTCCCACTCATCTCATATTTATTGGTTCCCGAAAGTTAATTTTTTGCAGTTTCCCAGATTTCGAGCTATCGGGAACCAATATGAAGTAAATGAGTATTGTTGAGCAGAGTTTTTATTAAAAACATGTAGATGCATAAATGTTGTGCCAGCAAAACATGTTGCCATTAGCCTTCGATGTATAATTAGCCCACTATGAGCGAAAAACTAAATAAAATTTGAATTTTCGCGCCCGGATGGTACCCATCGCCCTTAACTTTATAGAACTATCATAATATTTTGTTTGCGGACGACCACTTTAATCCATAGTCATTGGTACAATGTGCCAAGTAAGTACAATTGCCATAAAAGGTGGCATATCAAACGACGAAAAGGCCCCAACAAACTACACCTTAATCCAGACAAAAGGCTCGCACTTTGTAACGTTCAGCGTTACCTTTCACCAGTCTTTCACAAATACAACCAACCGACTGCGATATCCATTGCTGGCTGCCTATAGACGTCTTACCTAAAAGATTACACCAAGTCTTACAAAATCAGCAATGTATATAGCCGGAAGGGAAAACCTCCGTATATTTTATGCATTAAACGTGTTGAGGCGGGTCATCGTGAAAAAACGTTGATTTTCGTGAAGGAATCCGAAGTGCAGTAGGGATCGGAGGGCCTTCGGGGATGAGTAATCCTTTGTAGGGGTGAATGAGAAGTAAACGCGTGAACATAAATACAACGGTTTATAGCTTTCGGTCCGGGATAAGTACGAATAAATGAAATTATTCACTCCTTTTGACGACCTCCCTGGCGCAGGGGAAGCGCGCTCGGATTCGAGTGGGAGGTCGCGGGTTCGATTCTCGCCACGGGCTACTTTGGAATTTTAAAAATTTCTAAATTGGCTCAGGTCGGGTCTGGTGGCAGGCTTTGGCCGTGGCTAGTTACCACCCTACCAGCAAAGACGTACCGCCAAGCGATTAAGCGTTCCGGTGCGATGCTGCGTAGAAACCATTGAGGTGACTTTACTTACCCCTTCCAAGTTAGTACGTTAACATCATCGGCTGCATCATCACTTACCATCAGGTGAGATCGCAGTCAAGTAGGTACTAACTTGTATAGTACCTATAAAAAAAACCTTATCCATAGCTAGCGGATTCCCATAGCCTCTATCATATTGTGAGTCTAGAAATGAAACGGATAGCAGTTTGGCCGGATACCGGATACTGGATATTCGGCCAACCATGTGGCCTCATTTATGAAGAGGAGCGAAACCGCTTGCTACCTCTCAGTGCCGAGAAATTAGTATCTCTTTATTCGCCATAATTTGCCCTTAGCGCAGTATGAGTAGTAATTTATTCGTTTTCTTTCTATTACATTCATTAACTGTTGTGACATTTACAAATAAAACTAAGTAGTTACTAAAACTAACTAAATAAAGCAAATAATTACGTAAAAATATGTTTTTGTGTCCAGATTTTTTTAATCCGCGGGATTAGTAGTTAGTTATCCGGTATTATGCCGCCGGATAGGCCGGATATCGGATAGATACCGGATATCCGTTTCACCTACAATATAGTTTCACAATTTGTGACCTACTGTTTTCCACCGTGATTGTTTTTTTTAATTGCATACAAGTTCTTCCTCTTTTCTCATCTGGTAAGTATTATGTACTCTGCAGCCGTTATTAACATGGAAGATGTCAATTAAACCATAACTGCTACAGCACATTGTAACGCAGCATCGCATCGGAACGCTTAATAAATAAGATTGCAGATATTTAAAATAAAATATTTGAGGACACTATTTAGTCGATACAGAAGCCAAAACTATAATTTGTTTCATTTTTGTCTGTCTGTCTGTCTGTCTGTCTGGCTGTTTCAAGGCCGCGCATCACGGCTAATCCGATGAAACTTGGCATGATTTTAGTTCATATCAATACTTTTTATTCCAAAATTCAGTATGGTGTCCCTGGAAGACGGCATCAAAGTCAAAATGTGTATATAGGTACTCGTAGTTATAATTTATAAACGCGCTGTCCGATTTCTTTCATTCTTTTTTTGTTAGAAAGAGGGTACCTACTCCATATATTATTATTCTAGAAATATTCAAGAGTCATCAGTTTTGCTGTTCAGAAATTACAGACCTCCGCCTTCGCCTTCGCCTGAGACTTTCGCCTCATACCGTTTAGCGCCATTTCAACAATTTACTTAAAGACAAATTCTATCTACCGGATTTTTGTTATAGTTAATTGTCATTTGTCATGGAGTAATCAACTGACAGTTGCCTCACTGTGTTTTGAGATGGCACTGATGACTGATTTAAATTTAAGTTTATTTGACATTATTTACGAGACTATGGATATAGTTTTCACTTTTGCCGATATACTCGGAGCTTAGAGAATTTAAACATAATATAGAGAGGCCATAGTTTACTTAACACTATATGTGTCGGGGTGGCAAAAACCGCCATAAATTGTAGCACTTTGACATGCGCATTGCTTCATGTCAAAGTACTAATGATGTGACTACTATTATACCGTTATCGATAAATTTCATACGATGCTTGTGATAGCTGAGTAGATAGGAAAAAATCTCGGGGTTTTACAGAAACTAAAGCTTTTCTATAGCTATTATCTATTGCAAACTTTTATAATAAAGAGAGGGAAAGGCTTCAGGAATAGATATAGTTTGGTCTCGCGGGATTTGTTAAAGTATTGGCTGTTGGTTTAAATCCGGTCGCCTTAGTTTGAAGTTACGATGAATTAAGAGAGATTCAGTAGAACGAGAAGACCCACGCATACTTATTTTTTCCCGGAGATGTGAATTTATTTTGTATGAATAAAATAAAATTTTCAGCACATCACGTAAATATTATAATAATATTGCTGACCACAACCCACAAAACCTAATAACTGACATAAATACATAGACAATACTAACACGCAATAGACAATAATATAGATTAAAGTTATAAAAAAACAGAGAGTAGGCCAAAGACAAACAAGTACGAGTCGGACTCATGCATGCATGCATGCAATTTTCATGTGAATGAAAGAACTTGATGGAATTTTAAACAGTTTCTTGTAATATTTTTATTGGAATAAAAGTGCGTTGTACAAATTCCATCAAGTTCTTTCATTCACATGAAAATTGGCGACCGTGACAGGACCATTTTCAAAATATTCTAAGTGCGAGAAGAGTTTGACCTTCAGCCGGTCTGGTGCCTACTTAGTACGCCGGTCGACGATAGCACCGACGCACCAGCAAATCGGCGAGGGAGAACCAACATTCACAGAAGAGAAACACTGACCTGGCGCCGAATTACAACGCCGGTCAACAGCACCGACGCGCCAGCCGATCAGATAAGTGTACCTTTTTTCCCTTCTATTTATCCAAGGTCCTAGTTTCAAGTACAGTCAAAACCTTGTGCGCGCGGAGTGACAACTCAAAATAGGTCATACGAGTAAAACAGCGAAATTACTGGCGCCTAATTATTACGTCGGTCTACAACCAGCACCGACGCGTCAGACAATCACATAGACAGGTAGACAGGTAGACAGGTAGATAGCCAGAAGATCAGTTAGGCTAAGTTAGGCCTTATTACTAGATATTTTCATTTCGATAACATTTCGGAAAACTCATTACAAACTAACTATTATAGTAGGTACCTAGACCTACCTACCTAGTACTTACGTAGTGTAATAAAAAGCAAGCGGGCTGCCCCAAGCATTGGAACTGCAGTTGAAATCTATTGTTTGGGCACTGCGACATATATTATCGATAAATTCATACTCAAATAAACTACGACTATACATATTACATATCATTTATTTTCGAAACTTACCGTTCTTAACAAAATAAATAGCACAGTATAGCCCACCGTCTATACCTAGTTAAATAAATACAATTTGTTTCTAATCTAATTGCTTAGGTTAACTATTGACTTGCTAGTTGCGTATACAATTACGCTCAAATTCGATTTTATCAATTTCAGACGGAGTGCACTGTCGACTTGATACCTACCTACCGGCCACCGCCCGCCACGGTTCTTTTGTTCTCGCGCTCGGCGACCGGCCGCGCGCCACTATACGCGCGCCCCGGGCGGCCTGCCGTGCTGGATGATATTTTGCTTCGGTTTAAGAGGCTAGTGGTGCGGTGCGGCGTAAGAAGCAAACCACAATAAGGCGTCTTAAGAATTATTAAAGTCAAATGTTCAACATTTTAGTATCTAATTTAATTTGTTTACGTACTTACAACTTGAAGGCAGAGTTGTTAGCTATATCTATTCGTGGTCTATTGTTTAGGGTTACAGTGCTATCATGTCGGACGCTAAACTAAAGGAGCTTGTCGTAAAACGTAGTTCAATTAAAGGCCGTTTGACTAAATTTAAGAATTTTTTAAATCTGCATCAACAATTAAAATCTGTAGATGAACTAGAAATATCCAAATTAAATATACAGCTAGGTCGAATTGAAAGTTTACAAGGAGTCTTCGATGAAATTCAAAGTCAGATAGAGGTTTTAAATTGTTCTGAGATTGAAGATGAACTCGAAGAGCGCGACTCCATTGAACTCGAATTTACCAGTTTGATTGCAACCGCTCAACAATTTCAAAATAAATACGATCAAACTGGCAAGGATCCTAACGCTGAGGTTAACAGCGGCTCTTCGCATTGCTGCAATGAACAACCAGGTATAGGCTTCCGGGCCCCAACTTTACAGATAGCTAAATTTCATGGCAGTTGGGAAACTTGGTTGGAATTTAAGGAATTGTATAGTGCATTAGTACATCAGAACAAGCGTATTCCCACTACTATCAAGTTCTGCTATCTTAACTCCTATTTGGAAGGTGAGGCTTCACGCGTCATAAGTAACCTCGAAGTCACGGAGGCAAATTATAACAAGGCGTGGGAGCTACTGTGCGACCGCTACGACAATAAACGTTTATTGATAAAAAGTCATCTTAATGCTTTATTACATTTTGAAATAAAACCTAGTGACTCTGATAAGTCACTGAGATCTATCATAGACACTATAAACAAGAATTTGCGCGCGCTTTCCAGCTTGGGGGAACCCACTTCATTTTGGGACACATTGATTATTCATATTTTCTCTTCAAAGCTTGCAAGTCAAACCAGTATGAAGTGGGAGGAGTACAAGAACACTATTTCTGAGTCTCCTACCCTCGAGCAATTTCTTAAATTCCTAAAGGATAGGGCAGATGTATTGGAGACCCATAACTATTCTAAACCCACTAGTGGGCCAAGTAACAATTACGATCACAACAAAAGGAAGCGCATCCAGACCAACGTTTTTGCAGCGCACAGGCCTAATCAAAGCGGAAACATAAAAACACCATTATTGTCATGTGACCTGTGCAAAGGCAATCATCGCCTTCACAGCTGCTCCGAGTTCAAGGCTAAAACAGTTGAGCAACGGCAAGCTTTTGTAAACAGTTCTAACCTGTGTCGGAATTGTCTCTGTCCGGGGCACCGGACGTCTCTCTGTCGCAGTGGATCATGCAGAATTTGCAAGCAACGTCATAATTCCTTAATTTGCAGCAGTAGCCGACAGTCCGTTCCACAAGGTGACGCCCAGAAATCCGGTGTTGTATCCTCTTCTCAACCAGAGCCAGCCCAAGTTGGTGTTAACTTTGCTCGCGATGCAAATAAAATTACGCTACTATCTACTGCTATGGTTGAAGCAGTGAACCCCTTCAACCACAAGTCTGAAGTTGTGCGTATTTTGCTCGATTGTGGTGCGGAATCCAGCCTCATTTCTCAGAGCTTGCAGGGAAGATTAGGGCTACCTTCGTCCCCTACAAATCCAATTACGGTAGTAGGTATAGGTAATACATCTTCTCACTGCGTTAACCAAATTTGCTCGGTCCAGTTAAAGTCTTTGCATAGCGACTATACGACTAGGTTGATGTGTCCGATACTACCTGAACTCACAGGCGACATCCCTAAATTCACGATTAATACAAGCAATCTAAAAATTCCTTCCGGTGTGCAGTTGGCGGATCCCAATTTTTATAAGCCGTCTCCTATAGATGTACTGATCGGCGCAGATTTATTTTGGGACATCGTAGGTTGCGAGCGACATGAGTTAGGGCCAAACAAACCATCTTTAATTAGTTCTGAACTTGGCTGGATTTTATCGGGTCGTATTTATTCAGAAGCTCGACCCTCGAATATAAAATGCAATTTTCAAGTTGTTTCTTCTCAAGATGATACCCTCGACAAACTATTGCACAAATTTTGGGAACTAGAGGAACTGCCAGCTAGGAAGTTACAAACCGAAGATGAGAAAGCGTGTGAGGCTCATTTTGAATCAAACACCACTCGTGATTCCTCAGGTAGATTTTGCGTGCGATTACCACTGAAAGACTCACCCAAAAATTTAGGAAATTCATATAATATCGCTAAGCCTAGATTCCTCAACCTCGAAAAGCGGTTGAAAAAACAGCCAGAGCTAAAAGCGCAGTACGTTGAGTTCATCAACGAATATATAGCTTTAGGTCATTGTTCGGTTTTGAAGTCGGTTAGAATAGAACCGTCATATTTTTTATGTCACCATGCAGTGATAAAACAACAAAGCGAAAGTACCAAGTTACGTGTCGTCTTTAATGCATCAGTTTCCACTTCCGGTGCCGGCCCTTCAATCAATGACTTGCTATATGCAGGTCCCACAGTTCAAGATACACTATTTTCAATTTTGTTGCGTTTCCGTCAACATCAATATGTACTGACGGGAGACATAGAAAAGATGTTTCGACAAATAAATGTGCACGAAGAGGATCGCAATCTACAGCTGATTCTGTGGAGAGACGACGAAAATAAGCCTTTGCAAACGCTAAGACTTAATACGGTTACGTACGGTTTTGCCAGCTCAAGTTATCTAAGCACTAAGTGTATCTGGAGTTTAGGTGAACAATGCAAAGATGAGTCTATTAAAACCATCATTCAACACGACTTCTACATGGATGATTTGCTTACGGGGGCGGACTCTGTATCCGATCTGCGTAACATTCTAGATTCTGTCGTGTCAATCTTGCGTTCTGCTTGTTTTCCATTACGAAAGTTCAAATCTAACGTACCATTCATTTTAGAATCTCCGTTAATAAATCCTCAGGAAAATTTAACTCTTAGCGAATCCACTAACACTTTGGGGCTGCAATGGAAACCGGATGTAGACACATTAAACATTATTGTGAACCTTCCAAGTGATATCCACAGCAATTGCATTACAAAAAGAAAAATATTGTCCCATTCTTTCCAAGTATTCGATCCCCTGGGTCTTATCAGTCCTTGTACAATAAGAGCCAAGGTACTTATGCAAGAGTTATGGCGCCAAAAAATCGATTGGGATGAACCAGTACCTTGTGATTTGCAGCAAACATGGGATGACATAAAATCAGATTTAAGCAAGTTGGAAACGATTGAAGTGCCAAGATGCGTCCTTTGCGTTTCCCCTATTGTTGTAGAGCTTCACTCATTTTGCGACGCCTCAGCCACATCTCATGGCAGTTGTCTTTACTTGAGGTCTTTAAATTCCAACGGGCATATAGTGGTTAGATTACTCTGCTCAAAGTCAAAAGTCAATCCTAGCAAGCCAACCACTATTCCTCGTTTGGAACTTCTGGGAGCACTACTAGCTGCTCGATTATGCAAGTCGGCACTGGAGTCTCTGCGGTGTTCCATTTCTCGCTGTGTGCATTGGACCGATTCTAGTGTTGTTCTGAGCTGGGTTCGTACTAACCCAAGCAAATTAAAAATGTTTGTAGCAAATCGAGTAGTGGAGATTTGCGAGACTACCGACCCCGCAAATTGGCGTCACGTACCCACTGCTTGTAATCCAGCTGACTTGATCTCTCGAGGCACAAAATCAAGTATCCTGCGAGATTCAAAATTATGGTGGTCGGGTCCCGAATTTCTAGCTGAACCAGAGTCGGAATGGCCTGTTTTCGGCGCACACTTTGAGAGTGATTTACCCGAAATGAAATCTCATTCTATTCAAATAGCTCATGATTCCATTGCGTCAGAAAATCTTGTCGACTTTGAACGATTTTCTAACCTGATGAGACTGAAGCGTGCCTTTGCTTATGTACTACGGTTTGTTAGCAATATTAAAAAGAAAAAGTCTGAAGCTAAACTCAATGGCCCTCTCACCCTAGAGGAACTCAGTGACTCTTTTCGTTGGCTTTGCAAGTTTTCTCAACGCGAATCCTTCACTGAAGAATGCCGTGCATTAACAAAAAATCAAAAAATCTCTCCGAAAAGCTCCCTTGCGTCGCTGAGTCCCTTTATGGACGAAAAGGCAGTAATGCGTGTTGGCGGGAGGTTAGAACATGCAGACTACAGTTACGATAAGAAACATCCTATTTTATTGCATTCTAAGCACCACTTAACTTGTCTAATTTTTCGGCATGAGCACACGCTGCAGCTGCACGCAGGTCCTCAGCCTACATTTTATGCATCTACATGTTTTTAATAGAAACTTTGCTCGAAAGTTCCCACTCATCTCATATTTATTGGTTCCCGAAAGTTAATTTTTTGCAGTTTCCCAGATTTCGAGCTATCGGGAACCAATATGAAGTAAATGAGTATTGTTGAGCAGAGTTTTTATTAAAAACATGTAGATGCATAAATGTTGTGCCAGCAAAACATGTTGCCATTAGCTTTCGATGTATAATTAGCCCACTATGAGCGAAAAACTAAATAAAATTTGAATTTTCGCGCCCGGATGGTACCCATCGCCCTTAACTTTATAGAACTATCATAATATTTTGTTTGCGGACGACCACTTTAATCCATAGTCATTGGTACAATGTGCCAAGTAAGTACAATTGCCATAAAAGGTGGCATATCAAACGACGAAAAGGCCCCAACAAACTACACCTTAATCCAGACAAAAGGCTCGCACTTTGTAACGTTCAGCGTTACCTTTCACCAGTCTTTCACAAATACAACCAACCGACTGCGATATCCATTGCTGGCTGCCTATAGACGTCTTACCTAAAAGATTACACCAAGTCTTACAAAATCAGCAATGTATATAGCCGGAAGGGAAAACCTCCGTATATTTTATGCATTAAACGTGTTGAGGCGGGTCATCGTGAAAAAACGTTGATTTTCGTGAAGGAATCCGAAGTGCAGTAGGGATCGGAGGGCCTTCGGGGATGAGTAATCCTTTGTAGGGGTGAATGAGAAGTAAACGCGTGAACATAAATACAACGGTTTATAGCTTTCGGTCCGGGATAAGTACGAATAAATGAAATTATTCACTCCTTTTGACGACCTCCCTGGCGCAGGGGAAGCGCGCTCGGATTCGAGTGGGAGGTCGCGGGTTCGATTCTCGCCACGGGCTACTTTGGAATTTTAAAAATTTCTAAATTGGCTCAGGTCGGGTCTGGTGGCAGGCTTTGGCCGTGGCTAGTTACCACCCTACCAGCAAAGACGTACCGCCAAGCGATTAAGCGTTCCGGTGCGATGCTGCGTAGAAACCATTGAGGTGACTTTACTTACCCCTTCCAAGTTAGTACGTTAACATCATCGGCTGCATCATCACTTACCATCAGGTGAGATCGCAGTCAAGTAGGTACTAACTTGTATAGTACCTATAAAAAAAACCTTATCCATAGCTAGCGGATTCCCATAGCCTCTATCATATTGTGAGTCTAGAAATGAAACGGATAGCAGTTTGGCCGGATACCGGATACTGGATATTCGGCCAACCATGTGGCCTCAGTTATGAAGAGGAGCGAAACCGCTTGCTACCTCTCAGTGCCGAGAAATTAGTATCTCTTTATTCGCCATAATTTGCCCTTAGCGCAGTATGAGTAGTAATTTATTCGTTTTCTTTCTATTACATTCATTAACTGTTGTGACATTTACAAATAAAACTAAGTAGTTACTAAAACTAACTAAATAAAGCAAATAATTACGTAAAAATATGTTTTTGTGTCCAGATTTTTTTAATCCGCGGGATTAGTAGTTAGTTATCCGGTATTATGCCGCCGGATAGGCCGGATATCGGATAGATACCGGATATCCGTTTCACCTACAATATAGTTTCACAATTTGTGACCTACTGTTTTCCACCGTGATTGTTTTTTTTAATTGCATACAAGTTCTTCCTCTTTTCTCATCTGGTAAGTATTATGTACTCTGCAGCCGTTATTAACATGGAAGATGTCAATTAAACCATAACTGCTACAGCACATTGTAACGCAGCATCGCATCGGAACGCTTAATAAATAAGGTGTTAACCAGCCGCGGCAGATGCTTGCCACCGGACCCAATACAAAAATCATTTTCGAATCCTGTACATTGCAGATATTTAAAAAAAAATATTTGAGGACACTATTTAGTCGATACAGAAGCCAAAACTATAATTTGTTTCATTTTTGTCTGTCTGTCTGTCTGTCTGTCTGGCTGTTTCAAGGCCGCGCATCACGGCTAATCCGATGAAACTTGGCATGATTTTAGTTCATATCAATACTTTTTA